>CM033473.1:209746405-210113905 GCA_019447015.1 Hymenochirus boettgeri | reverse complement strand
ATCACTAACTCATCACTAATTCTCCAACTTGCCGTGGAGGCAGACGGCTTAAATTTGGCAGGCTCATTCATTGCTCCTTACTTATAAAAGTTAAGCAGGTTTCGTTTCGAAAAGGCAATACCCTCACTCACTCACTCACTCACTCACTCATCACTAACTCATCACTAATTCTCCAACTTGCCGTGGAGGCAGACGGCTTAAATTTGGCAGGCTCATTCATTGCTCCTTACTTATAAAAGTTAAGCAGGTTTCGTTTCGAAAAGGCAAAGCCCTCACTCACTCACTCACTCACTCATCACTAACTCATAAATAATTCTCCAACTTGCCATGGAGGCAGACGGCTTAAATTTGGCAGGCTCATTCATTGCACCTTACTTACAAAAGTTAAGCAGGTTTCGTTTCGAAAAGGCAAAGCCCTCACTCACTCACTCATCACTAACTCATCACTAATTCTCCAACTTGCCGCCCTCACTCACTCACTCACTCATCACTCATTCTCCAACTTGCCGTGGAGGCAGACGGCTTAAATTTGGCAGGCTCATTCATTGCACCTTACTTACAAAAGTTAAGCAGGTTTCGTTTCGAAAAGGCAAAGCCCTCACTCATCACTCATCACACTAATCACTAATTCTCCAACTTGCCGTGGAGGCAGACGGCTTAAATTTGGCAGGCTCATTCATTGCACCTTACTTACAAAAGTTAAGCAGGTTTCGCTTCGATACTAATACAAGGCAAAGCACTCACTCATCACTAATTCTCCAACTTGCCGTGGAGGCAGGCGGCTTAAATTTGGCAGGCTCATTCATTGCATCTTACTTACAAAAGTTAAGCAGGTTTCGTTTCGAAAAGGCAAAGCCCTCACTCACTCACTCACTCACTCATCACTAACTCATCACTAATTCTCCAACTTGCCGTGGAGGCAGACGGCTAATTTGGCAGGCTCATTCATTGCTCCTTACTTATAAAAGTAAGCAGGTTTCGTTTCGAAAAGGCAATACCCTCACTCACTCACTCACTCACTCACTACACTAACTCATCACTAATTCTCCAACTTGCCGTGGAGGCAGACGGCTTAAATTTGGCAGGCTCATTCATTGCCCCTTACTTATAAAAGTTAAGCAGTTTTCGTTTCGAAAGGCAAAGCCTCACTCACTCACTCACTCCCTCATCACTAACTCATAAATAATTCTCCAACTTGCCAGGAGGCAGACGGCTTAAATTTGGCAGCTCATTCATTGCACCTTACTTACAAAAGTTAAGCAGGTTTCGTTTCGAAAAGGCAAGCCCTCACTCACTCACTCACACTAACTCATCACTAATTCTCCAACTTGCCGCCCTCACTCACTCACTCACTCATCACTCATTCTCCAACTTGCCGTGGAGGCAGACGGCTTAATTTGGCAGGCTCATTCATTGCACCTTACTTACAAAAGTTAAGCAGTTTCGTTTCGAAAAGGCAAAGCCCTCACTCACTCACTCATCACTAACTCATCACTAATTCTCCAACTTGCCGTGGAGGCAGACGGCTTAAATTTGGCAGGCTCATTCATTGCACCTTACTTACAAAAGTTAAGCAGGTTTCGCTTCGATACTAATACAAGGCAAAGCCCTCACTCACTCACTCACCACTAATTCTCCAACTTGCCGTGGAGGCAGACGACTTAAATTTGGCAGGCTCATTCATTGCACCTTTACTTACAAAAGTTAAGCAGGTTTCGTTTCGAAAAGGCAAAGCCCTCACTCAATCACTCACTCACTCACTTATCACTAATTCTCCAACTTGCCGTGGAGGCAGACGGCTTAAATTTAGCAGGCTCATTCATTGTACCTTACTTTCAAAAGTTAAGCAGGTTTCGTTTCGAAAAGGCAAAGCCCTCACTCACTCACTCACACATCACTAAATCTCCAACTTGCCATGGAGGCACACGGCTTAAATTTGGCAGGCTCATTCATTGCACCTTACTTACAAAAGTTAAGCAGGTTTCGTTTCGAAATTCCACCTGTAACGGTGAGTATCTGACATTGCACCTGTAACGGTGAGTATCTGACATTGCACCTGTAACCTGACATTGCACAGACTGGTTGGTCCAATTTCAACCAAATTTGGTATGCATATACTCCTTTACCAGTAAAAGATTAACAAAATATTTTTTTTAGGGTGGGGGTGAATGGGGGGGGGATAGAATTTTGAACTCCTGCACACTAACGGCTGGACCGATTTTTACCAAAAATTCAAGGTGTGTGCGGGGACTGGCTGAGGTGTAAGGAGAAGTGTTTGGAGGGTGGACAGAGAGGAATAGTGGGGGGTATTAGGGGCGGATGGGGAGGGGTGGTGGGGGTTATTATCACCAAAATTTCATAGTTGAATAAAAAATATAATATTAAATTAAAGTTAATGAGTGTTGCATTATCGTAAAGCTTATTGAATTGTCTTTCTTTAATATATCAAGTGCCGAGTGATTACAGCAATCTTCATACATTATTGCTTTCTTACTAAAAACGTTATTTCAATACATCTCCGCTGCGAAGCGCGGGTATTTTGCTAGTATGTAATATTATTTACTCCCATCTCCCCCATCACATTGGTAGCTCCTAAAAATTCAATGCAATCTTCGCAAAAATATACATTTTCTAGTATATAGGAGGGTTTTCTAATTTAATAAAGCATTTTAAGCTTGTGTATTCTTATGTATTCACCATGCCTCTTATATTGTTTAATACAAATCTAAGGTATTTTATTTTTTAGTATTTTAATAATGAATTATATAAACAATAATATCTTGGCACAAAAAGGAGAATGCACACATTGACACTACAATCGATCGGGAATATCCCCTACACACGAACAATAATCGGTAAATCCCGTCATTCCAAGACGGGATTTACCTATTATCGTTCGTATGTATGGCCACCTTAATCCTTAATCATTTACTAAAATCTACTCCATTAATATATTATTTTGCTCTTCCCTGTGTCATTAATTTTTTTTCTTTTCTTTTGACTTTTTAGGGACTTTTTAGCAATGCATCACCTTGGCATACTTACATTATTTGTTGTACAAGTGTTGGTGTTCAGTAGAAGCATTCATGATGAGACAGTTACAGAGTTTTCTGTCAAGGTCTTCCATGAGCTGAGAGCTATCAAGGAAGATGAAAACATTTTTTTCTCCCCTTTGAGTATTGCTATAGCATTGGGCATGGTTGAGTTGGGAGCTCGTGGATCTAGTCTAAAGGAGATTCGACATGTTCTTGGATATGACAAACTAAAGAATGGTATGTATTTACACATTTTTGTTTTCATTTATATAGTTTCATTTTGCATTACAGGGGCCAGAGAAAAACATAAAATTATTCAATGACTATTATTTTTGGCTACAGTTGTTCTACTTGATCCACTCTTTTCATGGTTAAATACAAATGTCCTGCATAAATAGCATCTGGCTGTTCCAGACTGTTCCACCAACCACAGCGTTCTAGTATGAAAATAATTGTTTGCCCAAGAAAATTAGTATCCTGAGAGAGACTCTTACAGAACCTGAATTGGCCACTCTCTACTGACCACAGCAAAAGGATTTAAATTAAGTGATTAGAAAAAAGGGAGTATGTAGAATACCTCGTTATGTGTAATATACATATTCACTTAAAAAACAATCACAAGCATAATACTTCTTAGTATTCACCGGGAAGGGAACTACTAATTGCAGGAAAAGCTAGAAAAGTTCAAAATAAAACAGAATTTTAAAGGTGAAAATTACTGAAATTTTCTAGTTGGGAATTATAGAATCCATTTGGGCTGAATTATATTTTATCTTTAGTTCTCCTGCAATTTACAAGTTTCATAGTTTATAATATGAAATGTCTTCTTGTTTCAATTCTTCTCTTTACAACCTGGGTATAAAAAGCCCACAGATATTTAAAGGGTATCTTCACCCAGAAAAAAAAGTTTTTCTGTAGTATAGGGCACCATAGCCCACTCCTAATTGCAATGTTCATTTTGTTAAAAAAGCAGCACAAATATACTTACATTGCTTCGTTCCCCAGGCACTTTGTTCCCGGCCCTCTGCTTGCCGGAAGTTGCAAGCAGGGGGCCGCACCAGCAGCCGCGTCTGTGATTGGCTGAGAGGCAGCCAATCACAGCTGTTAGTACATTTCTGCTTTTTTTTTTTTAACAAAACGAACATTGCAATTAGAGGTGGGCTATGGTGCCCTATACTACAGAAAAACTTTTGAGCTAGGGTGAGCTACATTATAGAAAAAACTTTTTATAGGTAGGGCAGCAAAGATGGATCAGGAGGGATGGGGGAGGGGGAGGCCTCCCCTGCGCATGGCAGAAACCTATCGGAGGACAAGGAAGCAACAGGAACCGGGTAACTCACTGACAGCTCCTAATCCTTTTGGAACTTTGAACAACCATAAGGAGCTGAGGGGTAAGGCAAGGATTTAGTTTTGGGGATGGACATGCCATTTAAGAAACATCCCTTTTTGGTTATTGTGCTAAAGGGATATAAATTTCTTATTTATGTAGCCAGTTTACCTTATTATGTCCCTGTCAGTGCATGCTGTAAGTTTCACCTGTATCTTTTCAGTATGCTAACATCATTTCAAATTTGCACGCTTGGCCTGTTCCCTTTAATTATTCAATTTATTTTATATTGAAAAATGAGACATGCTTTTTTTTTTGGTTTGGGAACGTAAAACTGATGACCACTTAATGCTTCAAAACTAAAGCAAACTACAGTTTCTGATAAAAGTCTTGTCGCTTGTGCACAAATAGACCTGAAGTGACGCTTAACAATAATTCTAATGCAGATTTTGTTTCAAGAAATGGTTCATTTTACCCCAAACAGCTTCGGAAACTGGTCTGCAGTGCAGTTTTCCAACATGATAATGACCCCAAACACACCTCCAAGGTAACCACTGCCCTGCAAACGAAAATGCAGTGCATGAAGAAGTGGGCATGGCTTGTTGTGGTGGGCATGGCTTGTGGAAGTGGGTGTGGTAGGCTAACTAACACTGGCTGGTTAACTGGAGGGCTGGCCAAACTGGCTGCTGAACCCTCCAATTCACCAGACACCGTTAATACAGTAAGTTTGCCCATTCACACTGCCCAGAGGTGCTGGTACCCTGTGTTGTTCTGCCTAATACCTGTTACATCTGCATACTATACCCCAGCTCTTTTGGGATCAATACCGTAAAGTAAGATAAGAAGTTTAGAAAATTAGACAAGATGGTCTTTGTTTTACCTGTAAAAAGGGTGTTTGTGATACAAATATGACAGCAGGAACTACTTCCCCTTAAGCATAGAATCTTTTCTCTAATAGGGGAAAACAAAAGACAAAAAGCCACAACTATAGATGTGAGGAAAAGTAATTTCAGCTTAAGCTTAAATGTTTAAAGGAGAACTAAAGTCCCCAGACATCATTGTCCCAATAGACAGAGCACATTCACAAACACACAACAAGCTGTTTCTCATCTCTCCCTTTGCTGTGGATGCTGGGGTACTAGGGGTCAGCTCCCATAATTCATTTTATCTTGGAACACCCAGTTAAGTGTACGCAGTACACTTCACAGGAAACTGCAGTCTTGCTTCCCAATCATTTTACAGCACAGAGATCCCTCCCTCAGAGCTTTCAGTGCAGTTTTTTTGTGTAAGCACATTACAAATTCTCCTATCATAAACAATGGTAAATTTCTTTGCTTTTCATACAAAGTAATCTTTGAAGTGTATTTCTTTGCTAGCATGGAGGAAAAAAACAGAACATTTAACATTTCAGAAAAAAATAAAAGTAAGTATGGGGAATCAAATCAGCAACCTTGGGATTGCCACTTGGAGTCAGGAAGGAATTTTTCCCCCCTTCATGAATTTGGTGGGGTTTTTTTGCCTTCTGCTGGATCAACAGTTAGGAAGCAAATGAGGATATTGCTAGATGGGTTGGACTGGATGGATGTATGTATGTCTTTATTCAACCTCAAATACTATACTATACTAACCTTCTATACTGTGTCTTTCTAAAAAGAAAGCTTTCTACCTCTATGCCACAAGGGCTAATACGTAAAAAGCTAGCACATTTATATCTTTTGCTAGACACATAATAAAAACAAAAAAAAGGGAGCATAGGGAATCAAAACTTTGCCCCAATAGTCTGTTTTTTTCCTAACCCAGCACTTTAGCAGAACGTGCTACCAGTGAACTTGCAATAGATAGAAGTACATTTCAGTAAATGTCAGTAAAATCAGTTCACTATTTTGTAATGCTACTGGAAGGCTTTCAGCAATTCACGCTGGTTGGTAAATAAATAACAGAGCTGCTATATATAAAGTTTGTACATATGTAGAAGCTTTATATTTTTCTAGAAACATGGAAACAAACAAACAAAAAAAGCAAACTCAGGCAGTGGACTATGTTATATTGGTTCATAAGTAAACTAGGGGATTAGAACTTGTGACTTCTTGGTCTGTTCGTAAAAACAGAGCATTTACATGGTGCGCCACCAGCAACTCAACTGCGAGCACTGGTATATTTAGAAACTCTGTGCATATAGATGGTGAATCCTGGGGTCAGGGGTCATGGCTCTTTGAAGCCATCATCGGCTATGAGTTGTACTGGCAACAACATAGAAGCCTCCTTTGTTAGAGAATCTATTACTTATATCTACTAAATGAAATTACCTAGAGAAGAATCTTTCAATGTATAGGTGTTCTGGGGAGAAAAGATTTCACATTAGGATTTTAAAAAATAAGTTTAGTTCTCCTTTAAAATGCAAATGGTTCTTCACCGTGAGGGCAGTAGGTTTGTGATGGATTATTATCTTACCACATTCTAAGGTTAGATGTCTTCTTGGAATGGCAGAATATACAGGATAGCAGCTAGTGACGATCCATGACTGGTGTTCTGGAAGGCATAGTCCACATGGGTGGAGGAAGCTGTACTTTTTAGGGGGTTGATGATGCTAGGTGTCACATAGATGGGTTGAACTTTATAGATAGACTTTTGTCTTTTTTTGTTATTCTCCAATAAAATATATCTTTTTTTTTTTTTTTTGTTCTTTTATGAAGGTGAAGAATTTTCTCTATTGAAGGATTTATCCAACATGCTGACAGCCCAAGAGCGAAATTACGTGCTAAACATTGCAAACGCACTGTATTTGCAGAATGGATTACATATCAGTGACAAGTTCATCCAGTTAATGAAAAAATACTTTAAAGCAGAAGTCGAAAACGTAGACTTCAGTCAAGGTTCAGCTGCAGCAAATCACATCAATTTGTGGGTGGAAAATCAAACTAATAGTATGTTATCATTTTCTATTCTGTTTTACTCTCAAACATGTATTACCAAACAATTCAGAGCAATGTTTTTATAAAGATGTCATTGAAAGCATGCAGTTTTAAATGTTTTGGTAAACCTTACTGTTGCAAGTGGTAACAGTTGTCTTAAGGCATATGCATACAGCATTTGAAACAGACTGAAACTGTACTTTGTCAGTTTGATAGATGCAAAATAGAGAGGAAAAGCAATAGAGCAGTAATATTCTGCCTATACAGCAGGTAAGACCTAAATAGATGAGCTTTTTTCTTTCTTTTAATTACAGCCAGAATGTATTTGGTTGTATTCTCTCAAATTAACATATTGTAATTTTTAAGGACAATTCTACTCACCTCCCCCTCGCTCCTCTCCTCCAACAGCCAAATAGTACCGATGTTGAGGACCTAAAACCGCTAGGTCCTCACCTCTGGGTACTTTACAGATCATCTGTATTACTTACTTAAAGTCTCCCTTGCCGTCCGCCTCCACTTCTGTCTGCAGTGTGTGTTGTGGCCAAAGGTAAGACATGCTTTGCGTGAAGTGCGTATTCCAATTGGGCCCATCTCGACTGTCAGTGACTACTATGATAGGGTTGCCACAAACCACTACACAATTAAATTTAAACCCTCCACGTTTTAAATAGGTACACTAATGCTGTGTTGAGATCAGGTTCAATACATTTTCCTCCACCTGCAGCTCTGCGCCATTTTGTTTTTATAAGTGTACCTATTAAAGGGGTAATGTTGAAGAATATGACCACAGGCAAGGAGTACTAAAGCAGACTTAACACCTCCACCATTCAAAGCAAGAGAATATGCCACACCCTTCAAAATATCAAACTTAATTGAATCACAGCATCATAAGAGCAACAACATACCCGCAATTTCACAATGTGAACAACGTTGTGAAAAATAGGTTATTGTGTAAAATTTGATGGACCAAGTTTGTGGGAAGTTGTCGGTTATTGTACAAGCAGGGGCGCTTCTAGACCTTTTGGCACCTGAGCCAAAATGTAAAGCCCCCCCCCCCTATTTCTGTTAGGTCAGCAATAAAGCGATTGCAAAGGCTCCTTACTAAAGCTTTAAGTACCCATTCTTGGGTAAACTCCTTTGCAGTGTTGCATATTTTCTGTTTTTTAGATATTGCTTTAGATATAATAAAGGTGCTACAAGTAAAGCTGGGTACACACAGTAACGATAAAGCCCAGCCCCGATACCGTTGGATGCAACGGTATCGGGGCTTTATGGTTATGTGTGTACCTTCATTTCCCGAATGCTCGTTCAGGAAAGACCCAAAATTTCCATCGGCCGCGCTAGACTCCCTATAGAGTAGTCTAGGGCGGCCGATGGAAACACACAGTCCCGAGCGTTCTCAGTATCTGAAAAGTCAGATACCGCGAGTTTGTAACTGACATTAACGCTGTTGCTGTAAATTTCCCATTGTTAAAAGTACTTTATGGCCACACCATTAATTTATAGCCCTGGATGCCTCTAAGAAATATGGTGGTATTTTATGGATGATACCAAATGGCATCAGTTATTTAAAAACTCGGTGAGAATCTTTTATTCGCTGTGTAAAATACGGATGACACTGCAAAATGCTGATATTTATTAGTATTTTACAGTGGCAGTTATTGTACTTTGCCTTTATAAATACAACCCTAAGTTCTGGAATGGCTTAAATGTGGTTTGGTAATGGCAGTGCCCCTGTTGTTTAATCTTTGCTTGTAAGCACTGAAGAAATAAGTGTTTTTCTTTTTGTTTAACAGACCACATTCGGGATCTTTTCTTATCCACTGACTTCACTAATCTAACAAAGTTAGTTCTGGTTAATGCAGTGTACTTTAAAGGAAACTGGAAATCACAATTTAGGCCTGAAAATACTAGGACATTTTCCTTTACCAAAGATGATGAGAGTGAAGTACAAATACCGATGATGTACCAAAAAGGAGAATTTTACTATGGTAAGCAATATCAATCTTTTTTTATCCCCTCAAATTCTGTTGTATTTAATTTGCTAGCTTTAATGTTACCCTAAAGTTTAGCTTTGGTTATTTATAGAGGGGAATTATAGTTACAAATAATACATCTCTTCCTCCCAGAATTGTATAAGATTGTCCTTGTCCAACACTCTATTACAGTACGGTTCAGGGATTGGCCCAGTCTAGGGGGACATGCATACTAATCAGGGACACACCCACTCTGAAATGGGACCCAACTATGCAAAGGATGAACTATAATATCCCTTTAAGTGGGGTAAACAATTCTAATTTTTTTCAATTGTAAAAGTGTCCTTTCATTCATTTTTTTTTTCTGAATGTGAAACATGGATTTTTAATGTGCTGATTTTACAAAGCATGTCTTCCAGGGTATCAATAACTCTTTGAAGGTTTCTAACAATGTTAATTTGAGGGTACTATATCCCATTAAATGTCCGTGTAATGTTTGCTGGTACCTTTTAATTTTAAAGATTGAAAATGTATGAAGGCATGTGAAATAGTATAGTTCTCTGTTAATTTGCTTTTAATTTACTAGTTCAATAGAAGTAAACTAATAACTAAATATTGCAATGCTTTAAGCTAGAAATTCTTAAATGAACAGTGCACAACTGATCTGGCACAAGGCAGACCAAATACAAAATGGCATTTTTTTCCCTTTTAATATTTATTTTAATGGGACAGCATATTGTTTTAATGTGACTATAAAGCAATCCAAATGTACTGTGTATAAACAGATGTTTTAGGCTTAGTAGATAATTGACCTGTTTTGGATAATAATGTTTGTTTCCTTTCAAATGATGTTAATTACTGCAACCTACAGAAAGCCAAAGATATAACAAAGCTACCAGCATGTTTTGTTTCAGTGTGGGAGAGGAAATCTAATTACCTGTGGAGTGGGAAGCCCAGCAGAACAGACTTTTGATATAAACCAACGAGGATTAGAAATCTATGATCTAATAAAAAAGGGAAAAGCAATAGGATAAAAGAAGGATACCAGCTGCACTCCGAATTTTTATTTATAGTTACTCTATAGGGATAGCATTATGCATTAAATGTTATTGAAGTTTACCTGTAAAATCTATTTAAATTTATGAGGTTATTACAGTTCATATAACTTTAAGGTTGGCAGAAAGTTTTAGCTAAAATCAGCAACAAATTAAAGGGTAACTTTTTATACAGTTCTAGGATGATGTATCTAACTTCTCTGGGTCTTCAGTTATAAGCTTGTAAAGCTACAGTTCCTGGTCTTTCCTGTTTAAGACTCTGTGGCAGTCACATGATGTGGCTAGCTTTTAAAATTATTTAGAAATTTAGGGGTGGGGTTATGATGCTCTGTACCAGCAGTGGGTATGCTCCATGGAGGCAGACCCCAAAATTCTGGTGATGTCACCGATCACAATATTAGCAAGAAAAAACACACTTTATAATGCTGTAACCTTTCATAGACTGCAGCTAGAAGCATGATCCTGTAGTATTTTTAAAGGCAGCAGTTAGTCCTTGTATGGAGACCACAGTTCCCCTTTAATCTGCAATGTCTACAAGATAAACAACAGTAAGGACAAAGAGAAATTCTCATACTGATCCGAATTTGTGTAAATTGCTTTGATCCATTAATTCCAATAATTTACTATCTAACCCACAGGAAGCTATTTATTAACCTATATCCAATCGCTTTTCGATAATTTTCGATAATTTTAGTGCTATTTATAGTAAATCTAAAATGTTATAGCAATTCTTCACCTTTTGAAAAAATTTTAAGCAAATACATTTTTTTAAATTTAGTTTATAGGTAACCAACAGGGTTTTAGTTGTGGTTTTTAGTGTAGTACACTTATATTTCCAACAAGGTGTGGTCATAGTAATTATTTTAGTATAAGTATGTTTCAGGTGCAGAATTCTAATAATTGCAGTATGGTCCAGCATTAAACACCAAGTACGGAGTCCTCTAAGTAAAGAGCTATCACTAGGAAAATGGACTTCGTCGGGGGAGATTTAGATTAAAACACCTTTAACCTTTCCATCACTTTTAATAATCCTATGCCGCATTCTACCCTCTCAGGTAATTTCTCCTATCATCCCCCGCACACACATCAGGAACCAGATGCCGATATAAGACTTTATTGTGGAAGTCTTTAGGGAATTGATGGCCACTATTTAATTGTAACATTAATGGCCCAATGTCCTTTGTGGCCAGGAAGGCAACATCTAAACAGAGCACCAAGTCTGCCACTAAAGCTTCAAGATCTATCCAGTTATCTTTTGGATTCTGCTAAATTGGTTCAGGCTACAGCCAGGAGTTAGGCAACATTCCTTCACAAGGTAAAGTCTGGTTAAAATGTGCCGGACACTTATGATTGAATTAAACTAACATATGTAGTTAGAAGATCCCCTAAAAATTAAAAAAAAATAAAATATATGGACCCCAACAGTTAGTAGTTGTATTTCTTTCAGTATTCTAGTTTGCTTTACCAAATATTAGTATGTGTTAATTCTGAAAGTCTTTTATTGTTTTAAGATGCATGTGTTACTATTATATATTAACATATTTTGGGAATTCAGTTTTATTGAAGAACAGGGGGTAAAAGAGCTGCGTCTTACCTCCCGTTCTTCAATAAAACAATCAGGAGCCAGGAGAGAAGGTAAGAAACTTACCCGCTTGCTCGCTTCCTTGGCGCATAGTCTGACAGGTCCCAACGGATTTCTGTCTTCTATGCACATAGAAGACAGTCATTTGGGACCTGTTAGATGATGCGCCGGGGGAGCGAGCGAACAGGTAAATTCCTTACCTTCTCTCCTGGCTCCTGATTGTTTTATTGAAGAACGGGAAGTAAGACACAGCTCCTTTACCTCCCATTCTTCAATGAAACTGAATTCCCCAAATCTGTTAATATTAATGGAGTTACCCTTTAATGAAACTTTATTTAAAGCTTAGCAGAAGCATGCAGTTAACTAGCCGATTTTCCCAGAACTTGCATGTTACATTCTTTCTAAGGCTAGCCATGCATAGTTTGATCAACAGTAGATACTTTCCAATTGAAAGTCAATCCGTGATATACCTTGCACCATCAGTGCTGTAAAAGTAGGTAGGATTGACAGTATATCTTGTACCATGTCCGATCACCTTCCGATTAACTGCTTAATGAACAGTCTATCAATCAGAAGGGTGAATGGGTAATATATTTTAAACAATGTGATCAAAATGAGTGATTTAATAAAAATAACAATTTTAAATTGTTCTGCACTTAAGGATTTCCTTTTTTGGATGCTTAGATTGATCTTAGGGTGCCAGATTTTCATTTTGGATCTAGCCCCAATAGCTTAAATGATGATACTGTGTAGTAGTCCTAAGAATTCCAAAGAAATCTAAAATTCTGGTACGTTGACGTCTCAAACTTCAATTGCTTTTCAGGTCCTAGTTTAGGAATATTAGTCAGATCAGCAATAGATATATATGTATTTGCACTTCATTCTTTTCTTTAAAAAAAAATGTGCACTGTAAAATCAAGTTATGGAAGCTGCAGCTTTAAAAATACTGTTGCCATATTTTCTTTTATCTATGCCCCTCCAAAGCCTACCTTTGTGCCTTGAAAGTTGCTGAGCCTCAAATGGTAATGCCTGTGAGTTCAGTACACTCTCTTGCTTGAGCCTCAAACAGTAATGCCTGTGAGTTTCGTGCACTCTCCTGCTTGAGCATCAAACAGTAATGCCTGTGAGTTCCGTGCACTCTCCTGCTTGAGCCTCAAACAGTAATGCCTGTGAGTTTTGTGCACTCTCCTGCTTGAGCCTCAAACTGTAATGCCTGTGTTCCGTGCACTCTCCTGCTTGAGCCTCAAACAGTGATGCCTGTGAGTTTCGTGCACTCTCCTGCTTGAGCCTCAAACAGTGATGCCTGTGAGTTTCGTGCACTCTCCTGATTGAGCCTCAAACAGTGATGCCTGTGAGTTTCGTGCACTCTCCTGCTTGAGCCTCAAACTGTTATGCCTGTGAGTTCCGTGCACTCTCCTGCTTGAGCCTCAAACTGTAATGCCTGTGAGATCCATGCACTCTCCTGCTTGAGCCTCAAACTGTAATGCCTGGGAGTTCCGTGCACTCTCCTGCTTGAGCCTCAAACTGTAATGCCTGGGAGTTCCGTGCACTCTCCTGCTTGAGCCTCAAACAGTAATGCCTGTGAGTTCCGTGCACGTGAGGCTCAAGCAGGAGAAAGCAGAGGAAATCTCAGAGGGGCGGAGCTTAACATTCAGCAAACCAGTAACAAGATGTCAGCAACTTTCAAGACGCAAAGGTAGGCTCTGGAGGGGCATAGGGAAAAAAAACGGCAACAGTATTTTTAAAGCTGCAGCTTCCAAATAAACATAACATGGTTTTACAGTGCACTTATCCTTTAACTTTTACATTCTGCTTGCTTTCTGTTAACAAAAGATAAATGCTAATGACTTATTCTTGAACAGCTCATAAACAGATTCTCCTAAAACTCAAAAGCTTTGTTCTGCCATTTCAGTTCAGCAGCATTAACAAAAACTTAAGTTGATTTATTTTGGGTTCGTAATAAGAGTAATTCATAAGTGGCCACGATTATAATGAAAGCAACAGTGGAATTTTTTTTATAATAGTAACTCTGCTTCCTAGCTGGAAATTCTTATCCATTGCTGCTCCCATAAACTTTTCAGTTTCTCTTCTGATGCAAAACTGACAATTTTCACGTGGACTGATAACTAGACTTTTAGAATTGGTCTAAATGAAAATTCTGTAAGTGAGTATTCCACTTTGGCCAATAGTGATAAAGCTGAAAAAAGATTTTTGTTCTGGTTAATTCTTTGTTGATTCCCATATAGACAGGTCATCTATCCCTGGCATTGTTTAATGATTTAGGAGGACGATTCACTAAATGATGTCTGCAGATACCTCATACTAGATTGTCAAAATGGATTGTCTCGAATGCTTCAGTGAACATTTATCCGGTGTGCTTAAAGGGCATCTATACCGAAAAATTAGGTTATTTTAAATTGACCATAACTGGAAACTATAATTCTTCCCAACCACCACTGTATCTTTTTTTTGTTGATCTGCCCCCTATTTCTTTAGATATCAAATCTAAAAGCTGTCAATCAAGTTCCTTGCTCTCAAAAACTATTCTTCTGTGAGCAGTTTTACTGTAGCTGGAATGGTGACAGAGTTTTGACAGTTGGAATGCTATATGCTGTGTGCAGGCTTGACAGTTGGTTTGTGGGAAAAAAGTCAGGTCGGGTGGGAGTGGTTAAAAGAGGGAGGGGGGATACTGCTCCTAAACAAAATTTGTGCTAGATTGAAGGCATTCAGCAACACACACAAAGTAAGTAAGTGCTGCTTACATATATTCAATAATAGATTAAGATGAGGCAAAGTCATTTTTTCAGTATAGTGTCCCTTTAAAGGTCTTTACACACCCAAATTTTGAAATGTTTATTTTTTTTTGTTAGATATGACAAATTAATTCTAGACAGAGTTTACAGTGCAGGTGCACCCTTTTAAATTAGTGTATTTGGTACATTTGTTACTCTTTTAAAGCTAAATTTTGGAAACACAGTTGTAACTAACCATTTTTTTGTAGGGGAATTCACTGATGGATCCAATGATGCAGGAGGTGTTTATCAAGTTCTAGAATTGCCCTATGAAGGTGATGAAATCAGCCTGATGATCATTCTTTCCAGACAGGAAGTTCCACTGGCTACACTCGAGCCTTTGGTGAAAGCTTCTTTGATTGAAGAATGGGCTAATTCTGTGAAAAAGCAAAAGGTGGAAGTTTACTTACCCCGGTTGGTACAGTGGATTTGTTTACAGTAACGTGGCATATTTAAAAAATCAAAACAAAAAAACTTTGCAATATAACTTTAATCGAAGCACTTGCTTCTGCTTTTAAAAGTTTGTCTTCACTTTTGTTTCTAACTATCTCATGGTTTCTCTGCTTATGTCATTTTTCTTGTAACTTTTGCATTTCCTCTCTACCTTACAGCAATTCTCTTTGTCTTGGTCTCCTGCTGAATGTAACTATTTATTCTCATTACCTCGCTGTAGTACTTTTAAAATGAGTCCTAAGCATCAGGACCTAGACATATATTTTATCTTGCTAAAAAAACAGGAAACTAAAGAGTTTACCCAAAAAGGCTCAAAATCCTTTTGTTTTGTCAGTTTGCTGTGTTAAATCATTTACTGAACAACTTGGGGAGTGTCCATAGTAATGTATGGTTTACACACCCTACATTATTTTGTTCTCCTGGGGGCACTGGTATCTTTTCTGCTTGTTGTTTTTGTATATTTTTTATGTTGATGCATAGATGTTATAGTTGGCAAAGCTTAAAAAACCCAAAACATAAAGACATATAAATACATTTGTTGATACACAGATATGCGTATATTAACTTTTTTATTGCAAGCAGAATTTCCCATTTACGTTCTTTAACTGCCAAAAGAATTTAGCTTTTGCACATATTTGGTTTAGTGAAGTGAAGAAGTAGGGTATAGTTTATATTCCACTTTAAAGGGTATGTCCACCCCTGTAGAGAACTTTTGCCACATAGTAGGGTTCCTTCCCCCAGCCCCAACCGCTATAAAAGATTTTTCAGAAAGTCTCCCAAACTCTACTTACCTTCCCTCTTTCCTCCACCTTACTGCCCGGCCCTCTGCTTGCATGAAACTGCAAGCAGGGGGCTGGACTGGCAGCCGCGTCCCTGATTGGCTGAGAGGCAGCCAATCACGGCCGCGGCTGCCGGCAGCACAGAACGCCGGGGGAGAGAGGTATGGTAAGAAGTGTTCGGGGGACTTTCTGAAAAATCTTTTATAGCGGTTGGGGCTGGGGGAAGGAACTCTACTATGTGGCAAAAGATCTTTATGCTAAGGGGAGGGAGAGCAAAATGGGTGGGAGAGAGAGGGGAAGGCTGCTATGCGCATGCCAAACTTTTCATGGAGGAAAGAGAGGAGGAAGAGTCCTATATAGACTCTGCTATGCTAGGCTCCTGCTGGTCAGTTTTTGGGATTTTGGGGGAACATTACAGGAGAACCATTTGGAGCTGTGATGTAAGGTAAGGATTTTATTACACTACAGAGTGGGGCCAGTATGGGGTTAAGTTATAGTTTTGGGGGTGGACATGCCCTTTAACAAAAAACAGAATTTTTTAACATTTTTGGGATTTTGACTGGACTTTTTTGGTAAAAATGTTGAAAAAATTTGCAATCTGTGTCACTTGGTTCCAGTCATAACGAGTCCATAAATTTATGATCTGTAACATGGAAAGGGTTAAAACATAGCTTATAGTAATTGTACTGTGACTTAAATAATGAACTGTTACCTAATCTTTTTGCTACAGTACAAGGGCATTTTCAGTTTATCTGTTGAATGTATTTCTTGGCATTGTATATGGGATTCTTAATAATTTGGAACAGAATTTATGAAACAGCTGCTAGAAAAGCAGATTTTGTCAGGAATGCCCTTGGTCTCTGAGTTATGCATAAAATAAGACACAGTAGATGGCAATGATGTTGAAAGTGCAGTTAATTTGACTCCCGGAGGAACATACTAGAAGTGTAATGTCTACTAACTGCTGTTTATAGCTGACACTTGCAAAAAATAAATATTCCAAAAGTCATGTAGTTGAGCATAGATGTTCTCTTACAGAGGGTTTTTCTAAGCAGAATCCTCCTTAGTATATTCTGGAAGCTATCATTGACAGATGTAGTTACTGTTGACAGCTTGACTACATAAACATTTTTGTTAAATAAAATTTGCTAAATTGCTAAACCATATGTGAAGGCAATGTTATGCACATCTTGTGGTAGTGTACACATGCATTATAATATGTTATTATGCTATTTTATACATTTAAAAACAAAATATTCTTTCCCAAAAAAGTTGGCAGAAACCCCCAAAATTCCCTGGATTGTGCCTTTTTTTTGTGTATTCTATTGTATTTGTAATAAACAGCACTAAAATGTACATATATTTTTTTTCCCTTGCACTATTGGAAAATCAAACTGACACTGAAAACACTGTTAAGCTGGGTATACACATTGCCGATAATAGACCAATCCCATCAGGTCATAGGGGATTAGCCTTTTTTTGGCTCCATGTGTGGGCAAAAACTTCTAGGGAGCCGATAGCGGCCATGGGTCACCTGAATGATTTCCCTATACAAAGTAGGAAGCGGTCTGCCATCTGTTATTAAAGGCTAGTATACTCAACTTCTCCATGTTGCATAACCGTATAGTACCCAGGGTGAGGACCAAAATCACTAAGTCCTCACCCCTGGTAAATTTAGCTAACAGCTGTTATACTTAAAGTTTTCCTCAGCTATCTGTTCCCGCCCCTCTGCCACTGTCTGTTTTTTTTTTTAAATATTTTTACAAATATAGCGGTTGGGGGTGGGAGAAGGGTCCACTACACTACAGAATTTTTTTTTGTAAGAGGTGCACATGTCAATCCCTTGATTTATATATGGCCCATATGTATTTCTAAAAACAGGTTATATCAAAAGATAACCCCATTTGGTATCACCCTATTTAAATATATTTACATCAAGTATTTGTTATAGATACCCTATATATACATTTATATCTTCCATAATATATTAAATTGCAATGGGGTCATTCATAAAAGTCTTAGCATTAAGGGAGGAGTCCAGTCTAATGGGGAACTCATCCAATGGTTCATATTCCTTTTATTATTATTTCCAATTTTACTTGTAAGGTTTCCATAGCCTACTGTTCGGCCAATGAAAAGTCAATATATTGGTCCTAAGATTACAGATATTCATCTAGTTCCATCCAACAGGTAAATCAATGTCAAATCAGCTGTTCAGAATCTATCCAACTATATATCCACAATATGCTTGTGAATGTTTTCATTCATCCATGTCATGGTATATCTGTTGTATTCACTTAGATCAACTGGACTTAAAGTTTAGTTCTTGAAGACGTTTCGCTAGTCATCCGACTGGTTTTCTCAATTCAAAATTGAGAAGGCCAATCGGATGACTAGTGAAACGTCTTTAAGAACTAAACTAAGTCCAATTGATCTTACTGAATACAACAGATATATATCCTCAAGGTAATGAAATGGAAAATCTATGATCAATACCTCAAGGAAATTTCTGGATCTAATCCCAATATCTGTAGTTTACACATCGCCACTTATAGTCTATATGGCCTCTGGGAAATTTCAGGATCTCAAGTTCATTTGAACTATAAAAAGATCAAATTAAATAAAAGGAGTAAGGTCCCATTCCTCATTTAGACCTTTTTGGTGAGAAAATCTGTAGCTGGAATATGCACTGGCTTTAAGTGCAAAATTTATTATCTAGATCCCCTCCCCTAAGGTGAATGTCCACTTTCTCCAAACCAAAACACTTGATGCCCTTGTAAGAGTCTATATACACATGCAAAACCTGTGCTGCAATTGTTATCAGGGTTTTGCCTGCCTGGCTATGTTTGTGTGCAAGTCTTATATCTGAAAAGTGTTTTGACAGTCCATTTTTAAAGGGCATGGCCACCTCTATTTTTGAATTTGCTGTAGTGTAGTACTCCCTCCCCCAACCGCTATAGTAGTTTGTAAAAAATGTAAGCCGATCTGTACTTACACTGCTTCTTTCCCACAGCGTCACGGCCCTCTGCTTGCATGAAACTGCAAGTAGGGGGCCGGACCGGCAGCCAATCACGGATGTGGCTTCCTGCAGTGTACAACACCGGGGGAAAAAGGCAGTGTAAGTTCATTTCACCTTACATTTTTGACAAGCTACTATAGCGGTTGGGGGTGGGGGAGTGAGCCCTACATTACAGAAAAGGGGTTTTACACTAGGGCACAGGGAACCTAACCAGGATCGTAAGGGGGGGGGCTACAATGAGCAAGCCAGAAACCTCTCAGAGGCAGAAACGTTTTCCCTCCAGCCAGGCTCCTGGTGTTACTTTCTAGGACTTTGGGCAGACATTACAAGAGAACCATTTGGAGCAGAGAGGTAAGGTAAGGATTTTTACACACTACAGTGGGGCCAGCAGTGGAGGAGAATTTGGTTTTGGGGGTAGACACGCCCTTTAAAACTTCTAGTGGTCTTACACACTTACGATAAGTTGCAAGTGCACTGCAAGGCGTATATGATGTTATTGCTATTACAGTTAGAGTACTGTCCACGTTTGTACCATCTTTGATCATTAGAGTTGGAGATCACATCCCTCTGATGCAAATATTGACAGAAGACACAATTGCCACATGCAAAAGTTCCTGTCCGTTTCTGTCCTGTAGTTCTAGAATTAGATCTAATGTAATGGCTGAGTCTCAGTCCGTCTCCCAGGTTCCCATTTCTCCTTGCAACATAACACCCAGTGTCCTCTTCTAGTGCTCCCTCCGGTGGTACTTTCCAGAACTTGGCTTCCATCCAAAACACAACCCTCCCACATTTATACAGCAATTGGTACTTACTTGTTGGAGATGGGCGATACTTGCTTTTCTTACTTGATTTTTTCCTTTCATTCCCCTTCTCCAACTGAGTACAAAAAAACAAATATATACAACACATGCAGTGCATATCTTAAAACATAGGTGAAATAAAACCATATTTAAAACTATACATCATATTCCTGGTACATTGTTTAAAATCTTTCTATATTTCACAAGAAACAGGCTTAGTCTCTTATTCAACCCTTGTGGATTTACAGTCTGTAAATACCAGATCCAGTAGGCTTCTCTTTTAAGCAGTTTCTTTTCTTCATCTCCCCCTTCCTGGACCTGCTCTACTACCTGCCACCATAGTTGGCTAACATGGTGCCTCACTTCTTTAAAGTGCCTTGCTAAACTTGATCTATCATCCCCATTCCTATATCACTCTCACTCCTGTTGATTTTCTTGGGTGCATGACTTCTTCCCCTTTGATTACTCTCGCACAATTTTGGCAATTTAGACCGGGGAAGGTGCCCATCTTGGGCTTAGACATGAATCTTTGTACTACACTTGATAAAGGCCCAAGCGGTGTAACTGCAGTAAAAAGGGATTACCCCTTGTAAATTATAAACGACTGGACAGCCCTATTCTTTTAATTTTCCAGTATTCTTAAGTATTTGCCAGTTAGTTGTTATTTAATACTTGTTTTAATTGGTGCCATATGGTGTTATAAGTTGATGTATCTAACCGTTTCATTAGCCTTCTTTTTTGTGGTTAGTAAATTTTGTGTGTATCTTCAAGTAAAAGCTTTGTGTTTTCTTAAAGGGTATGTCCACCCAAAAAATAAACTTTTTATATGTTCTTTATATAATAGCACCAACCTCAAACGCCATGTTCATTTTTATAAAAATCATTTGCTTTGCCCGATATTTAATGAGATATATATCAGGCTGCACTTCCGCTCCACTTCCTGTTTAGGTGACCCCGAGCTGCAGCTTAGAAAAAGTAGAAAAACATTTTTTTTTCTTCCTTGCCGGACAGAAGCCAATCAGAACCCAGCATTCACAGAGAGGAGTGTGTGTGTGCGTCCGTCCGTCCGTCGCATCTTGATCCTGGATTTCTTCCATACACATAACTTTACAGCTGCGATTGGTTGAGAGGGAAAAGAGGGCGGGATCCAGGGGTCATATCATTACTGATGCAACTTCCTCTGTTCTCACTGCTGGATGTTAACAGACATGCTCAAGAACATGAAAAGAACAGAGGCAAGGTAATGTAACCTGTCTCTGTTCATCGCTGTATTGGTCCATGCTGCAGGATTAATCCAGCTACAAAGGTCTGTAACTTTTGAACCACTGGACCGATTTACATACTGTAAAGTTTGTTTTGGAGTACTTATTTTGGCCAAATAAATATAGAAAGTTAGTTTTGGGGGTGGACATGCCCTTTAAGATTGACCTAGGGTAACCCCTATCTAGAAATCAACCTTCAAGGTCTGCAGCTCATTCAAACTCCTCTAGCAATGTGCAGTTTCTGTGTAAGTGCAGAAATTGTCCCTTAGGTATTGAACTTATCAAATTCCTAGGGTGGGCACTGTTGTGCAATAGGTAGGTTTATGGTATAGATCTGTGATTAACCTGGATCCTTGTTTTTGTGTTGTTATATCCAAGAAATCCACATAATCTGTAGAAGCATTGTATGTCTGGAATATATTTTGAGACTTCTTATTGAGAATGTTGATTGATCTGGTATCTATAAAACTTAACCAGACCTCAATAAATGAGGTAAAATATTAAATCCTCTCCAAAAATGAACTCTCTCCCACCAACCTAGAAATAAATTTGCGTAGGATGGCACGCAACAAGAGCCCATTGTTGTGCCACATAGCTGGATAAAATACATGTTTTCAAATTAAAATAATTATATCGCAGCACAAACTCCAACAAAGCCACTGTGAACTGATGTCTACCAGATAAATCACTATTTTCCATGTCCACAAAGTATTTAACAGCTCTCATCCCTTTTTTTATAGGCAATATTGGTATACAATGATTCTACATCACGTCACAAGTAGATGGTCCTCTGTTATTTCTAGGTCCTGTAATATATTTACAAGATCCATTGTATGCATTGTAGGAGTCAGAACTGGTGATGTGTTTGTAATATAGAATCAATGAAGATACTTGCTTTTTCATTTAAACCCCCTATTCCCGCAACAATGGGCCTACCTGGGGGGATTTATCAGACTCTTATGAACCTTTGGTAGGAGATAAACAGTTGGAGTCACTGGATGCGGTAGTTGTAGGAAGTCTGCTTCATTCTTTGTTATAATACATACCTCTAGGGCATCATCAATTATGTGTTGTAACTTTTTATTTAATATTTCAGTTGGACCTGAGGGAAGAGGTCTGTAATTAGTTATGTTTTTAAGTTGTCTTAAAGCCTATTTCCTATATTTCTCCTCTGACCACATTACAAGCCTTCTCTAATCTCTTGATTATCACATTCTTCAGATCCCATCTCTTGTTTATCACATTCTTCAGATCCCCCTTTAGGGCCTGCCATTCCTTGTAAGACAAATTATAGTTACTTATATTTTTAGCCGGCATGATCATGGTGCACTCATAGAATATATTCATGGTTGGGTGGTCACTAAAGGATGGTGTGAATATGGACTTAGGTTTAAACTTACTTTTGTTGTATACATGAAGAATAGTGCTCTAGTTCCAGGAGAATGTCTAAAGGATCAGTAGTGACTGCCATTTGTGAAGTGGTAGGTTTATTCAAATTTGAGCGCCAGTTTTCTACAGAAAAGGATTAAGGGGTATTTTTTGCTATTTGTATATGTTTTAAGTGTTTTTAACTATTAATATATGCATCTGATGTACATTTTCCCCGTGTGTGTATTTCAGGGATTCTATATTTTTTGCACATAACATTGAAGTGTGTTGTATTCTTTTCTTCTTGGTATAGCATTAACATTTCTCTCTCAGAGAGAGATAGATATTACTAGAAAAAAATACTAGTAAATAGAAGTGTACAGCATACACTTTTACACAGAAAGATGGATTTCACTAAAACAGTGAACCCTAGTGTCCACTGTAAAGGTTAAAGGGCATCTATAGTGAAAAAAGCACATTGGCCCAAAGTTAAATTCATGTACTCTGTGCTGCCTTTCTCCTACCTCTGTCAGTGACACTGTTTTTCCATGGTGCCAGATCTCTCTGCAGCACTTCCCCCTTACCCCTCCCCTCTGTTACCTCCTCCATGTCTCAACTCTGGCTACCTGACAAGCTTATCATGTTCAGTATGAGTTAAAAGTTCAACATCCTGAAAAACACACCCACGCACAGTGGCCAATAGAAAGCAAGCAGTCTTGGATACACAGAAGAGAAGGGAAGACAGTACAGTTACTACTGCAATACGATCTCTCTCTTTGTGACCCATCATCAATCAGTGAAAGTTATCAAGAAGGAGGGTCAAGTGCAGGCATATCTCTGCAGTCAAAGCTACCCCTCTCCCCCTGCTAATGCTCTTGTCAAATATATAAATATAAAAGAGCTTTATTGGCAGGATTAATTTACATTTTGACATTGCCAAAGCAAACAAAAATAACAAAACACATTAGTATAGAGGGCTTCTCAGTAGGGGGTAATGGGTATCAATGGATAAGTAATATATGGACAGTACTATAAAGGGTATATTGGGTTTCAGTCCTGGGATATAAATATAGTTGGGAAGGATAAAGGGATAATTGGGCAAGTAGTCCATGGACATCTCTTATCTCTATGTTTGTGCAAACAGAGCAGGGAGGAGGGAGGGACTTGAGCAGGGAAGAGGATCACATCACAGATTTGATTGACAGTGCAAGTAGGAGTAGAGGAATGCAATCACTTATTCTTCTAACTTGTGTATCTCAGGACAGAGAGGGAATCAAAGTGAAGACACTGGGGGTTGGGGGGGGGGGAATTATAAAACACATGGAAGGAGATAAAAAAGAAAAAGTTAATTTTCTCACTATAGATGCCCTTTTAAAGTTAAGACACAGCTTGTATCATTGTGATGTGCTCTGTCTATTGGGACAATGCTGTTAGATGACTTTATATCCCCACGTGCTAGATTATTGGCCAACATTAATCTATCGTGTACTGTGTTTAAGATTTTATTACAGAACTAGATTAAAAGTGTAAATTAAGGAGTTCAAATCCTGGGTATTCCTGGAGTGAAGCAATGTAAGTACATTTCTGCTGGTACCATCCTCCTGATTCTGTATTGTTTACAGTAATCCCTAATTCTATACCCCCTAACACCACACAGACACAAATATACACACATAAACAACATTATTTACAGCAGCAGTACCCCCATAACTACATACTCCTAACCGCCCCTCCCTATACAGAAGCCCATTTAGACAATTACCATATCCCCCAGCAGCCTCCATGGCCACATACTCCTAACCCTTCTTCCCTATACAGAAGCCCTTTAAGACCCACCACCATTATTTATCCCCACCATACCCCCAACCCTAGAGGCCCAGAGGCAGCAGGCCAGACCAGGCCCAGAGGCAGCAGGCCAGACCAGGCCCAGAGGCAGCAAGCCAGACCAGGCCCAGAGGAGCAGTCATTTAATAAAGTACCTCTGCTCTGAAGGATAAGGCCGGATACCAGCTCAGATCTCATGGACATTGTTTGCCAGTCCAACCCTGCTGCCGCATCTCCTGATCATCGCATCCACGGACGTCACTACTCCGCGCCGTTAAGTAAGACAGGCGCAGAGTAGTGACGTCAGTGGATGCGACTATCGGAAGATGCGGCAGTAGGATTCTTCTTACAAGTTATTGACTGACCCGAGTATAAGTCGAGGTTCAGTTTTCAGGCTGTTTTTACAGCCTGAAAACCTCGACATACTCGAGTATATACGGTACATTTTGGTTGATCTAAATCTAAAATAACAACTGAAAATAAATAACTGCCTTTGTATTGTCATTCAATGAATGTGGAATTATATTGAAAAACAGCTTGCATTAAAAAAAAAAGATGTTCCTGCTCCTTCTCCTGTACCCTCTGGATATTGCACATGCCTATTGGCCCCAAATTTATGTAAGTTGTTACTGACTTGAGTAAATGAGGCAAAACAACAATTTTTGCACCTGTATTAAAATTATAAATAACTCACTTTACATGCAAACTAAAAATAACTCATACTTATTTTAAAAGCATAAGCTTATAAAGTCATGTTTGAACTCGATATTTATGCAATTTGTTTTTAATTAGTTGATCTGAACAAAGCAACCCACAACTAGGAAAAATTTTCTAAGACACTTATTTTTGGCTTGTCCCAAGTTAAAACATACCTTTACAGCAAATAATTGCCTATAAAAATTATTATAGGAGCACAATAAATTGTAACTTGGTAAAGATTCCAAAAGGTGCCAGCCTTTGTCTGTTTAAAATTTACGCAAGTTCCCGTAAAAATATAATGAATTTAGCCAAGACAATCCCACTTCAGTTATGTCTGTTTACGTAGTTGTCAGTCGCTTTAGCCATTAATGTATCTTAATAGACTTTTAGAACAGATTATAGTGATTTACACAAACATATTTAAAGGGCTATATATATACATACATTATAAATAACTCATCCACCCCATATGTTTTATGCTGGTTTTTTTATATTTAGTTTTCTGGTGTCTCCAAGTTTTATTCTAGCATAGCATACCACAATTATTTTTATTTTTTTTATATAGGCAGCGGTAAAATACATATTGCATGCCTCTGCCCTAAGACAAAAATAATTCCCTCTCCACTGATGGACGCTAATTAGCATACCAAGAAATTTGTTTGGCTCTGTCTAACTTAAACATGTGTAAATGGTCCAGTGAGCATACAAAGATCCTGTGGGAGGTGCAGAGGGTTTAGTGGATGCAACCAAAAAAGTAAGCTACCGTACTCTGCATAGACTGCAGAAACATACATGATACCAAGCTTGTTGTAAAAGCAGAAGTGAGGTCTGTAAAATGGAGGAAACTTGTATTGAGACCACATTTCTCCTTTAATAGTCCTTTTGCGAGTTTTTTTTTTATTTATTTTTTTTATGACCATGATTTTATACTTTTTTAATATATGCACCAGCACAAATCTAAAGATATCTGGCCCAGGAATATGCATAGATTGTTTGGTTTTTTTGGTTTGTTTTTTTAATTTGTTTGTACTAAAGTTTTTATTGGAGTGCAGTACATAAACCTTTTTTTGGGTGAAATAATTTACAAGAGATACTCATACTAAGAGCTGCAATCTTTTCACTTTATATCATTGTGATATACAGTTCAGTGTACGATCCCGAGATTGAAGTTTTGATGTAGTGATTCTGTAATTTTCCTATTTAGTTCAGTAAGATTAACTGCAGGCTTCAGAAGCATAGGCTTTTGATTAAAATGCAGAAGTGGTGTAGAATTTTATCAAAGCACTAAATAAACAGTTATAAATATTTATATCTACTGACTAAAGAAGGCAAGCTATGAAGTGTAGAATACAGATAATGTCCACTGAGAAATGAAAAGACAGTGATATGTTCTGTCTCTGCTAATCCACACAGAAATAAAGTATAAACCATTTCTTTAGCCAGGGGAGAAAGAAAGCTACATAAAATACATTTTCAAACAGGAATTTTCTTAATTGTTTTAAGGCACAACTTCATTGAAGTGTCCTGGGGTTGCAGATTAGATGATGAAAAATGCTGCTTTTCGATTAATATACTGCTAGCCTTGTGTGCGTGCTCAGTACATAGCGGTATTTGGGGGGGGGGGGGGATTAACATTTGTGTTTGTGGAGAGCTTAAACCTGTTGCAGGGAGCCTCAGCCTTCTGTCTGATTTTTATTTGAGAGAATATTTCTTGTGCAAGATCAGTTTTTGATGTTTTTTTCCAGGTGAAGACCAAAATAATTTATGCAACAGACCAATTTGGGGTGCAAAATACTTATTCCTTTACATTTTTTTCCCAACTTTAGAATATTGTGAATAACTTCTTGTGTTGGAATACTGTTATAGGCAACCACTGAGCAAACTGCATGAGTTTGGTGTGGTGTGAATAGAAATAACAGGCTAGTTAAACCAAAGAGGCTCAGTTTACATCTATATATAATGAAGTCTTAGTCTGAATTGTTCAGTATTTTTTTGAAAGTTTTATTCCCTTTAAATATATTTCCCTTTTATAGTGAAAGCAGTCTTTATATGCTGTTTTTGTCTGAACTGTATCAATTCGATTTATTTAAATGAGCAAAATAATATTTTTCCTACAATAGACCATATACTATACTTACTATGTCCTGGTAGTCCCTGGAAAGAGATCTTAAGTGCCAGCATGTTTGTTCTTCCCAGTTCATTGTGTAGCAGCTCTCAGTCGTGGCCATGATGGAGATGTCACAGGCAATTATTTATGGCTACTTCGCAAGCTGCCTCCTCTACAGCTGTGTGAGTTTGTAAAGCTATTAGAGGAGGCTGCAACATCCAGGACTGGGCCTGTAATGAAGATAATCTCCTTCCAGGTACTACCAGGATACAGGTAAATATGGTCTTAGAGTTTTGGCAGGTCCTTTTTGTCTACAACAAAATTTTGCAAAATACAAGTCTACGGAAGCACATGAAAAAAGCGGATACAAATCAATAGGCCATGCAATTTTTTTTAAAATGCATATTTACCCATAATCACCTGGGAAACGCAAGCACAAATACACCTAAAAGCGGATACAAGCGGACACAAGGGCATGGCAAAAGTGCACAGAAAAGGAAATGGTAAAGTGTGGCCTCAGCCTTAATTTTTTTTTTTGTTTTTCCTCTGTTGCCATTTGCTTCGTAAGAATTCTTTTCAGGAATCTGAGCTATCCAGGAACTAGGAAACAATTTATGACCGAGCAAAGTAAATATTATCTCAAAAGTTATAACCAATTTGGTATATACTGTGTAGCCATGAGAAAGGGGTACGATTTATGCAAGCCCCTACCACAATGTGATTTGTGCTTTTTAAGTACCAAGTGTTCACAAATTTAACTATATTTAATGTACACACATGAATACAGTTTGTATGATTTCACCTTTTCGTACTTGTCAAATATTCTATTCTCTATAGTAAAGAAACCATACTTTTAGTTATTTTAGACTGTGTTCGCAGTATAGTTTTTATTTCTTTTATCTTTACTAAATGTTGTCTTAAGATAGGCATACACGGCATCAATATTCCGTTCAAATTGATCGAATTATCTAAGACCCTTTTCATGGTTTTCACCGATATAGATCGGTCTATCAACAAAAAAAACTGATCAGGCAAGATGGAAAATTTTCCATCGACCCCCATCTACGAGAACCAGGACTTCCATAGCTTTCAAGCTGAAATCTATGGAAGATTGTCAGTGCAAGGTGGGGATATACGATCGGTTCTTCCGATCAGATTTACGATCGTTTCGGGTGATCGTAAGAATATTGTACTGTGTATGCCCACCTTAAGAGTTTTTGATCTGGCATAATATATAAGAAATTTACATTACTTTAGCATAAAGGTGCAATAGAATGAGAATATTTTAACATGTTAAAGAGAATGTCCAGTGAAAAATTAACTTAAGCTATAAATGTAGAGAACCCCCAAACCCCTACTTTCACATTATCAATGTTTGCCAAATATTCTTTTGAAAGGACTTACCTGACCCGGTCCCTTGCCTCCTAGGCGCCACCTCCTGCTCCTGTTTCAAGCTCATTTTGGGCTTTTTTCTGCACTGTCAGACAGGGCATGAAATCATGTTGCGCCTTTACTGACAGCTGCAACCAGGAAGTGGAGTGACAGTAGGCCACAGAGCAGAGGAGGAGCAGCGAGGGACTGGGCCAGGTAAGACACAGGGGAATATTTGGCAAAAAATGTTAATGCTAAAGTGGGATTTTGTGGGGACATCTACCTTTTTATAGCTAAAGTTTATTTTTTCACTGGATACGCCTTTTAATGCAGGTAAAAAGTTTTCCTTAAAGGTACAGGATCTGCTTTGTTTTGGTTTAATTTTTTAGGAGCAAGAGCCACAACTTAATTGCCTTCCTGACCAGCTGTCCCTTTTCACTTCCCCTTGTGCCTACAGTCTATTCTCTGGCTGTAGTAGTGAAGCTTACAAATACAAACTGGTTTTTGTTTTGTAATGTCAAAAAGTTGAATATGTTTAAAATGTTGCAAACCTTCTTTTAGGTTCAAAGTTGAAGAAGTAGTTAATCTAAAAGACATTTTGGTGCGACTTGGCATTACAAAGATTTTTAGCACTGAAGCTGATCTTTCTGCTATATCTGGTAAGATACCTGTTGATATAAATAAAATAAAATGTGATGTGCCAGCTATTGAATACCGTATATACTCGAGTATAAACAGCTAAAATCAGCCTCAAAACCTGACCACGGTTTATACTCGAGTCAGTCAGTCACTTACTTCCAAATCCGGTTGCCGCTCACTCGCTGCCTGATAACGGCTGACTTCACTGCCGGCACCAAAGAAGTGACGTCAGCCGGGAAAGCTCTAGTGGGTCACATCAAGGATTAGCAGAGACCGCTGCTGACAGCTCTCAGCACTGTCTGGAGGCAATCGCATAACAAGGCCTAGGAGTGATCTCATGTTGGGGATCAGAGACATCCCAGCATTCGTGTTGAGCAAGAGAATCCAAGCTTGGGGGAACAGTGACCCTGAGCACAAGGCCAGGCCCAGGCCCAGCGTGGGATATGCCAGGCCCAGGTGGGATATGATGTTTCCTCAAAGCAGCAGCACTCAGGCTCCTCTCACCCCAGCAACTCAAATTCACAACTTCTGACTACAGGCTCTGGCGCTCCCTTTTACACATTTACTTGTGGGACTTGCAGACATCTTCCTTACCAGTCAGTGCTAGCAGTGGCCTTCTCTCCTTGTCAGCCCTTGGCAATCAGGGCCACCTGGGGATTAGATGGATAAAGGTGCGGCAGTGACTCTGGCACTGTATAAGAGTATATAGAGAAATATTGTGCATAATCCAAACAATGCTCTTTATGAGACTTCGAGTAACCTGTGGTTTAAGAGTTCAGTACAGGGAGAGAGCGGCGGCCGGATTTGCAGAGTGAGTGACTGAAACAAGCACAGATGGATGGAATACCATCCATCTGCAGAGGTTTGGAAACTACAACTCCCAGCTACTAAAGCATGCAGGGAGTTGTAGTTTCCAAACATCTGGATTGCCAAGGAATGAGGATTTAGTTTAAATGGACAGCAGAAATCCAGTATGGCTATTACTGTATGGGACTATTGTATGGGAATTCTGCTGTTCATTTAAAGGGCAACTAAAGCCTCAAAACAATACAGAATCAGAAGGCAGTAGTGGTCATAATATCTACCCTCGGTTTATACTCGAGTCAATCACTTTTACTAGTTTTTTTAGGTAAAAATTGGTACCTCGGTTTATACTCTGATCGAGTATATACGGTAGTCTGGTTGTAAAACTAATCGTAAGTAGAAAGCACTGTGCTGTGTGAAGCTTGGAGACTACTGACCATCTGATCTGTAAAATAGATTAAGAAATATTTTGGCATAGCCGTGATTTATAATTTCATGTTTTATTCTTTTAGACAATAAAGAACTTTGTGTGGCTAAAGCAGTTCACAAGTCTTTCTTAGAGGTTAATGAAGAGGGTACAGAAGCTGCTGCAGCATCGGGTTTGTTATAATGCAATATATTATGTTTATGGTAATATAGGAGCAGGCTTTTAAAAATATCTGTTTCCTGAAATGAATTTCATTTTTCCTTTGACATAGTTTCATAGTAGTGGAGGTTGAAAGACATACCTTTATGTTATATACCTATTCCTATATGTTGTCCAACCTTTGTAGCCTACTCATTTTATTAACCATACCAAGAGGTTTGTGCCCATTTTCTGCCACATATTAAACATTTTTTATAGCACTCACAGCTGGGTGTACTTACCAGCCTTCATTCCCCCACTGCCTTCTGCTTAAAGGGCATGTCCACCCCCAAAACTATAATCCCCCTCACTAATGGCCCCACCATGTAGTGTATTAAAATCCTTTCCTTTACATCCCAGCTCCAGGTTCTCCTGTAGTCCCCCCCACAAAGTCCCAAAAACTGCCCACCAGGAGGATAGCAGAAGTCCTATCTGGCCTTCGTGAGAGGTTTGGCATGCGCCCTTCTCCCCCTCCCTCCCTCTCCCTCCCGTTTTGTGATCCCTCCCCCTACCATAAAAACCCTTTCCCCCAGCATATTAGTGTCCAGCTTTATTGAACCAATTTTGAAGATTCTTTCAGCCTGGTTGTTAAATGGTGGGTTTTATTTGATACATAATATTAAAAATCATGTGAAAAATGTGTTTGTGTCTTGTAGGTATGATTGCCAGTAGCAGAATGGTAGTTCTCTTTCCCCAAGTTATTATTGATCACCCATTCTTCTTCTTGATTCGAAACCGTAAAACTGGTGAGCTATGTGTATCATCAATATTTGATAATCTATGTATCATAAGAAATATCAGCTGTGGGTTTTTTTTTTCTCCCCACAGATCTCAGTAGAAAAAAAAAATAAAGAGCAGCATTAGCCCGTGTGTACCTAGTCATACACTATAACGACATTAGATCAATTTAACATTTGACCGTCCTTAATGTCCTTAATGTCTTTAAGGTGTATTTTGGGACAGCAGTTTCTTACCTGGCAAAATTACCCCTCTGGTCCATTCATTCTGCATTCACAAAAAAGAACGGGTCAGGTGGTTTTTCTGATGTTGCGGAAAGCTGGAAAGGTGATGTATGTAATGTAGAGGCACCTTAATATACAGAATGGAAGGGCTCTTAGGCCCAGTACACACATGTTCACTCCATTTTGATGCCACAATCTAAATAACGTACAAGCTAGATGGTTGGGCTGAAATATCATTCCAGGACCTAAGTAAAAAAATTATTTTCTCTTTCAGCCTCGGGGGACCCATGCAGAGCAAGGGTTAAGCAATCTACCTCCAGGAGCAGACACTTGAAAATTAAAACAAACATAGGCTCAGGTATCCGCTTCAGGAGTTGGACTGTTTTCCTGCCATGACCTGCTTAGAAGATCAGAATGGAGCAGATGGACTTACCTCACTTCCAGTTGTTCCCTATGTGGGAGACCTGCAGAAGCGGACCGTTCATCCCCTTCTCATGTCCAGTGGAGACTCCAGACATCATGCCCTGACAGCTATCATGTGCAGACCTTCTTCCTCCACCTCCACTAAAGCAGTCCCTCTGGCCTCTGCTTTGAACACTTGCACCACACGGCCTAGCCACACTCCGTTTTGGCCGTGCGGCAACTTCCCTTTGTTGCAATCCCATTGGTCGTGGGGGCAGGACCACCTTCTTGCTATCTCCGATTAGCAGGCCCCTTTTGTTGGGACCTAGGGCTCCTATTGGCTGGGAGGCTCCTTTCCAAGCTCGCAACCTCATTGGTCATGGGGGCGGGACTTCCAACTTACTCCTGCTTTCGTCCTCTTCCCTCTGCAAGCATTGTGGTCTCTCATCTGGCGCCCGATCCACATGTCTCTCTCTCTGGCCCAGCCAAACGATTGAGCTAAAACCCTACGGCAATCTATCAATTCTCTTATGAATCAATCAGCGGGGTCTACTCCAACTACAACTCCTCAAGGGACTTCACAGGAGTCTGAACCAGAATGGGCCAGATCTTTAGCCACCTCTTTGTCCATATTGTCTGCTTCTAATTCGCAGGTCCTCAAGAGGACGATGATATCCAGGAGGAAGGAGAAATAGACTATGGCATTTCAGAACAGGAATCTCAAAAAACTTTCACAGCCGAAGCTGTCGATTCCCTGATAAGGTCAGTGCTTAAAATCCTAAATCTCCAGGACCCTGGGTCCCCGAAAGATCTATCTAAATCACTCTTTTCTTGGGCCAAAAAGAACTGTACCTGTTTCTCATCCTACGAATAGTTAGACAAGATCATTTTTCAAGAACGGCATCTTCATCAAACTTGCCATTTCAGTAATATGTTTCCTTTTCCCAGATCAGACATAGATCAATAGTCAGTCCCTTCCATTGCCGATCCTCCGGTGGCCCAACTTTCCAGAGCCACCACCATTCCCCTCTCCGAAGCGGCTACCTTTAAGGACCAAAATGACCGCCATATGGAGGCACTATTAAAAATGTCATTCTCGGCCTCAGGAGCTGCCCTACGTCCCACATTTGCTTCGGCTTGTGTAGCTAAAGCTATGGAGGTATGGCTAAACCAGCTATATCAGGAGGCACTGGTAGACCCAGCTAAGGCATCCTTTTTAGACTTCATACAAGATCTCTGATGCGGCTGTTTATACTGGGGACAAAGCCTTAGAATCGAGCAGACTTATTGCTTGCTCTTCTGCAGCAGTAACAGCATCACAGGGAGCTTTATGGCTAAAAGCCTTGGCAGCAGACTGCCTCTAAAAAAGCCCTCACCAATCACCCTTTCACGGGTGGACTGTTATTTGGTCCCAAATTGGACAAGAATATCTCTGGCAACTGGAGGCAAAAGCACTTTCCTGCCTCGGAACTGACCTTGCAGAATTCATTCCCACCTTCCAAAGACATCCGTCCTTTCGTACTGCACCCAGGACAACTGTCGACCCTACAACCCAGGACCCTCCTCCCAGACTGGGCTCTTCCTGCTGCCCTCCCTGGGCCAATAAACAAGGGGCATTTCGATCCTCGGGAACCAAACCTAAATCGGCATGACTATCCTCTCATATCCCAAGTGGGAGGACGTCTTCAATTCCAAAGGATATCGCATAGAGTTTATTTCTCTCCCCCCACAATACTTCTTCCCATCCAGACTTCTCAGATGCCTCAGGCGCCCCAAGGCCTTTCAACAGGCAATCAATTTGTTATTAATATCCAAGGTAATAACCCCGGTCCCTGCAGTTCAAAGATTTTCAGGATTCTACTCCAACCTTTTTTCTGGTTCCGAAAGGACCGATCCTTTCATCCGGTATTAGACCTAAAAGAGCTCAACCAGCATGTCAGAAATGCCCACTGCATGATAGAATCTTTACGCTCCATCATCCTAGCTATCGTCCCCTTCTGGCAGGGTCCCCACCGCTTCCTCTCATTTGCAGTGGGGTAACTCCACTTTCAATTCACAGCTCTACCATTCGGCCCTGCTATGGCTCCCCGGGTCTTTACCAAAGTCATGGCCTGCCAGGCAGCCTTCATTTGGCATCAAGGAATATTCCTCCTACCATATCTGGATGACCTGCTCTTAAATTCTTACCTCCTTCAGCTGGATAATCAATCCACACAAATAATCTCCCATCCCCAGTCTCCGCATGTCCTTTCTGGGCAAACTTTTTGCCACATCTCTTCAAAAAAATTTCCTCCCTCAGGACAAGATAGTAGGTCAGAATCTTCTGGCCCTCCAGGCCAACTCTGCCCCACGGATATCTATCCATCAAACCATGGGACTAGCCAACGAGGCAGTCCCATATGCCATATTCTACCTTCAACCTCTACAGTGTCACCTGCTAGGGATATGGAACAAGTTGATGGAATCCCTGGACTATTCGATGGTAGACAAACAAACCCAATCTTCAAACTGGAAGAATTCTCTGTCTACCATTGTGGACTGTAGTATCTATAGACGCAAGTCTGACGGGATGGGGGGCAGTATATCTGTCTCCCACTGGACCGAACAGTTGACAAACGAATACATCAGGATCCAGTCGGACAATGCCACCGCAGTTGCTTAGATCAATTAACAAGGGGGCACCCAGAGCGAAATGGCCATGGCGGAGATTCATCGAATTCTGTCTTGGGCAGAACATTTTTCTACATCTTGGCAATCTACGTCCCAGGAGTCCTGAATGTGAAGGCAGATTTCCCCAGTCGACACTCTAGACCCAGGGGAATTGTCTCTCCATCTGGAGGTTTTTGAGTGCCTTATTCTTCGGCGGGGAACTCCCAACATAGTCATTATGGTTTTGCATCTCAATCGCAAGGTTCCAGTTTTCTGCGCAAGAATGCGGGATCCTCGGCTATATCTGGTGGATGCCCTAGTGGTCCCTTGGCAGTTCAGACTGGTATATGCCTTCCCTCTGCTAGCCATGATTCCTCACGTGCTCAAGAAGATCACCCCGGTGCCTGAATAGGGCTTGGTTGTCAGCCCTACTAAACATGTCAATGTGTGGACCCTTCCTCTTTGTCCAGATATACTATCGCAAGGACCGTTCCTCCATTCAGGTGTCCTACACCTCAGTTTGACATTGTGGTGCATCCCCTCTTCAGTTATCCCAACAATGCTAGCTGAGAGAAAACGGTCATCTTCCAGAATCTATCACCGCATCTGGCACAGATTTGTAGGATGGGCTTCCTCTAGAGGTTTTCCCACCGGTAGGTTTGTTCTTTGCAGAATTTTACGATTCCTTCAGAAAGGAAAAGTGCGGTGAACGTACAAATTTTGTCTCTATCGATATTCTTGCATTACCGGTTGGCACTTCATAAGGATATTTAAAAACCTTTTTGCAAGGAGTGGCTCACCTACGCCCCCCTCGCAGACAGATGCTTCAGCCTTGGGACCTATCTCTGGTTCTCCGGGCTGTGCAGTGTCCTCCCTTCGAAACCTCTGTCATTGGCATCATTGCCTCTTCTGTCATGGAAGATAAAGATAAGGCGGTTCTCGGGCGGCATCTGGACTTTCTTCCAAAGGTAGTCTCTTCTTTTCACTTGAGTCAGGAGATCATTGTTCCATCCTTTTATCCTCGGCCAACTTGCAGTCTCTGGAAGTGGTAAGAGCTCTTCGGATCTATATTGCCAGAACAGAATGTTTTTGTTCCTCAAAGGCCCTGTTCATTCTCTTGGCGGGCTCCCATAGGGACTCTCACTTCAGACCCTAGCTCAATGGATTCGTAATGCCATTCTGCGGTGTTACGCAGAAGTTGGGACTGGTGCTGCAAGCAGCATAGGATTGATTCTTCTGCCCACCCTTTAATGTCGGGACTTTGGGATGCCCCCCGAGGCTGAAAGAGAAAAAAAATCTTTCTCTGAAACAGAAGGGGGACCCAGGCACTACCCTCCCCTTCAAAGTTACATGGATACATTAGTTGGGCTGCTTGCCTGTGTTACCTTCTTTCTTTACTGTTTATGGATACGTTAATTGGACCTGTTGCCCAGGTTACATGTTTTCATTACTATTCTTCTTTCGCTCCATCTTTGGGACAAAACTGAGGCAGGCTTCCGGTGCTGCAGAGGATTAAGTAAGGGGAGGAGCACCTGAGCCTCTGTTTGTTTTAATTTTCAAGTGTCCGCTCCTGTAGGTAGACTGCTTAACCCCTGTTGTGCCTGGGTTCCCCTTCAGCTTTAGAGAAAGAGATTTTATGGTGAGTAACAAAATCCTTATTTATCAATAATCAGTCGATATTTCATGGCATCTCTCCATCTGCAATCCACAAGGATGCCCCACAGCATGGAAAGTACCAAAGGAAGCAACAGAAAAATAGAGATCTCCACTGACACACACCTGATGAATCTTGGTAGTTTAATGTGGCAAAGCATTGTTTTGGGTAAAAACCTCCTGTAAATGGATGGATATTTATCTTTTTTTTTTTTTTTTTTTTTAGGATCAGTCCTCTTTATGGGAAGGGTCATGCATCCAGAACCGCTAAAGTCAAGTGGCCATGATTTTGAGGAACTATAAGTCTACATTTAAGTACATAAAAGTACATGGATTATTTCTAATACTTTTTTTTGTTGTATTGATACAGTTTTCAAAACGGTTTAAAATTCCTCCTGAATTTGAGCCCTGCACATGCAAAATGCCTTCAGTATCTGGGTTTGTGATTGTTGTGAATGCCTGCCATATAAAGTGTAAAGTTGTATTAATGTGAAATATATTTATCTCTTTAAAAAAAAAAAAAAACAAAGAATTATGCAGACTTTCAGCTTTAATTCACTGGGGTGAACAATTTTTTTTTTTAACACAATCCCTTCATTTCAGTTGCTCAAAAGTAATTGCACAAACTAAATAACTGGAAATAAATGTTCATTTCTTAATACTTGATTGAAAACCCTTTGAAGTCTTGAACTCGTGGACATCACCAGATGCTGGGTTTCCTACTTTTTAACATTCTGCCAGGCTTTTACTGTAGCAGCTTTCAGTTACTGTTTGTGGGCCTTTCTGTCCAAAGTTTAGTCTTCAACAAGTGAAATGCATGATTGTGTCGAGATCAGGTGACTGACTTGGCCATTCATGAATTTTCCTCTTCTTTGCTTTAATAAACTCCTGGGTCCCTTTGGCTGTATATTTTGGGTCATTGTCCATCTGTGGACAAATGAAACACCACGCAATCAATTTGACTGCATTTAGCTGGATTTGAGCTTGAACACCTCAGGATTCATTCGGCTGCTTATGTCTTGTGTCATATCATTAATAAACACTAGTGTCCCAGTACCACTGGCAGCCATGCACACCCTAGCCATCCACCGTGTTTTACAGATGATGTGGTATGCTTTGGATAATGAGCTGTTCCACATCTTCTCCAAACTTTCTTGCCATCATTCTGGTAGAGGTTGACCTTGATTTAATCTGTCTAAAGAATGTTTTTCCAGAACTGTGCTGGCCTTTTTAGATGTTCTTTAGCAAAGTCCAATCTAGCCTTTCTATTCTTGAAGCTTATGAGCTGCTTGCACCTTGCAGTTTACACTCTGTATTTACTTTAATGCAGTCTTCACTTTATATTAGACTTGGATATTGATACCCCATGGAGTGTGTTGTTCACTTGGTTGGCTGTTGTCAAGGGGTTTCCCTTCACCATGGAAATGATTCTGAGATTATCCACCACTGTTGTCTTCCATGGACGTCAAGGTCTTTTTGCATTGCTGAGTTCACCAGTGTTTGCTCAGGATGTACCTGAGCAAGCACTGGATGTAACAAACTGTAGATTTTGGCACTCGTAATATTGTAGCAAATTCTCAGATTTTTTTTTTCTGTTTTCTCAGCTTAAGGATGGCTTCTATCACCTGCATGGAGAGCTCCTTTGATCGCATGTTGTCTGCTCACAGCCAAATCTTCCACATGCAAGCACCACGCCTCAAATCAACTCCAGGCCTTTTATCTGCTTAATTGATGAAGACATAACGATAGACTTGCCCACACCTGCCTGTAAAATAGCCTTTGAGTCAATTGTCCAATTACTTTTGAGCCCCTGAAATTAAGGGATTGTGTTAAAAAAATGCTTTAGTTGCCTCACATTTTTATGCAATCGTTTTGTTCACCCCACTGAATCTGAATTAAAGCTGAAAGTCTGTACGTCAACTTTATCTTGTTTCATTTAAAATTCACTGTGGTAATATACAGATGTATTGTCGCTGTCCAAATATTCATGTACCTAACTGTGTGTGTGTGTGTGTGTGTGCCTTCTTCACATGAAAGTTTTATTAACATTTCGGTGCGCACCTTCATATATAAAAAATATATAACAAAGAGGAAGGAAGAGTGCAGACATCACTATATGGTTTTATATATATAAATATTTGTAATGTTACCCTGTATTTATGTTGAGGATCACCGTGAATGAAATATTTATTCTTTTGGGTTGCACTTTGTCTGTGATTTTATTTGTGTGCACTTTCTATTTTCTATAGCAGTGAACCCCTTTATGTCTGTTGGCCTATTTGCATGCCTTTTACGTGATATACAAAGTAATCATTCAAACTTTTGATCTACAAGACCCATATTAAACTTTGTCATAAATTATCTTTCAAAACAAGCAAACAGGTGTCTTGTGGCATCTTTCTGCACATGCCCACTAAATTCCCTAGTTCAGCAGAGAGGAGGTGAAAGTTTTAATCTATGCCGACCGCTACCAGTAATGAGTAATAATGATGATGTTTCTAATCACACTTAGCTCTGCACCAACAAATAACAATTGTATTGATTTTTCTATGCATGCCCTGATTGATGTACTTCCTTTTTAGTTAGTTGGATGGCTACAGATGTCCTGCAGTGTTTTACAGCTATTGTTACACTTCACATACAATTCAGTATGATTGTGGGGGAAACCGGAGTTGAAGGATGTTGTGAGTTCCCTTAGCAACAGGTGGAGGGTTAGGAGTAGAGATGGTCGAACTATTGAAAGTTCGGTCCGTTTTCGAACTATTGTCAAAGTTCGAAAGTTCGAAAACGGACCCATTAAAGTCTATGGGAGGCAAATCGTTCGAAAAGTTCGAGTCAAATACAACTAAAATATTAATGGTAACTTAATGTAAATGGCTGTGGGACCTGGGAAATGGTCTGGGGAGCATGTTCCAATATCCAGGACTTTCGTAAAATCGATTTTACTCTCACACACGCTACTTTCGAGCTTTCGCGTTCGAACGTTCGAGGTAACATGGACATTCTACTCACAGATTCGATGCTCGCCTTTAGGCTTTAATGGAGACTTTACTCGCAGATTCGATGTTCGCGCCTAGATACATGTACATTTTACTCGCCGATTCGACCATTCGAACATTCGATAAATCATCGAAAGTCCGGGAAATATCGAAAGTCCGCGTCAGAGATAGTTCGAGAAGTCCGGGTCCGTTCGAACTCGAACAGTTCGGCTCGAACTCCGGTTCGAGTTCGAGTTCTATGCCATCCCTAGTTAGGAGTCTGTGATACAAAGAGTCATTTTATGGATATGAATAATTCTGGCATAAGCCTACTTTAAAGTAATGTCAACACTCACAATTAAAATCTGTACTCGCCTTTCCCACCCCCACTAATGCAGAATCATTTTATTTCACCACAGTCCCTGAAGACCCTTTTGCATGACTCCCCCGGGTTACAACCATCAGTCTGATATCACTGCCAATGGCTTACTGCTGCAAACTGTAATACAACCTCTGCAGCTGTTTGAGAACCATAACAATCTCGGGGGTTTGATGGGATGAGTAATATTAGTGTAGATTTTAATGCTGTCAGGTGGACATGCTCTTTAAATCAAATAAACAGATGAAAGAATGTAAGATGTCAACATTAATACTATACTAACTGAACTATTATCATTTAACACCTTAATATGCTGCTAGCCCACACTGTGGCATTGGCCATTCTAGCTTAAGAATTCATCTTTAGTGGATTGATTGAATTACTCCGTTAACACATGCAAATGTGTAAATACATCTAAGCATTGGAACTGGCTTTAAAGGAACATTAACCTGTTTTTTAAGTATCTTGCATCTGTTTCTATTATTAACAGGGAGGTGAAAACGCTTATTCCTAACTCCCTTTGAATTTTAGAATGCCCGGGGGACCTGGAGCTTACCTTACCGTCACTCCACTCGCGCAGCTGCTTCTGAGCTGACAGCCGTGCTGTCCCGGTCACGTGCCTATCTTTTGTATTGGCGCGCATGTGCCAAAAATAGGCGCTTGTCTGGGACAGCGCGGCTGTCAGCTCAGAAGCAGCTGCGGGTGGAGTGCCGGTAAGGTAAGTTCGGCAGTGTCCCCCGGGTGTTTTATTATTCACAGGGAGGTGGGAGTATACGTTCTCTCCTCCCTGTGAATAATAGAAACATGCAATATACTTAAAAAAACATGTTTAGTGTTCCTTTAACCTTCAAAAAAACATCTCTGCTATAGTTGTTTATAGAACAAAAAGTGGGCAGTACTCCGTTTTGTTAATAAAACTCAATTCAGTTCAGTTTATATGATACAGTGGTTGCCCGATTAACCAGAGAACATACAATTGCGTTTTCAGTGCGTTGCCGCTCTTTCAATGATATGAAAAAAACGCAAGCGCAAACAAAGCGCAACAGTGTGGCCTAGCCCTCAAGGTGAGTGTAATGCAGTACTGCAAAGCATCTCTTTTGTTGTTTATTACTAATGTGCTTCCGCATTTTTGTTAATCGTAATCGCATGCGTTTTTCAAAAGTTAATGAAAAAACGCATGCACAAACGCAACGAAATCGCAAATGAAATCACATGCGTTTGCGTTGCAGTGTGGCCATGCCCTGAATATATATAAATTCTATTGTGAAGTTATAAGTCAGGAGGATGAGAAAGTACTGGGCCGGATGTTTGGTCGAGCCTAGTTGACCGATTTGGCCAAAGCATGCACTGGCGCGCATGTGCCAAAAATAGGCGCTTTGCTGGGACAGTGCGGCTGTCAGCTCAGAAGCAGCTGCAGGTGGAGTGCCGGTAAGGTAAGTTTGGCAGTGTCCCCCGGGTGTTTTATTATTCACAGGGAGGTGGGAATATACGTTCTCTCCTCCCTGTGAATAATAGAAACAGATGCAATATACTTAAAAAAGCACGTTAAGTGTTCCTTTAACCTTCAAAAAAACATCTCTGCTATAGTTGCTTATAGAACAAAAAGTGGGCAGTACTCCGTTTTGTTAATAAAACTCATTTCAGTTCAGTTTATATGATACAGTGGTTGCCCGATTAACCAGAGAACATACAATTGCCCGAGATTTACCAATCAAACTTGAATCTGCTTCAATCTGTAATTACATCTGCAATGCATACTGGGGAAACTTTTCCTCTTTTTACTTTTTGGTTGTCACAGGGTAAATGAAAAAAAATGCTATTAGTCTAATTTGTAACATTAAAAAATCACTAATAGCCCAACATTGTAGTTGTTTATATATATCTAATCAATATCTGTTGTATCTGTGAAAATAAATCCGTAATATAAAACAAACTTCTCAGTTTACTGCTCCAAGTAATCACATAATTTGACAAAACCAAGAACCCTTGTTCTCACCTACTGTACATATTCTATACATGTTACTTTTTTCACTGTTTATGAACACAAAATATATAATAAGCTAAATAAATAACACTTACAATAGAATACAAAAAAAAACAATACAATGCTAGAAAGCTGTTGTGCACCTGTATTTTAAGGGTGGTTCTCCAAAGGGTATTTGGACAGTTACTTCACAAGGTTTAAGTGATAAGTGCAAAGTATTGTCTGGCACTTCAAACTGACCTGCATGTGAAGCACACAAGTGATTCTTGCTTGGTAGGTAGTTTAAATGGCATGTCCACTCAAAAAAAAATTTGTTCCAAAGTGTAGATTGCCCCCCCAAACCCTACTTTTGCAATATTTACAGTTTCCAAAGATGCTCCTGAACTTCTTTACCTGACCCAGTTCCTCGCCATCTAGGCACCACCCCCTGCTCCTCTTTTAAGCAAAAACAGGAGGGCTTCTGCGCTGAAAGCCGCTTTACTTCCTGGTCGCGGCTTTCAGGAGGTTGGGTGTGACGTCACACCATAACTGACAGCCGCGACCAGGAAGTGGAGTGGCTGGCAGCAGCAGCTGCAGAGTAGGAACGGCGAGGGACCTGGTCAGGTAAGGAAGTTCAGGAGCCTCTTTGGAAACCGTTAATAATGCGAAAGTGGGGTTTGGGAGATATCTACATTTTAAAACAAAGGTTTTTTTTAGTGGACATGCCCTTTAAAGGTGCAAATATCTCTTGCTGTACTATTTATGACACTGCCTATTAATTTTAGTAAATACAGAGTTTGGTACCTACAACCTTACTTTCAAAATTCTGAATTTGTTATGGCTTAAACCCCTTACAAGAAGGGAAAATGGCTATTTTATCTTTGCACCATGCTTTGAGAATGGTTAGCTTGGTATGTATGCTTTAATGGGAGAGCAAAAAAATGTTATGGTTTGGAGAAAGAAATCTAAGCTACTTTAATTTACAGAGTTGCTGTTTTGAACACTAATCAAACACAAGACTAGCTGCAGTCCAGCAGGAATACATATAATTGGTGCCAGACTCTTTGTAAATAAAATCTCTAGAATTTTAACAGCACCTGGTATATTAAATATAAAAGGAAATTCATCTAAGTTTGGCTCAGCAGGCCTTCTCAGTCGTTTTAAACTGTTCAGAGTACTCCAGCATGAACAGTATGTATTTCAAAATACAAACTAGAAAGGGAAAGTTTAAGTATAAACTTTGAATTTTGGAAGGGAATTTGTGTGTTTGTGCTGCAGATTTAAAAACTCAATAATGCCAATGAAGAGGACATTGTTGTTTTTTACATACCCTTTAAATATGTCACATGCATTAAAGGTAGGTCAGTTGGTGTGTGTGTGTTCATATCAGGTTGGGGGATAAAATACTAACTTTTTTGATGATTGGTCAAAATGTGACAATGGTTACCCTTTAAATATGGCTGCCATGGAAATGGAAGGGTGGGTCAGTAGGTGTGTGTACCTGGATCAGGTTGGAAGTTAAAAAAACAAACTTTTTATTATTGATCAAAATTAGTTTTTTTTACTTTAGTTACCCTTTACGTATGGCTGCCATAGTAGTGGATAAGTAGATCAGTAGGTGTGTTTACCTGTGTCGGTTTGGGGGTTAAAAGAAACAAACTTTTTTGATGATTGGTCAAAATTAGTTTTTTTGACTTTAGTTACCCTTTAAGTATGACTGCCACAGTAATGGATAAGTAGATCAGTAAGTGTGTGTACCTGGGTCTGGTTGAGGGGGTATGTCTTTTTTTGTGTTTACAACCATAAAACTATCTTTTATTGAGGACAAATCCAAATTATTTGTTTGACTTTAGTTACCCTTTAAGTATGGCTTCCATGGGAATGGAAAGGTGTAGGTGGGTGTACCTGTGTCTGTGTGGGCGTTGGGGGTATCACCATTTGTATTTATGACCATGAAACAAATGGTTTTGAAATATCCACATTTGAGGATTGTTACCATTCTAGTCTAGGGGGAAAATGTCCCAAAATTAGCAGATAACGGCTTATACGCCAACCTGCAGACAAAGCACTACTCAACAATTCAATGGCAGATACTGTACAATTCTAGAATTACATGTTAAATTTGTATAATGGCCCAGTGCTATCTTATCCTCCTGACTTAAAACTTCTCAATAGAATTTATATATATTTAGGGCTAGGCCACACTGTCGTGTTTTTTCTGCGATTGCGCATGTGATTTTTTTTCTAACACAGCAATCACGGCAACGCATGTGATCACTATTTTAATGCGCAGCATTGCGCATGCAATTTCGTATCGCGTTTGTGGCGCAGTGTGGCTGTGCCCTAAAGGTGGGTTAATGCAGTGCTGTAAAGCACCTCTTGTTGTTTATCACTAATGTGTCTACATTTCTGCACCCTAACATGCAAACTCTGTGTTGACTTTACAGCACATTAGTAATAAACAACAAGAGATGCTTTGCAGCACTGCATTAAACCCACCTTGAGGGCTAGGCCACACTGTTGCACTTTGTTTGCCCTTGCGTTTTTTTCACATCATTGAAAGCGCGGCAACGCACTGAAAACGCGCGTTTTCAGGTGCGTTGCGATTTGCGTTCCGCATTTTAAATCGCAATTGCATGCATTTTTCAATAGTTAATGAAAAAACACATGCACAAACGCAACGAAATCGCAAATGAAATCACATGCGTTTGCGTTGCAGTGTGGCCATGCCCTGAATATATATAAATTCTATTGTGAAGTTATAAGTCAGGAGGATGAGAAAGTACTGGGCTGGATGTTTGGTCGAGCCTCGTTGACCGATTTGGCCAAAGCATGCACTCATACACATCTTGCGTTGCAGGTCGTCCCCCGCGATTGCATGTGTGTATGAACCTTTACCCTAGACCTAATTGAATGCCAATTAAAATGAGCTGAAGGTAGAAACACAATACTGTTATCAGTGTAGCTTGAAGTCCTTTAAATTGCATTTTTTAATAGCCACTAATTAGAGAAACTGTAAAGGCCCATACACACGTGATCGTGGGGGTCGGATTATCAACAATGGCCGACCGAGCGCCCATACACTTATCGATAGTCGGTCGAAATGAACGTCCGTACACATCATGGGTCAGGCACCTGCAATAACGTGTGTACGAAGCTTAAAGGACAACTAAACCCTCAGAATCAGAAGCTAGATTTCCTTGATATAAAAGCAGTAATCTGTGTCTCACCTCTCATTTTGAAATGGTTGTTGAGAAATGTACTGTTCTAACATGGGGTTTGTTTTATTTCCCAGCATGCCAGTATCGCTCAGTGTGGTCAGCGATCATTGTATTTTTTTTTACATACTTAGTCCTAAAATACTGCAGGAATTTGTGAGTTGGTCACACCATCTAGTAGCCTCTAGCCAATCCTTTTAAAAGACAGATTAGGCAAGAGAACATGTGACTGAGATCAGGGGTGTGGCCAGTCACTGCACAAAGTTATTTCATCCTGTTCTTTAAAGGGGAAATGTGGTCTCCAGACAAGTTTATTTTAAATGAAAGGCCATGTTTCTACCTTTAAAACAAGCCATCAACCTCCTCTCTATGTTCAGATTCTGGGGTGTAAAAATGTGGGTTTAGTTCTCCTTAAAGAAGCACACATCATAATCAATCCAATACTACTTGATCCCTAGGGCCTACAGTAGTAGTGAATGTCACAGTAACTCTTTTTACTTTAGTTTTTTAGGGAGGGTCAGTCTTTTCTATCTATTTAATACTACCTATTCCCCAGTTTGTTCCATTGCTACTGTAATTGTTGAGAGATCTATTGTTTGTTGAATGCTACCAACATTACTATATTTTCTCTAAAACATGCAAATGAAAGTCTAAGGGTTTAGATTAACCAATAAAATGTGTAACCATTATTCAGCCACTGAAACATGGCGATATCTAATAAACATAATTTAGCTTTAGAAAAACATGGTAATGAGAAGAAACTGATGAAATTTTTAGGCTTGAGGAGCTGTTCAATGTATTAAATAAGAAATGTGCCACCCATCTGATGTGCCTTTTCTCATGTATCTATCAAATATACCTTGTGACAATACTCAAAACCCTCCAAGGACTAGAATTATTTCTCCAAATAATCACAAACTGTGTTGTACATGCCTCCTTCAAATTTTAGAAACGATTATTTTAATATTCTACAGGATGATTTGAATCTGCTCTAGATACAAAACTGAGAATACGTTTTAAAAATGTTACTTGAAAACTTTCCACAAGATTGCAGGCTGTATTTGTTAAGATTGCGTTAAGATGGGTACACATATGCCAGACTTAAAGATTACATAGCAGATACCATATTACGTTTTGCCTGATAGGTCCTGATACCAAAAATATTTAACAAATTCAGTCAGATACACTGACTTTGGAAGACACTAATTAAAATGTAGCACAAATGTGGGTTACGCTGTAAAACAGAGCTTGGTACGATAGCAAGCGGTGCCTGACAAAGCACTGTCCGTACAGTCTCCTATGGAACGCATGATCTGCAGTGATTTACCAATCTGCCAACGAAATCATCTATTTTTCGACCAATACATGGAAGGTAAATATCTTCTTTCTTCAGCCGTCACTCCTGGTCAATTGATTGAAGAACGGGAGATAAGGCATAGCTCCTTTACAGTGGTGTACTTGCAGGGTCCCCGTTAGGTTGGTTGGCCGGGCCCCTGACCCCCTCCATGATCCATTTTTAAGCAGCTGATCGCGTGTTTGAAGGAAATATACACACGATCATCTGTTTAAAAGCCCGGACCCAAACTTCTGGAAGTTCAGGTCCAGTCTTTTAAGCTGATCACGTGGATGTTTCCTTCATATGTGCGATCAGCTGTTTAACAACACCTGGTCCCTGCAGAGATTATGGGCTTGTGGCGGGCCCTATTGCAGTCTCTGGGGTGGTGGGGGCAGTAATAACACCACTGCTCCTTTAATAAAACTGAATACCAATATTTTTTTTTTACCAGTGGAGATACCCTTTAAGATATTATGAAATGTCTTAGTTTGCCCAAACCAAGCAGTCTGCCATTTACTGTTATATTTGAAATCCTGTTGTATGTTGGGTATTTAGTGGTCAGCTGTATGCTAGCGAACCCTGTGTCAAGTGCATGTAGTAAGATGTTCTTTAAAAATCCATATATACTATAATAAAATGGTAAACCTGCATCTGTGAATCCGTGTGTGGCTTTTCCCCTTCCGCGTATGCATGCGAAGAGAGTGGGCGCGGCTTTTGCTATGTCCACGAACTGAACTGTGTAGCGGCGCAGGTTTTTCTTTTTCATCTTCTGGCTCGTCCGCGGACGAGAAAGAGATAGAGAGAGAGAGATCTAGCGCCCGTTTTTATAACGGGCTTAACTGGCTAGTATACTATAAATGTTCAGCTCTGTTTTTGGCTGTATTCTTTCAGTACATGCGAAGTCAGATCCTATTACTGGGCTTTTATTGATGATGGAAAGTTAGAGTCAGTTGCTGTTGCCAGATACTATTAAAGTAGACAAGGTTTTACAAGTAATGACTTCCTGATTATTTTATTTCCTCCACGATATGTAATCTCCTCTATTAGTCTGTGCAAATAGAACACTGCCAGAATTTTAGTGTACATGATGTTCAGAAGAGTTGAAGCAGAAAGCATGTGCATCCATAAGCTGTTCATCGGCAGTGAAGCAGTTCATTTGAAAGACTGACTTTTTTGTAATAAATCTTTTACTAAATCCTTTTACTCCTAGAAGAATAATATTGCAAAAATCTTTAATGCTTATGTGCATTCGTACACAGTGTTCCCTGTGCTATAAATTGTAGAAACTAATAAATTTTTAGATTTTTGTTATACATTAATAGAAAATTTTTCACTTTTTTTTGTATCAGTTCCTTAGTGCGTTAAAGGCGCAGTATTGCAAAAAAGCAATACCGCACCTTTACAAATAGGGCCCCTAAAGACATAGGGCTGTATTTCTAAAGGTTCATTATTGGTTATGTCCAATAATGAACCTTTATAGCGATCAGAAAAATACCATTAGTAGTGGTCATTTTTTCGATGGTGATGTGGGTTTTTGCCTGCAGTGAAAATCTTCTCTGGGGATCAACCCTTCTCTGGGATCAACCCTTTGGCAACATGGATGGTACAGAATCTACTTCTTGTACATAAATGCATCTTACCAGAGAATTATCTTACAATGTAGAGGTGTACTGGGGAGAAAAGCTTTCACAATAAGAGAAATAGGTTAAGTTGTCCTTCAATGTCACCATAGAGGGGAATCCTCTTAGACCATATAAACTTATAAAGAAACAGCTGTTGAAAGCACTTTAATGAAAATCTACATCACATGCATATACACAAAGGCATATTTCCACCACAATATGACTAGTAAGAGAGGGCTGTCTATGCTCTCCTTTACTATTCTACCTTCTCCAGGTTCCTGCAGATGATCTTGACATCATTGTGGTTTAAAAAGAATCATCCCTGACATGTAGTCCTGCTAAACCACACAACAATAAGGAAATTCAATGCAGAAGACTGATTCAATGATGAAAATTATCATGATTGTTCCATTGAGAAGCCTGAAAACCTAAACAATATCATGAGCACTAAATGCAAATGCTATTCATATGTTATTAGATAATAACAAATTATTGTTCTTCTAATCTCTCATTTTTCTGCTATAGCTTCCCCAGAAAATCCAATTGTAAAAGGTGAGTGAAGGTGGTGAAAAGGAATTCTTATTCCTGTGTCTTGCCTGCAGGAAATAAAGGGGATTTATTTCAGTCTTTTAATGATCCCCAAAAAAAGGTTAATTCAGACCAGCCCTAGACCTGAAAATGCTGAATTCCCTTCAGAAAAAAATTTAGGATGAAAACTATACAGGGCATGTCCACTTAAGAAAGTAAGTTTTAATATTATGATCCTTAGGGTTGCCCACCCCCAACCGCCATAATAATACTAAAAAAAAAAACTTTCCGATATCTACTTACAGCCCCTTCACTTCCGTGCTTATCTTCTTCCCTCTCTGCTAACAGGAAACAGCAGAGAGAGGCCTGACCGGCAGCTGTGTCTGTGTGAAGATAGGCGTGGGAGCGATGGGCTGTAAGTAAATATCGGAAAGTTTTTTTTCAGTATTTTTATGGCGGTTAGGGTGGGCAACCCTAAGGATCATAATATTAAAATGGAATAACGCTATAAGAAGTGGCAGCCAGATGGGATTCGGAGGGAGGGAGCAAGGGGGCGAAGTGCTCCCCTGCGCATGTCAGCATCCCTGCTGGATGCAACACAATAGGCAGAGAACAATGGACAGGAAGACAGACACTACTCTTCAGTTTCCTGGACTTTGGACATGGACTGCAGGAAAACCATGAGGAGCAGGATTGTAAAGTAAAGATTTTTTTAAACTATACATAGGGGCCAGCACTTGGGCAAATTTTAGATTTGGGGGTGGACATGCCCTTTAAGTTCTGCAAAAGGATACTTTATACATAGGAAGCTGGTGCTTCTTTAGGGCATGTTTATTTACCAAACAAAATTTTAGCCTTCAATTTACTGTATATACTCTAGTAAAAGCCGAGGTTTTCAGGCTTAAAAAATAACCTGAAAACCGAACCTTGGCTTATACTCGGGTCACTTATGTCAGTGTGAAATCTGGATGCCACACGCTCCACATCTGCCGGTGCAATCCCCCTTCATCACTCCCAAAACATGGTTGTTGATGATCGGTTTTGAATAAACCCATACAGTAATATCTGTTGTATCTGTATGATATACCATGTATCTGTATCTGTAGATATACCATGACCTGGATGAATGAGAACCTTCACAAACCATACAGTAATAGCGATACTTGATTTGGCTATTACAGTATGGAACTACTGTATGGGAATTCTACTGTCCATTTAAAGGGCAAATAAAGCCTCAGAAAAATCTAGAATCAGAAGGCAGCAGTGGTGATAATTTCAACCCTCGGCTTATAGGTAAAATAAAAATGGGTTGGCTTATACTCCAGTATATACGGTAACACAACCCCATACCCCATTTTCACAATACCTGACGCTCATTAGATATCTTACCTTGAAGTTCAATTGTCCTATATTACCCCTCTTCCTGGTTGCAGACATCATTTTAGGCAATACATCACGGCCAATGACTTATGATTGCTATAAAAGCTGTATGCTTTATGGCTGCACAAGCTCAACTAGAGACCCCAAAGCCATGGGAGAAAGGTAAGTATTGTGAAATGGAGGTGGGGGGGTTAAGTCTAAGGATAAAATTTTGTTTGGAGGCCCTTTAATCTGGAGCAATGCTCAAATATCCTCTTTTATGATCTACAGATGAACAACACTCTTTAAACTATATTGTACGGCCCATTACTGTATTTGTATTAAGCGATCATATCTCCTTGCAAGCACCTCTTCTACAGTGTGAATAACCCCAATATATCAAGTCCATCCTTATACTAGAAGGGCATGTCTACCACAGAATATAAATCCTTACTTAACTTACCCACCCCCCAAATCCTGACCTTGTTATAGTTACCACCTTGCAGTCCCTGAACCCCAGAATACTTTTCCAGCACACTTCTCTCAGTCTTTGCCTCCTCTATAAGCTCAGAGAGCTTTTTGAGAGGAGGAGTGCAGAACTGAGGAGGCGATGTAAAACATCACTGTCACAGCCATGACTGACTGCATTCAAGAAGAGAGTCAGCATCTCACACAGATGCCGTTTTCTTGTACTGGGTTATGGTTAGTATTCTTAATATTCTGGGCTTCAGGGACCATGGGGAGGTGGGTTTGGTAAGTATGTATTTTTATTCTAAAAGGTAGATATGCCATTTAAGCTCCTTTATTCCTGTTATTTATTTGGTTGCCCTACTCTCCACAGTAATAGGATTTATTTTTTACACAGGGAAGAAAACCCCCCACACCACATAATGTATATAAAGCTTTAGGAGTAATGAGATATGAGGAAAACATTGCTATTTACCCCATGAATGTATAATCACTTAATAGAAGTCAATATTTTGGCAGGTCTGGATATCAGGTATCCCACTACTCCCGGATCTTCCGGAAGTCTCCTGCAAATCGGGGTGGTCTCCTGCGCTCCCACGAGACCACCCCGATCTCCCGCAACGGAAAGGAGTTCTGAATCTCCTCCCTGTTACACCCCCTTTATGCCTGCCACGGCCCCAGACCGCCCACGCCACTCCCACGCCACACCCCTAACCCCACCTCCCCACCCCTAGCACATATGCCCTGCCCACTGTGTGACGTCAATGACGTCGCACAGCATAGCCACGCCCCCTCATCACGCCTCCTCGCCCAACCTGACAGGAAAAATGAAGAGTCAGGGTGGGATGCCTGGGATATTCCCATCTGGCAGTCTAACAGTGCAATGACAGGAGAGGGTTAACTAGTTCAGGCAGTTAAGATAATTCCTTTTTATAATTCTTAATACAATGTTGTTTAATCACATAGGGACATATTTATAAAGCATTGTTTTTGTTTTTATACCGGACTTAATGGCAATTTTTCCAGCTTTTCCCCCCACTTTATTTATACAAGGGACATTTCAGCAGCTGAGAAAATGACACTGCAAAATAACATTGAACATTTGGCAAACACAGCAACTAGTGAAATCAGAACATTTCCTATAACAAGATCAAGACATTTTAGTCTTAAGCAGGTAACACACCCTTGTGATTTTTCAGTAACTTCAAAAAAAATCAAAAAGTGCAAAAAAAAATTCCACACGTTATGGCAAATACGGACAGTGGCCGCAAACATACACCCGAAAAAAGTTTGTTAATTAACGAACGTTCGGCCATAGAATACCGGGCCCTATTTATAAAAGATCGGTATCGTTATCGTAAAATACCGATCGTTATCATAAAATAACGTCCATTTTTTTTACCGATAACGACCGTTATTTACCGATAACGACCGTTATTTACCGATAACGACCGGTATTTACCGATATCGTTAAATACCGGTCGTTATCGGTAAATGCCGGTCGTATCGGTAAATAACGGTCGTTATTTTAAGATAGCGATCGGATGGTATTTTATGATAATGATCGGTATTACAGATTAACGATACCGATCATTTATAAATAGGGCCCATCATGTGGTAGTTAACGATTGGAATTAATCATTTTAATGGTCGTTAAAAAGCCATTCAAATTTCAATACTGCATTATAGCAAGTTGGCATGTCAAGCAAGCTGATGTTAACAATGTAAAATTGTTCTTAGCAATTTGGTTTAAAATTAAAATTAAATATTTATTATTTATTGTCCAAAAATAGTATAGCATACTATTTGAGGTTAAATAAAGACATACGCCCATCCTGTACAATCTACTCATCAATACCCACATTTCCTGCCTAACTGTTGTACCAGAGGAAGGGGGAAAACAATTCCTTCCTCACTCCAAGGGCCCTATTGACCTAAATCGTACAATTACGATCACAGTCGTAAAATTAAGATTGTGCTCATGCAATTACGATCTTAATTGTATGATTGCCTATACAAAACCATTGTGGTAGTTTACTACCACATGGTATTGTATAGCCGAGCGGTCGTAAATGTATGACAGTGGCTGTAAATGTGTTAAAGGAAATGTCCACCCCCAAAACTATAATTTAACCCCATACTGGCCCCACTTTGTAGTTTAAAATAAACCTTACATCTCTGCTCCTTATGGTTCTTCAGATTTGCCTTTTCAAATCCAGGAAACTGAAGACTCCAAGAGCCATCTGTTTCATGCTGATTCTTTGTCCTGATTCTTTTGGAGCATGCACAGTACCCTATCCCCCCCGATGGGATGTGCTTGTGTCCTCTGACATGTTCTATTGGTGAACAATGCACCAGATTTTATTATTATTGTATGGCCCATTAAAGTGCAAGTCCAGCCTAAAATAAACTTTAGATATTCTGGTAGAGGACACTTTCTCCCCCAACCCAATTTTTGCAATATTTAGAAATCTCAAAGATTTCTAATCTTTGATCTGAAGGGACCAGGAAGTAGCGCAGTGAGCAGTTATCAGCCACAGAGCAGAGGAGGAACAGAAATTGATTCCCTTGCCATCCCTCAACTACCATCTCTCAAATCCTCACCCCTGGCTCAGTCCCACAACACGATTTAAACGTAGGTGCACACGTACTGCTGAGTGGATGTGGAGAAAGTCTCGTAAGTATAAACTTTGTAATGTCAGTTGGTGTCAGTTGGTGTGTACTTTAACAACTAACTTTTATGATTATTTGAATATCGCTGCCACAGAAATGGATAAGTAGATCAGTAGGTATGTGTAGGGGTTAAAAAAAACAAACCTTTTTGATGATTGGTCAAAACTTGTTTTTTTGACAATAGTTAAGTATGGCTGCAACAGTAATGGAGGGGTAGGTCAGTAGGCGGGTGTACCTGTGTCACGTTGGGGGTTAAAAAAAACAAACTATTTGATTACTGATCGATTTTTTTTTATTTAGTTAACCTGTGTTGGGTTGGGGGTTAAAAAAAACAAACTTTTTGATGATTGGTCAAAAATCTTTTTCTACTTTAGTTACCCTTTAGGTATGGCTGCAATAGTAATGGAGGGCTAGGTCAGTAGGTTTAAGTACCTGTGCCATGTGGGGGTTAAAAAAGAAAGTTTTTTGATGCTTGGTCCAAAAAATTTTTTTTACTTTAGTTACCCTTTAAGTATGGCAGCCACAGTAATTTATAAGTAGATCAGTAGGTGTGTGTACCTGTGTCGGGTTGGGGGTTAAAAAAAATGTTGTTGCTGATTAGCCAAAATAGTTTTTTGAACTATAGTTATCCTATAAATATGGCTGCCATGAAAATGTAAGTTGGTCAGTAGGCGTGTGTACCCAGGTTGGAAGTAAAGAAAACAACACTTTTTTTATTATTGATCAAAATTTTTTTTTTGAATTAAGTTATACTTTAAGTATGGCTGCCACAGTAATGGATAAGTAGATCAGTAGGTGTGTGTACCTGTGTCGGGTTGGGGGTTAAAAAACAATTTTTTTGATGATTGGTTAAAATTAGGGTTTTTTTAACTTTACTTACCCTTTAGGTATGGCTGCAACAGTAATGGAGGGTAGGTCAAGTAGGTGTGTTTACCTGATTTTTGATCAAAATTAGTTTTTTTGACTTTAGCTTCCTTATGGATTCCAAAGTAATGGATAAGTAGATCAGCAGGTGTGTGTACCTGTGTCAGGTTGGGGGTTAAAAAAACAACTTTTTTGATGATTGGTCAGTAGGTCAGTAGGCCTGTGTACCTGGATCAGGTTGTAACTTAAAAAAAACAAACTTTTTTGATTATTGATCAAAATTAGTTTTTTTGACTTTAGTTACTCTTTAAGTATGGCTGCCACGTACAGCTATGAAGATCATAGGTGTGTGTACCTGTGTCGGGTTGGGTGTTAAAAAAACAAACTTTTTTGATTATTGGTCAAAATTTTTTTATTTTACTTTATTTCCACCTCCCTGTGAATAATAGAACGCCCAAGGGACACTGGAACTAACCTTACTGTCGCTCCACCTGCAGCTGCTTCTGCACTGACAGCTGTGCTGTCCCGACCAAGCGCCTATCTTAGGCGCATGCGTGCCTATACAAAAGATAGGCGCGCGATCGAGACAGGGCGGCTGTCATTGCAGAAGCAGCTGTGAGTGGAGCGGCGGTAAGATAAGTTCCAGTGTCCTTTGGGTGTTCTATTATTCACAGGGAGTTGGGAATAAGCATTCTCACCTCCCTGTTAATAATAGAAACAGATGCAATATACTTACAAAAATGGGTTTAGTGTTCCTTTAAGTAATGCTGCCACAGAAATGGAAGTGTATGTCAGTAGGTGTGTGTATGTCTTTTTTGTGTTTACAACCACAAAACTAACTTTTATTGAGGATATATCAAAATTAGTTTTTTTGACTTTATTTATGGCTGCCGCAGAAGGGCAGGTCAGTAGGTGTGTGTACCCGTGTGAGGTTGGGGGCATGTGTTTTTACATGTATGACCATATAACTAACGTTTATGGATGATTGATGAAAATCAATTGACTATAGTTACCCTTTAAGTATGGCTTCCATGGGAATGGAAAGGTGGATCAGTAGGTGGGTGTACCTGTGTCTGTGTGGGGGGTTGGGGGTATCAGCGTTTGTGTTTATGACCATGAAACATTAGTTAGAAGATAGCACACTTCTCCTATATGCCCCACATGTCTGTACTGAATTTCATGTCTCTAGCTCAAAAACTGTGGGAGGAGATACAGTCCAAAATAGCGAAAATAAAATAAAGAAGAAAAAGAGAAGAAATACAGAAACAGTAATTTGGCTCTGAAGCCAAATTAATAAATAAACACATTAGTATAGGGGTTCACAGTAGGGGGTAATGGGTATCAATGGATAAGTAATATATGAACAGTATTATAAGGGGTATATTGGGTTTCAGTTCTGGGATATAACGATTTGGAAAGGATAAAGGGATAATTGGGCAAGTAGTCCATGGACATTAGGTTCACTTATGCTCCTCTCAGTCTGTGACATGCCGTTGCATAGTGTGCCCCAATATTTCCTGTGGCTTCCTCCTCTCCCAGCAGGATATAGAGTTTTCTCTCTTCAGCTAAGCAGTTGAAGTCTGGGATAAAGTCTGACAGTATCTTGAAATGGGGGCCCCATATTGTTTTGTATTTGGGTCAGTGTAGAAGGAAGTGGGTCTCATCTTCTAATGTTCCCTGGTCACAGTGCTGACACAGTCTGTTCTTTCTTGGTTTATATGTTTGTCAGTGTCGGACAGATTCGATTTCTAGGCTGTGGGCACTCAGTCTGTAGAGATTCGGGACTTGTCTCTCTTTAGGGTTTTTGATATTCTCCAAGCAGGGGGCCAGTTTGTAGTCTCTGACCAGTGCCTGGTATATACTGTAGTTAGTTTCTGGGACTTTTTTATTTCTTTCTTCCATTTATCCACGTAATCCAATTGGCTTCTTGTTTATGGCTGCTGTGGTTTGAGGTTTTGACAGGCTCTGTGGATGTGGGCTTGATTTTAGTAGGGAGCTGATGAGTTGTTTCAGTGCACATGGCTTTTCTTGGTCTTTGTTGTGTAGTGAGGCTTTATGATGGTAAGAGTTGGGGCTACTGTTCTGTAGGTGAGCCCAGAATGATAGGGCCCTTTTTTGCATCTCAAGTAGTAATGGGAATCTGCCAAGCTCAGCCCGACAAGCGCTGTTTGATGTACTGCGATGGATTTGGAGGAGGTGCTTACAGAATTCAAGATGGAGTATTTTTGGATGTGCCAGATTCCCATTTTGATTGGTCTTGATAGGTGACAGGGCCCCATACTTCACTGCCATAGAGTAGGATTGGGGAGATGACACTGTCAAAGATTTTAAGGCAGACTTTTACCGGTGGTTTGAGGTGAGACAGTTGTTTTCTTATAGCATAGAAGGTTTGGCTGGCTTTTGCTTTCAGAGTCTCTATAGCTGCCCTAAAGCTCCCAGAATGGTTGATCTCCAGGCCGAGATAAGTATATTTCTCTGTTCTACTGACTATCTTGTTATTCAGTATGAATGAAGGGCAGTGTGTTGATTTTTTGTTTTTCTTCTGGAACATCATAATTTTAGTTTTATTTGGATTTATGGGAAGTGCCCGGGTTGCGCTGAATTTCTCCAGGATGGCTAGATTGTCTTGTAGGCCACTCTCTGTTGGAGATAGCAGTAAGAGGTCATCTGCATAGAGCAGGAACTTCACATTTGGGTCATGTAGAGTAAGTACTGGTGCTGATAAGGTTTCTAGAGCTGCTGCCAGTTCATTGATGTAGATATTAATTATCTATCTCTCTTTATCTTTCAACATCTATCCATCTCTCTTTATCTCTCTTTCTATATCTATTTATCTATCAATATATATCTATCAGTATCTCTACCTCTTTCTATCGATTTCCATCTATCTATCAATCTATAAATCTCTTTATCTATCTACCTCTTTATCCATCTATCTATCTATCTATCTATCTATCTATCTATCTATCTATCTATCTATATTGCTCTTTCAGGGAGATTCAATAAAAGTTCCTATCATTTAAAATGGGTCTAATTTTGCCCCAACCAATCAGATCTTATTTAAGATTTGAAAGCTAATATCTGATTGGATGGGGCAAAATTAGCACCATTTTTAACGATAAGAACTTTTATTGAATAACCCTGTTTATCTATATAACTATCTCTCTTCTTGTCTATCTGTCTTTCTCTTTTTATCTATCTCTTTTTATCACTCTCTTTCAATTTCTATCTCTTCATCTATTTATCTATCAATTTTATCTCTCTCTCATCTATCTATCTGTCTATATCTATCTACAGTATCTCTTTATCTATCCATCTATCATCTATCTCTATTTTTCTATCAATATTATCTATCAATATTATCTCTCTCTTTAGCTATGCATCTATCTATCTTTATCCATCTATCTTTCTTTATTCATCTATCTCTCTTTAACTATCTCTCTCTCTATATAATATATATATATATATATATAAAATTTGAAAGAAGCGACAGCACTCACAGGTCTTGGTAACAAACGTACAAACAGCAGTTTTTTGGTTAACATGTTTTCAACCTCTATCAGGCCGTCATCATGTCCTGATGACGGCCTGATAGAGTTAAACAGTTACCAAATAAACTGCTGTTTTTTACGTTTTGTTACCAAGACCTGTGAGTGCGTCGTGCTTCTTTCAATATTTTATGTACAATTGGGACAGCACCCGGGCAAGTATTATGATGGATGGAGTGCAATCGTGATGTGGTTGGATTTATATATATATATATATATATCTTTTTATCTGTCTCTTTACCTATCACTCTCTCTCACTCTATCTTTCAATATCGATTTATCAATATTATCTCTCTCTCATCTATCTATAGTATCTTAATTTATTTTTCTATCCATCTATCTCCATTTATCTATCCATCTTTCAATATCTATGTATCTATCAATATATATCTATCTATCAACAGTATCTCTCTTTATCTCTTTCTATCGATCTCTATTTATCAATCTCTCTTTAGCTATACATCTATCTTTATCCATTAATCTCTCTTTAACTACCGGTATCTATATCTATTTATAGTATCTCTTTTTATCTCTTTCTATCAATCTCTATCTATTAATCCCTCTTAAGCTATGCCTCTATCTTTATCCACCTATCTCTTTAACTATCTATCTCTATCAATATCTATCTATATTATCTTTATCCAACTATCCATCCATCTATCCTATCCATCCATCTCTTTATCTATCTTTCAATATCTATTTATCTATCAATAATATCAATATATATCTATCAATAATATCAATATATATCTATCTACTGTATCTCTATCTGTCAATCTCTTTAGCTATTCATCTATCTATCCATCTTTATCCATCTATCTCTCTTTAACTATCTCTCTATCTATTTATATCTATCTCTTTACCTATCACTTTGTTTATATATCTCTCTCTTTATCCATCTATCCCTTTTTATCTATCTCTTTATCTATATATCTATCTATATCTCTATCGCTCTTTATCTTTTAATATCTCTGTATTTATCAATCAATATTATCTCTCTCTCTCTCCTTCATCTATGTATCTATCTTTCTATCTACAGTATCTCTATCTATCCATCTCTCTTTATCTATCATCTATCTGTCTACAGTATCTCTCTTTATCCATCTATCTAGCTGTGAAGGTGTAAATTTGTTTTTTTCCCCAATTGTATTTAGTGTGAACTATTGCTGGCAAGTAAACTAGCAAGTAAACTAATAAGTCTTTATATAGTGTTTATAATAATGTTATAGTATGGTAAGTTCATTTTGCAAAGGTGTTTATCAAACAGAGGCCTACTATTTTTTTAAAGCATGGGTGCCTTACCTACAACTTCCAGTTACCATTTCCTAAAGGAAGGAGCAGCCACTCTGCACATCTATTTATAGACTAGATGCTGACCACTGGGTGGCAATAGGGAGCAGTCTGGGAGCTATAAAAGGCTGTAGCTTGCATGAGGTAGTCTGTGTAAAAATGTTGTAGACAGCAGGTCTACAGTTTCAGCTTAATAAAAATAATTGGCCACCCTGCTGGTGGAAATAGTGTACTGCATTTTTTCAGCAGTTGGTTGTTTCTTTTCAAACAATAAAAGGAAATATATGTATAAGAACTGTGTCTGGCAAATGAACCCACTTGCGCTTGTTCACATGTATGTATGTATTTTATTTCTTAGATAGCGCTACATATTCTGCAGCGCTTTACAATTATTTAAGCAAGCACAGGGAGAACATACAAACCCCTTGCAGATGTGTCCAAGGGTGGAATCGAACTCAGTGCTGACCACTGAGCCACCGTGCACTTAATCCATATTATCTATCTATCATCTAATCTATCCTCATCTCTCCATTGTTGTGGCTTTATATGTTAAAGGGTCACTATACTCACTCAAACAACTTTACATTATCTGAAACTACAATTTCCCCACCCTCCCTTACTCACTGCCTTCTTGTAGCGTCTGCGGCATCTATAAGTTCTGCACAGCCTCACCATAGACCCTGCTCTTAAACATCTCCCTCCCCCTCCCCCTGTCATCTTTTCTCTGCTGATTCTCTTAATTGTTGCAGAAAGTGTGCTGGCAGGTAGCCAAAAATCCTAGTAAGAGGGTCATATATGGGTCACATATTACAATTTCTGCTCCTGGAGTGACAGGTCTTTCTCTGTAAATGCTGTGATTAAAGTGATGATTTCTCAGGATCTACAGCTCAGATTTAGAATCTGAATTTTTTTTTGAAGTAGTGGGATCTTGCGTAGAATTTATATATATATAGATACCCTATATATAGATACCCTTTAAAAGCAGTCACGTATAATCATGAGGTAGGTTACCTATAACTTGCACGCACTGTATGCATGTTTACTTCTAGAGCAAGCGGAGTCCGTGAATAAAAGACTTTTTGGAAGAGATCTGTACTCCGATTTTGTTCCGGTCAGTGCAACTGATCGTAAATATACATGTTTACTTCTAGAGTCAAATAAACATTTTTCAAACATTTGCTAATTACCTTTTGTTTTTACAAAATATTTCTATTCCCATTAGTTCCCATTGCCATTTCATTTCTGTTTCAATACAATATCCTGGTCTTTGTTCTGCTTGGAAATGTCAAGATTTTATACATTTGCAAAGGTTAGTACAAATTAATGTCTAGAATATTTAAAATTACAATAATAAATATTAAACAAGAATGAACCCAGCAACACATAACATTTAGTTTAGGACAAACTTGCTGTACTAAAAAACACACAGAATTAATAACTTTTTTCTGCTTAATCAAATAATATTTTTGTAGATTGAACTGGAGGAGCTAAATTAAGCAATGATGCCCCTTGACTTTCAGTGCCAGTAAAATTTAAATATTTGTTTTAGCTTTCAGTGCCAGCAGAATTTTCATGATTTTGCCCTCAATGGGTTTAGACTAATTTTACAGTAGAAAACCAGCCCCCCATAAATAGGGTATATTATACATAGTTTTTTCAGCACAAAGTGTACTTTTACAAGATAACAGAATTTTGTAACTTTTCTGAAGATTTTACTGGATTTCCCCATTTTTATTTATAGTTATCTTAAGGTTACGCACAAAAATCTTACAGTTTCTAAAAGCTCTGATACTCCTGAGTACAGAGTAAGGTAAGTTTTGATCACAATGCAGATACCCGGACACAGCTCTTCATTCAATTGTAAGATATTTTCCTTTTTCCCCTCAACTGTAAAATCAGAGGCAAAATGAAATGTGAATTTCAAATAAAAACTGTAGATGAAAGTTCAAAAGCATCTCAAATATGAAAGCCTAACCCCTTCCAAATAAAACGGTATGCCAAATTCACATGGCTACCAACTAACCCACAATGGGACCAATGCCAAATGTCAGTAACGGCAAAAAAAATTTGGTCTGTATTTGAACAGTCTGCAGAATACCCTCAACAAACTATATACTATTGGAATGACACACCTTCAGCTATGTAACGCTGTATTCATTCATTATACCATCAATGGTGTGGGCGCACTTCTTCATAGATTTTCACACTTTTAGAAGATTTTTAGAAAAAATGAAGAAAAAAACTTTCAAAGGTAGAAATCAGAGGCAAGTGCAGGATTTTCAAGAGGGGGGGATTCCTAAATGGGTAACCACTGAACAAGCATCTGTGAACACTGTTGGTCACCTCTTTGCCTGGATTAGAGGAAAGGTCAATTTGACATGCAGGTAAATCATCACCCATCGTGTGGTCCATAGGAGACATTTGCCGCAGCCGACCACTCTATAACGCAACAGAAAATTTGTCCGCGTGTAGCCAGCCTAACGTTCTGTTTTACTAAAAAATCCACATTTGCACTACATTACCATTAGTGTCTTTTAAAGTCAGAGCTGTGACACTGACAGTGGATCTGGCAGAATTTGCTGAATTCTCGGGCAAGACGGAAAATTTCCTTTACCACAGTAGAAGGAGCTGATAACATTGGTTGGGCAAATTGAGAAATAATTCTGTATAAAGAATTAAAGAATATATATAACAGGAACAATCACTCCTGTGTACCTGTGTATATATATATATCCCTTATATTATATAAATATATTTATATCTCCATAGGAGATTGCATTGAGTTTTTAGGAGCTACCAATGTGGTGGGGGGTATATGATATTACATATAGGAAAGGTGTATATGTATGCATCTCACTATTACCATTTAAATGACCATCAGTAAATGTATATAAAATTTAGCACTGACTTATATTAGGTACAACACATAATATACAAATACATAAACTTACTTACAGAGCTGAGACCCCTATTTTAAAATGGAATGGTCAAATGGAAGCTTAAACCACACCCCTGTGTCTGCTCCATGTGAAAGGAAGTATAATCCAAAAAAAGTCTGTCTAATATGTATTTTTGATGGACATATACACCAAGGCTCCTAATATACCACCTCTAGCCTGCAGGTGGTGTCAGTAAGTAATAAAATACAAGACATCCCTGTTCTCTATGGTAGGAGGAGAGAAAGTAAAAGTGGATTGTGGTGTATGTAAGATCCTGTGTATAAGATCCTGTTACTACCTGTAGGGAGGACAGATTATTGGACAGACAATTTACCTTATTGGATACAAACTCTGAGGCAACAGATAAGTGTACACCAACTTACAAGGACACACAGTATACAGGCCTAGTCAATATTCAAAGTGGTACACCATAGACAGGGACACCCCTGATTACTGCACATGTTATGTGGGAACCTGTTTATGTGCACTGTCTGCTTTGTGCCAGACCACCAGAGTAACACACTGTGTGCAATGCTACCCATAATCCTTCCATAAAGCAGTGATCTGGTACAAATTGGTGGCAGTAGTGCTGGTAATACCATTTATTCTCTCTATTTTTTGTATATTTGTTCTCTGTATTAAGCTATAGAGGCTGCTACTGATAATATTGATTTAAATCCTCATATCCTTATACCTGCAGATGAAATTCCCCAATTAGACTCAGTAGCTCTACCAGGCCCAATTACCAAACCTATTTTTAAATCTGATCCATTTGATGGGGTAACTAGGGAGTAGACTGATTGGCTAGAATAATCTGAATTGGCAGCCACAATAATGGTTGGGATGAAGGTGCTCGCTTGCAAGTCCTTAGCCTTTTGCTTAGTGGTAAAGCCAGGCAGGTATACCAAGGATTTACTGTAATACTGAAATAAAAAGCAGTTATCAGTTATTAAAAATTGCTCTAAAGCAACTTTTTTTCAATTAGATGTGTATAAGAGTATATAAAGGATAAATCTATTTCTTTAGGTAAACTGGGAATGAGAAATGTTTGTTTATACGTTAGATTATTAGGGCAATGCTATTACAATAACATGAAGCTGTGAGGTACCTTCTGTTATAATATTTGGTAGCTCCGACCCCTGTTAGGGGCCAGAGCGCCTGACCTGCGGCGGCGGACTCTCCCAAGGATGCTGGGAGTTGTAGTCCGGTCTCCTGGCTCCCCCCATTGTAGGCGGCTGTGCTCCCGGTCCCGGCCTTGTGCGTGACATCATCACATCAGTGCGCAAAGCCAGATTGGCCGCGGCCGGGCTCGCGAGAGCCGCGAGGAAGACGCGGGCAGTGATGTCATAGCTGACACCACCGCAGATATAAAAGAGGCGGGCCATGAGACAGCTGGGTAAAATTGAGACCTTGCCAGCTGGGAACACCGGGACCAGACCCAGGGGGAGTGACTGCACTCCCACCTGTGTGGAGGTTCTTTCAGTGAAAGCGCTGAAGGAATCTTATTTTTGCAGGGTTAGCCCGCTGGGGGTGCATTTGTCAGGGATATAAAGGACAAAATATTGAGGAATGAGTACATCGACATATGGTCCCTAGTTACAGCTGATATGGTAACTGTCGATAAGGAGATAGTAAAAACAGAAAAAGGGGAAAGGAAACCCAAGGTAGCTAAGACCTTAGAAATAGCTTCAGGCCTTTTGTGTGTTAGCCGGGGTTATCGGTCAAAAATCCCCTCAGAAATGCTCCAAACTATTTGTGTATCTGGACATGATATTTGGAGCTTACAAAACACATAGGGGGATCACTTGATGCCAATATGATGAGGAGTTTAGGAGGCGCCTGGAGGTCAGGCCAGAAATGGGGTGGAACATCAAGGCCACTGATTCATGGCTAAGAATCATGCTGGCCTAGAGGGCCCCGGCAGGCAGGGCCAGTCTCAGGCCGGAGTTCCCTCCCTACTTCGAGTAATTTTCAGCCCTCCGGAGCTAAAAGAACCAGCTCATGCTGGTTATACAACGAGGGCAACTGCAAGTTCAGGGGCCGCTTGCAGGTTTAAGCATGAATGCTCCTTTTGTGGCGGAGGCGGTCACTCCGCTGCAAAATGTTTCCGAAAATCCCGCACACCTCCTAAACGTACCGGGGGGAATAGACAGCTGGATGCCAGTGAACGTGGAGGCAATGGAGCACTGGCTAGAAATATATCCGGTGTGGGTGCAAGCAGAGCTCTTCAGGGAGAGGTTTAAGCAAGGTTTTAGAATCCCCTTCGAGTTTTCAGAGTTCCCCAAGTTCGCCCAAAATTTAAAGTCGGTCAAGGAGATGCCAGAATTGGCCAGGGAAAAGGTTATGGCAGAAGTTAAGCTAGGGCGCATAGCGGGCCTATTTGTTGAGCTCCCCTTTTACAATCTCAGGATTTCTCCTTTGGGTATAATACCGAAGAAGGAGAGTGGTAAGTTTTGTTTAATACACCACTTATCATATCCGATGGGTAGCTCAGTAAACGATGGTATTTCCAGGGAAGAGTCATCGGTCTCTTAGGTTTCTTAGGTTTCCTTTGAGCGATTCATTTGGTGAGAAAGGCAGGGGTGGGAGCATTACTAGCCAAATTGGGCATAGAGGTGGCATTTCGCCTCTTTCCGATCCACCCGGACTGTTTTCATCTATTGAGTGGAATGTACTACTATGACAGATGCCTTCCTATTGGTTGTGCCATATCCTGTTCTCTATTTGAAATATTTAGTTCATTCCTGGACTGGGCTATTTCATATGAAACCAGTTCCTTGAATATTTTGCACTTGATGACTTTTTGTTTGTCGGCTAACTCTAACCATTGTTCCTTTTTATTGAATTCTTTTCGTTTTTTAATGCGTAAGTTTGGGGTGCCCTTGTCAGAAGAAAAAACGGTGGGTCCAGTAACGGTGTTGTCCTTCCTGGGTATCGAGATAGACACAATTAAGATGGAGTTTAGGTTACCAGCAGGTTAAGTTCAAGGCATGCTAGACGCAATTTCAATGTTCCTTTAGGTTAAGAAAGAGACAGTTGCAATCAGTGCTGGGCTCGTTGAACTTTGCGTGTATAGTCATGCCAATGGGGATGGTTTTTTCCAGAAGTTGGGGAATTAGTATCAGCCAGTTTGCAACGGCCGGGTGGTCTATTGGCAGACGATATATTTGTTACACAATCGTCAATAAGTAATGGATATCCAAACAAGTAATCCTGCACACACCTAATACGATTCAATAAAAAAACATGCTGGGTGCCAAATGGCAGACTGAGGCAAAAAGGTCACAAATACAAAAAACGAACTTGAGCCATGCACACCAGACTTGAGTGATCCTGTGTACTTTATTATGTCATACACAGGTACATCAGAGTGACGTTTCGGTACGAGGTACCTTCTTCAGACAAAAACTTTAGTTTTTGTGTGCATGGCCCAAGTTCGTTTTTTGAATCAGAAGAAAGGGTCAAGATAAAATGATCTAAAACAGACCCTTCGGGTAGGGAGATGGTTTTCTTCTATATTCCCCTTGTCATCTCCCTGGTGTCCAGTCAAAGCTGTCTTTAACTTTGCAGCCATTAGAGTCCCATCAGTGTCATTTCTAGCGCACCCAGAAGGCCTTCCCCTGTCCCAGTATCAATTCAAGGCAGTATTACGTAAAGCCCTAGGTCACTTATTTCTCCAACCGAATGAATTCAGTATGCATTCCTTCAGAATAGGAGCAGCGACAGAAGCTTATTCATTAGGTTTCTCTGAGGACTGCGTAGCGTGGTGCATACGCCCTGAATTGGTCATTAATTGAATTTTTCTATTTTAGGTGTTTGCCAACCTTCAGTTTGGCTAGTGGGACATTCTCATCTCTTTTGGGCAGCCCAGAAGCACAACCCGGATGATGCAATCTAGGATTTCAAGCGGCGTCTCTATTTTGGAAGGGGATTAGGGGTTTAGTATGGAGTCAAGTACTGCTGGAAGTAGTGCACATTAGCAGGGCTGACCCTGGGCCTACTGTGTTAGTTATCCATGCAGCTGGGAACGACCTTTGCTGGCATCGCCTATCTGACCTTTTATTTTTAATGAAAGCGGATTTGCAGCGTTTCGGGCCCCTGTTTAGGGAGCTAATATTGGTCTGGTCTGAGGTCGTTCCCAGGGTGCATTGGCAAGGGGCTAAGGATCAAGGGGCTGTAGAGAAGGCCAGGAGGATTCTCAATACCAGACTCTCCAGGTTCGTGAGATCCCAAGGGGGAGTAGTAGTCAGACACCGCCAGTTGGAGGGCTATAACAGGTCCCTGATGAGGCAAGATGAGGTTCACCTGAACAATATGGGACTCGATATCTTTCTATGAGGCTTGCAGGATGGAATTGAGCAGGCATTGTACTTGTTGGGTGGCGGCCGGAGTTCTTGTAGGCGTACAGCAACTCCTGTGTGGCTGATGCTCCTTCAGAGGTTAGTTTGGAGCCGTTACATGCCCTCTGGGATCCAAGGCTTGGCATTTACATTGGCTACGGCTGGTTGGGTTTTTAGCTATTAATATGCAAGATGCATAATTAAAATTTGGCTAATTAATTGATCACATGATGTTATAATGTGTCAATAAAAGCTGTGGCCTTCTATTTTACCCAAAATTGTTATGTTTGCCTGTTCATTTCATAAAATTTCTGGTAAAAGGGGCAAGTTATGGTAACAGCCAAGGTAATTCACCACAGGTCTGGTAGCTCCTACCCGTGTTAGGGGCCGGAGCCCCTGACCTGCGGCGTCGGACTCTCCCAAGGATGCTGGAGTTGTAGTCTCCCGGTCGGCGGCCTTGTGCGTGACATCATCACGTCGGTGGCACAAGTCGGATTGGCGCTGCCGGGCTCGCGAGAGCCGCGAGGATGACGCAGACAGTGATGTCGAGGTGATGTCACTGCAGATATTAAAGGCAGAAGGCGCCATTTTGTTTAATTGCTGGCAGGAGAAAGGTCTCCCCACCCTCACTCCCTATAGTTATGAGAATTTTCAGAGGGAATTGTTTATTGTATATAATTGTGAAGATGTTGTTGGAGTCACAGCGGCGGATGTATCCTTTCAGAGGTTATGGTAAGAGCCGTTACATGCCCTCTGGGCCCCAGTGGCTTGGCATTTTGCATTGGCTACGGTGGTTGGGTTTTATAGCTAATTAATATGCAAGGGTGCATAAATTTAAATTTGGCTAATTAATTGATCACATGATGTTATAATGTGTCAATAAAAGCTGTGGCCTTCTGTTTTACCCAAAAAATAAATTTCTGGTAAAAGGGGCAAGTTATGGTAGCAGCCATGGTAATTCAGCCGCGGGCTGAGGTACCATCACGACTTGCCCTGGTGAACAATAAGTATTCATAGCATGTTTAGTTTCAACCACATAGTGTAGCAGGATTGCTTGGGTCTATTCTCAGACCTGCAGGATTATCCTATTTGGTTCCTCTGGAAGCTGGATACTGTCTGTAAAGATTCTATATCTACTATATCCATATATAGCAAAACATACACACACATAATTTCCATTTTTGCTAGTACATATATATATATATATATAATGTTCCAAAACTGCAGCACTCCTGATGATGATCACAATGTTAGGTGCTCGTGAAAAAGGAAATCAGCCAGAATACAGTTCAAGAAGTCACCACTCCACTACATCCAATATTCCTTTATTAAAGGTATATCTCACGATGCATCATTCCAATTGCGACGTTTCGAGGATCCAGTCCTCTTTATCAAGCAGATGCACAAAAAAATGGTGTCAATACACAACATTGACACCATTGTGACATATACCACATTTATTATATATATCATACATGTTCCCAAATACTTCAATAGTTATTTTATTAATACAATATTAACACAACCCCCAAATACCAAATATCATGAAAAATTAAGGTCAATTGTGACTTAATCGCAAGGCTACGCTGAAATATAGCAAAAGGGCATATACTGTAGATCCAAAACTAATTCTATAAAATAGATGAAAATCATAGTCCTGGTTTAGACCCCCAGGGTAAAGTGAGTCCAAAGTATGTGCCCACCATACCTCCCTTCTCTTTAGTTTCAATTCCCGATCCCCACCTCTCTCCTCAGTTTAGAGACCGATTCTAAGAATTTAAGATGTTTGTTGGAATGACTTATCTTGATGAATTGTTCAGAGACAGGCAACTTTAAGTTGCCAGTCACAATGGAAGACCTGTGCTGTAAAATTCTAGACTTAACAGCCTGGGTCATCTCACCAACACTGACATAATGCAATACACCACAAATTTGGTGTTACAGGTATAATAATCCCATAATTTCCACTGCTGTCCAGATCTGGGATGCACAAAGGTTTTACACTTTAATACGCACACACACGGGAACATACCTTGGGTAATAGTCTTGGCCATACGGTCTGATCATCAGAATGGACCAACTGTCTGGATAATGTGCCTCCCCTTCTATACGATATCAAGAGGGGCATCCGAAAGGAATCAATTTCTGTATATGATCGATATGCTGGATAAAGCCGTTTAAAATGACGCAGTCACAGGTCTTTCATCATACAATAAACCAACATTTATTCTTAAGCCAACATGTTTCAACCCTTACAGGTCATCATCAGGACTCAGCATTTGAGTCCTGATGACGACCTATAAGGGTTGAAACATGTTGACTTAAGAATAAATGTTGGTTTATTATATGATGAAACACCTGTGTCTGTGTCATTTTCAATGTCTTTCGTGTCTTGGGACAGCACCGGGCAAGTATAACGCTTCAGATGAAGTGCAATCATCTTGTTGACTTAATAAATAATATTCATATATATATGCACTCACAGTTCATGAATAAATGCCGGAACTACCTGGGGATTTATATATTTTCAAAATGGCTTTCAAAGTGCACAAACACTTTTATAAAAACAACCACTTTTTTTTTCAAGGTGTACAACACTTTTATAAAAGTGACAGACAAAAAGTGAGACAATGCACATTGGCCCAATTACAGCAACATTTCAGATTTTTCACACTTAAACACCTTAATAACCCTCCTGCCCCCCCCCCCCCAAAAAAAAACCGGTATTTTCGTGGAATCTACACACCTTCAGCTACTCAAAGGTGCCATTCTTTCATGCATACCATCAATGGTGTGGGTACAGTTCTTTGTAGAATTTTGCACTTTTACCAGAATTTCTAAAAAAAATGTACAAAAAGAAATTTCAAAGTCAAAAATAATGGCAAATCCAAATGTAATGTAAAAAAATAATAATGAGAAAAAGGGGACAGGACACTAATCGGCCCGCATCACCACACCTGGAGAACCTCAGTCCTTTCCAAGCCCTGCCAGTTAGTCCTCGTCCAGTACAGCATGTACAGCAATACAGCATAACAACCCCAAAACATTATGACTATCTGTATCAGGATGGTTGGGGGACTTGTCTTTTTGTTTTAATCTATTTTATGTTTCTGCATTGCTGTCATTGGTGCTTCTAAGCATGATAAGGTGATAAGCACATTGAACCAGCTTCTTATTATTGAGGACGGTTGTGAGTTCAACCAAACCCAAAGTATAGCTGTTAATAGCATATTTTGTTTTGAATATTTTGTATAGCCATAAATAGCAACTTGTTGCAGTGCATCAAGACTTATTACAAAATGTGACCATTATTTTTTGTTTATTATAGGTTATTTAACATTTTACTACTTAAAATATTTTATTTTCTTCTTAACTAATAAATCAAATGTACCGTATATAACAGAGTTTTTCAGGCTGTAAAATCAGCCTGAAAACTTGGACTCGGTTATACTCGAGTCAATCACCATTGAAGATGCAGCGTACTCTCCATTCGGCGCAGCGTCCTCTCCATTCCGTGCAGCCGCACTACAGTCCATGTACTGGCGCGCCGGCCGACGTCACTGCCCGGCGCCAAGCCGGTGCGAATTAGTGACGTCAGCCGGCGGCCAGTACATGGGACTGATCGTGCGGCTGCCGGAATGGAGAGACGCTGCTGCGGAATGGAGAGGACGCTGCTGCACGGAATGGAAGGGAGAGGACCTTCCAGCACACAGTCCCAGGAAGCCCTGGATTTAGGAGAGCCCTGGATGAAGAGAGCCCACAGGTACAAACTGAACTGGGTGGGAGGGTGAGGGTGGCATTCAAGATGTTTTGGAAAATACAACTCCCAGCATGCTTTATTAGCTGGGAGTAGTAGTATAGTAGTTTCCAAACATCTTGAAGCCAAGTGAGGGTGGCATTCAAGATGTTTGAAACTACAATCCCAGCATGCTTTATAGCTGGGAGTTGTAGTTTCCAAACACTTGAATGCCAGTTTTCTACCCTCGGTTATACTCGAGTCAACAACTTTTATAGATTTTTTAGTGAGTGAAATTGGGTACCTCGGTTTATACTCGGGTCGGTTTATACTCGAGTATATACGGTACGCTTTATCTCAGATTATAAACAACACTGACCTCTTCTTCTCTTTTTTATTAATTCTTCCCCATCCTTTTATTCCTTCTTCTCCTTCTATGTGGTATTTATACCATTATGTGACTTGCTTCCCTTATTTGTGTCACATAGATAAGTGAATTGTCTATTAAGCAACCTATCCAGTTTGACCATCGGTACATTCATTTTTAGGTATTCTTATTCCTTCTCTTTCTACCATTGTCATGTGTACATCACCTCTGTCTACACTGTCTGGATTCTAAAGCAGCCAATCCAAAGCAATGCCAGCACTGGAATGTATGTTGTATATTTTTATGTGTTCTGTTTCCACCTTGGACCCCATCATTACTGGCCCTGCTACAGTATATAGATATAAAGCCATCTTAACAATACATCAGTTTATATTGAGCCGTCTAACTTATAATTGTGTATTGGAATGCAGCATAGCAAATTGCTACAGTGATATCTGTCTGAGATGACCAGAGATATTACTCTGGGATAAATTAGGCTGTGCCTGTATCTCATCTCATTATGCTAAGGTATATTCTTTCTTTGTAGAGTGCACATTTCAGAGGCTGGTTCTTCTATCTCTTGTGGTTTGAACAATGAAAATCAATCGTCAGGATGGAAATCAAGAAACTCTCTAGAATTTAATTTTGTTAGAACAATCTTACACATTACAAGTATCCTGTTAACATCAGTTGAGATTTCCTATCAATGCTGCATAAATCTGTTCGTTATTTCAAAGAATGAATACCTCATGATTTTTTTTTCAATTATCTATTTCTTTCCACATTGTATCTTGTTCCTTTTGACTACAATGACCTTAAGAGTGACTCAGTAATAATTTTATATGTTTCCTTTGCCCCGAGACCTTGCTTGGAATAATTTAGTTTCTTTTTAAAACATTTTTGTTTTTGTAATATTATTCTTTCCACATATACAGGGAGAACATCTGATTGGTTGGGGCAAAATTAGCACCATTTTAAACGATAAGAACTTTTATTGAATAACCCCCTTAGTCTTTGTATTAGCTTTGTTTTTTAATTGGCTTGTAAAATGTCTCTCACAGCAGAAATGTCAGTGATGCACTGTTTCTATAAAGCTTTAGGAAACTGTTAAATGCCTTCAAATCACATTGTCAGCTGCACAACCACATTCTAGTAATTAAATATTGTTAGCAACTGGGTACCCATATACCTACAGTGCTTCATTAAAAAAAAAAAAAATTGTTAGCTCTCCTTAAACACCTGAATGTGGGGGGCGATTTAATAAAGGAGATTAAGTTGGCAAATGTTATGGGTCAGCATGGTTTCCAATACTTTTTGGAAAGTCTGGCGACCCGAAGTAAGTTTTGTGCTATATAACACGAAACATAATGAAGGTGTAAGCAGGTGCACGTTACCTGACCATGATCCTGTAAGGCCATAAATCTAAAAGGATAATAATAATAATAATAATAATAATCTAAAGGGATTATTGCATTGCAAGATCTCAGCCAGGTAAGTTACATGGCTTGTGCATATTGCATCACCCTGTAAATAGATTATATTTACTCATCATTATACTAATAAATATAAAAAAAGCATTAAAATGTTTTATATTATAAAATGTCTTTTCCACTTACTATACCCACTCCAAATTCCTTCTATCCAAAATTATAGAGTTTTTTTACATAGACCTGAGCTCTTTTGATGAATGATGATCCTAGACAGGAAATCATTAATCAGTACAGGATGTGGTAATCAGTGGTCAGCTTTCTATATATCTACTGTTCAAGCTTCCAGAAAGTTATTCATCCAAGATTTCCAGTAGTCCCCTATTGTATGCTTGGGACCTGGCCATTTCTCATTCCTTTATGTGATGGAATGATTTGTATAATTTATTTTTTTTTAAATCCATCATAAAGGCATTTGCTTAAGCAAGCATCCAACAGACTTATGTATGGCAGTTTAATTTACACAAATGAATAATAGGAGGAATGTGTCATGTAACTATTATATTTTCGTTCAGATACCCAGCCAGGCATCGATACTTTTGAAGTTTTGACATTTAGGTTTAAAAGCAATTATTGAAATAAAAAAGACTAAAGTGAGTTATTACAAAATAAGTCATCATCCTTGTTACCAGAGGCTGTTCTTTTACAGTTTGTTCAAGGAGTAATGAAAATTTCAGCAATACAGTCTGGCATTCAGCGAATGTCACATTAACTTTGACATGACATGTTAGAACTAACCGTCTAGAATCTAGTTGCTGTTCACTAGATAGTTTTATACATGTTCTCTTTAAGACTATTAAATGAAGTTTCCAATTATAATGTGATTATTAAAACATATCGTGTTTTACATGTGTACTTCTAAGTGGCTTAGATAAATCTAAAAATATGCAAGTCATTTCTGTATATGTAAACTATGAAGTGACATAAATACATGTTTCAGATTTTATTTCCCCATATATAACAATAAACGTTGGTTTTTAGGTGTTCCCTAAACAGGTGTTGACATCCCCTCATCTGTATTTGTCTACTGAATATATAGTTCATAGTTAACGCACATATTGTAAAAATAGTGGTGTTCTTAGAGCTGCTGTATACTCTTTATATTATCTGTAAAGTATATAATCTGGTGTGTATGCCAGTGCTTAAAGAAACCATGTCTTAGCAGGGTACATGCCTGCTTGGAAATTTACAGCACAACAGCACAGGCAGGGGCGTAGCTACCAGGGGTGCAGGGGATGCAACTGCACCAGGGCCCTTGGCCAAGAAGGGGCCCCATTTTGTGGGTTCCAAAACTACCAGTCTGTGTGCCAACTGTTTTACCAGTTGTCTGTATACAAAGCTTTTTTTACCATTGCCTGTGTGCCAAGTATTTAACCAGTGCCTGGCTGTGTGCAGTGCCAGTTTCCCAAGCAGTTTATCAGTGTCAGAATGCCAAGCATTTAACCAGTCTTTGTGCCAACTATTTTACCAGTGGTTATATACAAAGCATTTTACCAATGATTATTTGGTTTGCAGTGCCAATTTGTGTCTGCGGTGGTGTTGGGGGGCCCATGCCCAAATTTTGCATCAGGGCCCATAGGTCTGTAGCTACGCCACTGAGCACAGGCGCAAGTTCACTGGCCAAGACAGTGAAATAATAGGAAGGTGGAAAATATAGCTACCTTAGAGCTTGGGGATGGAGCGGTAAACAAGCAATTTGCATCTTTAACTTGAAAATGTCATTAATCATGTATATCTGTTGCATTCAATTAGATCAACTGGACTTGAAGTTTAATTCTTGAAGAAGTTTCGCTAGTCATCCGACTGGCTTTCTCAATTCAGAATGACTTGTACAAGAATCTGTGGCAATTATGTACCCTGGAAAATCCCAATTAGCATATCACAGCCAAGTGTTAAGGGCGTGATTGGATATTGGCTAAGAGGTGTTATAGGAACGCCCAGAGTAAGGTGTCAAAACAGCATTGTACATGGCAGACAGTTGGTGTTGAACCCCCCCACCTCTATTTAGGCTTGGTTTCTTTATTTTCACATAAATGGCCTCCTTCACACCTCTCTTGAACCAGTCACGTTCCTTTGCCAATATGTCAACATTACAATCTTCAAAGGTATGTCCTTTATCCTTAAGATGCAGGTACACGGCTGAGTCCTGACCCAAGGAATTGTCTCTTCTGTGCTGAGCCATACGTTGATGCAGTTTCTGTTTGGTCTCCCCCACATACCAATCAGAGCATTCTTCACTGCACTGCACTACGTATATGATGTTGATTTTCTTGTGTTTCGGTATTGGGTATTTGGTATTGGGTCTTTCAGATGTACCAATTGCTGCCTCAGTGTGTTGCTTGGTTTAAAGCAGACAGGTATACTGTGTTTATTGAAAATTCTTCTTAATCTCTCGGAGACCCCTGCTACATATGGGATGACCATGTTCTTTCTCCTGTCTTGCTTTTTCCCTTCACTGTTGGTATTAATGTTCTTTTCTTTCCTTCTACTTCTTTTGACAAAGGCCCAGTCTGGATATCCACACGTTTTAAGGGCTCCTCTGAGATGTTTCATTTCTTTAGCCTTCGACTCTGTGCTAGTGGTGATGCTCTGTGTTGCAGGGTTCTGATGACACCCAGCTTGTGATCTAAAGGGTGGTGGGAGTCAGACTGTCAAAAACTGTTCCGTGTGTGTTGGTTTTCTGTAAACCTCTACTTCCTGTTTACCATTTTCCTTAACTTCTACCAAGCAGTCCAAGAAAGCCAGTTTGTTGTTTTGTACCTCTTCCCTTGTAAATTTGATGTTTTGGTCTACCGCATTAATGTGTTCTGTGAAAGCTTGTACTTCCATCTGGTGGATTTTAACCCAGGTGTCATCCACATATCTGAACCAGTGGCTGGGTGCTATGCCCCTAAAGGTATTGAGTGCCGTTTTTTTCTACCTCCTCCATGTAAAGGTTGGCCACAATAGGTGAAACTGGAGATCCCATAGCACATCAGAACACACCTGTTCTGGGTTGAGATCAGTTCTGCTGGTAAGAGTGCTGTCTTGGCCTAGCCGTTTTCTCACCATGATAACAGCCTCCTTGGTGGGTATACAGGTGAAGAGAGATGTCACATCATAGGACACCATGGTTTCTTCTGCCCCGAGTACTATATCTTCAATCTTGTTGGTGAAATCCTGAGAGTTCTGGATGTGATGCTTAGAACTTCCCACCAATGGTCCTAAAATGTTGACTAGTTATTTTTCCACTTTGTATGTAACAGAGTTGATGCTGATGACTATAGGTCTTAGTGGTGCCCCTTATGTATCTTTAGCAGTCCATATATGCATGGATGTGCCTCACCAGGGTAGAGGCAATGATACATTGCTCGATCAATGACTTTATTCTTTTGAAGAATTTTCAAAAAAACACTGTATCCCTGTCTGCTTTAAACCGAACAACACACTGAGGCAGCAATTGGTACACCCGAAAGACCCAATACCGAAACACAAGAAAAGCGACATCATATACGCAGTGCAGTGCAGTGAAGAATGCTCTGATTTGTATGTGGGGGAGACCAAACAGCAACTTCATCAACGTATGGCCCAGCACAGAAGAGCCAATTCCTCGGGTCAGGACTCAGCTGTGTACCTGCATCTTAAGGATAAAGGACATACCTTTGAAGATTGTAATGTTAAAATATTGGCAAAGAAACTGATACAAACACAAGTTTAAATAAATAGCTCCAGTGTTCCAATCAGCAGTACAGGTAAATGAGTGTTTTATAATATCTATACCACATACACAATATTAATCACTGTCAATATATCCACCAACCCCCCCCCCCCCACACACACACACACACACACAAACACATTTGCAGGCTTATTTATCCTGGGTCACTGCGGTATGTAAAGTAGTTGAAGTCGCGCTAACCAATATTAAATTGTTCATTGTGATACACAGATATTGCAAAAGACACCCGCACCCAATTCTATGTGCTTTGCGCATATAACAATGTGACTATTTGACACCAGCTGGGTTTAAAGCCACGCAGTGGGTAAAGCACATATTGAATTTTCAAACTGAGATTTATGAGAGCTATTGCGGCTCCAGTTCAGTAATACAAATACAAGCCAAATAATAATATCCACTAATAATATTTCATGAGATTTTATTTGCGATTTTGTTGCATTTGCGCATGCGTTTTTTCATTAACTACTGAAAAATGCATGCGATTGCGATTTAAAATGCGGAACGCAAATCGCAATCGCAACGCACTCGAAAACATGTGTTTTCGGTGCTTTGCCGTGTTTTCAATGATATAAAAAAACGCATGCGCAAACGCAAAAAAAAAGCACATCAGTGTGGCCTAGCCCTAATGGTGTTTTATAATGTCTTATACATTACAGAGGGTGCCCAACCCAAGTGAATAATAATGTTTGAACTTGTGCAACTGTAAACCTGCCCACATATTCGCATAACCCCCCCCAAGTACAATAGTAATGTTTGGTGTAGTGCTACTGCAACCCTGCCCACATATCCCCCCTCCAATAATAATGTTTGGAGTTGTGCAACTGAAACCCACATTTCCACATATTCTATTACAAATAGAATATAATATATTTTGTCCAATGGCCTGTAAGAATATATGAACATCAATATACTTTTTGTATGATTGGGTCCTTCTCCCCCACTTTTTATTGAAGTTTATGAATTGGTATGCACACGTGGCTTTGTATGTTTTTGCTGAAAACTGTCACTTTTAATATGTATATTCACAATGGGCCATCCAGTCATTCAATGATTTGTTCCATGTTTATTTGGTCCGTCTGTACCTGTTCTCCACTTTCAATTTATCTGGTCTTCCGGGAACTTTCATTACTTAGTGCAATGTCCTTTTCAGTGTAAAGGAAAAAGGCTGGTTTTGCCTGGTACATGCAAGGTCATTTTATGATCAAAATTCAGTCTGACCTATTAGTAGATTTTGCCCGATTGTGCAGTCTTCAATGTCAGCTGCATTTTTTTCCGACTGGCAGACTATAGAAAAGCTCAATCTCTTTTTTTCTGTCAGTCTGGAAAAAAAGTGGTTAAAAATTGACCTATATGTTCTGTGCCTTGGAACTTCCTCCATCCTTGTCGAACGTAATTGTACGATCGCTTATAAAATACCATTGCGGTAGTGTACTACCGCATGCTATTGTAATTCTGCGGCTGTACTTTTACCATAACCTGTATTGGAACTTTATAATATCGTGGGTTAATAAAGTTGACCCAATGTGCTAAATGCTAAGTAGTGAAATATTTTTTGTTAAAACAAGCAACATCCATATTTACAATACAATAAACTTTCATCTGCCCATTTATGCATATGTACCGAAAGCCGCTATCGCTCTCTACTGCCTCCTCTAGGCAATCCGCTGAGCCGATAATGGCTCTCAGTGCATGGCAAATGGGGGTTTCCCATTCACAGACTTTAACGACAGCTATCTGCCGGCGTTAAAGTTTCTGTCTTATGGCACAGCCTCACTGCGCCGCAATCGCACACGGAATCGCATACGATTTGTGTGTGATTTTGATGCGTTTGCTCTTTAGAGATAAAAATGCAGAACGCAAATGCATGCACAATCACATTGCACTGAAAAACGCGCATATTCGGTGCTTTGCCGTGATTGCAAAATCGCACTAGTGTGGCCTAGCCCTTAAAGAGTCATAGACGGCTCGGTACATAGCTTGTGCCGGTTGCGCAAAACAGTTTTTGCATACCCCTGCAACTGCCATTAGTTATGTCTTAAATTCCCGTTAACCCTTGGTACATGGGTTAACGTGACTTTTAGATGGAAAAAGACGTTTGCAGCTTCCAGTACATAGCCCTGTAAATCTCTTAAAATTGTTATTATAAGAACCCCAATGAACCCATGGCAGCATGGAGCATTGCTAGAGACAATCGCACAGCCGCCCCAAGCTATTCACCACTGCCAGGTGAGTATTTATAGAAGAACTAAAGTCTCCAGACAACATTGTCCCAATAGAGAGAGCACATTCACAAACATACAATAAGCTGTGTCTCACCTCTCCCTTTGCTGGAAAGGTACAAAATGCAACTTACTAGAGAATAATCTTACAATGTATAGGTGTTCTGGGGAGAAAAGCTTTCATATAAGGATTTTAAAAATGTAAGTTCTCCTTTAACATCAGTTAATAGCTTGTCAGAGCCACACAATGTCCCTTATAATGTTTTGAAGAACAAATTGTTTCTTAGGTGTTGCTGAACTTTGGAGCCCCTGAAACATTGTGAATAGAGATGTTCGAAAACTCGCTACTTTCGAGTGTTACCGATATTACAAATTTGAGGGTTACTGAAATCGATCATTACTTTCGAGGGTTACCGAAATCAATCATTACTTTCGAAGGGTTACCGAAATCGATCATTACTTTCGAGGGTTACCAAAATCGATCATTACTTTCGAGGGTTACCGAAATCAATCATTATTTTCATCGGTCATCTACTTTCGAGGGTTACCGAAATCAATCATTATTTTCATCGGTCATCTACTTTCGATTTCAATTTATCTTAAAATTTTGATAAAAATCGAAAATTGGGAAAATCCAGGTTCTGTGAAATCCGGGAGTTCCGAAAGTTTCTGACCCCTCAGATTCAATTTAAAAACGGATTCTATTCGAACCCACATTACATCTCTAATTGTGAGTAAACCCACTTTTGCTTTACTTGGGTCTTTACCAGTTATTGCTAACATCTCTATAAACATAAATTACATATATTTGAATAAATTTGGGTTAACTGAAGGTTTATTAGTAAAAAAAAAAAAAAATATGGACCGATCTGCCAGGGCAATTTGCCCTAATAAAGAGAATGTGCTTCTTCAGTTTAAATATAAACACCTTACAGGTATCCTGATTGATCAGGAATTCATATTACCCATTTTAGTTGACCACCTGACCAGGTGCCAGTTATTTGCATTCATAGTCTTTTGCGACTTTTACATACAGAATTCTGGTTACAGCTTCAGTAAAGTTACATAATTGGGATAACAGGTAGTTTAGCTGCAGACAGTAGAACTTGTGTTTGTTTTGGGAGATAACCTCTCTGTTATAAATTAATTCAATTCTAACAGACCATCTGTAAACTGCAACCACACTTTTTAGTCTATTCAATAAGCTTCCCCGTAGAAATTAAATAGGCGGAAATGACGGTATGTCAGCAAGTAACAGATATCCTTGGAGAAACGATATCCATGGAGGTTTCTTTAACATCCTGCAGCAATTATACAATGTCACCCACAATGGCATCGCCATGAAGAACCGAAAGCCAAGGAAATAAATTGTAGATGTCACAATCATATATGCGCAGTGAAGTGTGACCACATGACGACATGTCAGAAAGGTAGGAGAGTCAATAATAAAAACTAAAAAGAAATGTGCTATCTCTAGGTTGTCGGCTCGCGGACCAAATGAAAAGCAATATAGTGTTACAGGATTAAGTGTCTTTCAAATGTGTATGGGAGCACGGAAAGTTCTAGTGTGTAGAAACAGTGCATCCTCTTTAGCTCAATGCATTTAATTAACCTTTAAGTTAAATGTTTATTTAGTAAGATTTCATATTCAAACTGAATGAAATTAGTTTAAAAACAGATTAACACCGTTTCCTGACAAGTACCACTTAAGGACCTTGGAATTAAGCATTTTATTATGTGCTGAGTCTGTTCTAATCAGCATGACTTTGTGGGCAGTATTATCCTATAATAGCCACTCATTGCATTCCAGAATGTTCAAAGACATTATTATCAATGTGAATAATACAGTTCCATGGCATCTCCTTCAAAATGTATTAGATATAATATAGCATTTAGTATGCAAAATAATAATTGCATTATGTTAAACCTCTTGCCCATAATGCACAGCACCGTGCACTACATTATCCCTTTCTACATGAGGTGCTGCTACTTGTTGCAATGTCAGAGCTTATGTATGGACAGTTCAAGCTGTCAAATATTAATTTAAGGCCTAATAATTCATCTTTATTACAGGAAAATGTTCCCCATGTACAAAGTGGATGTGTCTTTAACTTATATTCCTTTAAATTCAGCACAAGGTTATAGCATATTCACAGGGCACCAAGAGGCATATCACTCCTGCTCTGGAGTTAAAGTCATGCTTACTGGTGTTATTTCGCTTAGCCCCATATTAACTCCTTCATTTCGGTGGCTGTGTGGCAAATGCAGAAGTTAACTATGTAGCCACCACATTCAATGTTATATTCCAATGGCAGCACTCTATTTCCAGCTAATAGCTGGCAGTAAAAGTGCTGAAATAGTTGTACAGAGAGCCACTATCAGCATATAATATTGCTGGTGCAATTGCACTGGGGAGCCAATATCGGCTCTTGGTGCATCACCCCCTAAATGCACTAAAAACTCTCGGAGGAATAGTAGTGTAAGAGAACAAAACTGATGCATGACTACATACCCGTGCAATCACATAACACATGGATTTCCACAAACATCTACAGACTGATCTGTATAAAGTGACCATCTGACTGGGTGATGCAGGTTAAAAGCAAAGGTAAACTTTTGCACCTACATGCATAAACCCCATTTAAATGTATCTGAGATATGTACTAGCCCTTCCTAAATAATAGTGTCATTGGGGAGATGATTTCACTCAGTCCCACTGGCTGTGTTGTAAGACCCCACACTAATTCTACTAGCAGCTGGGGAAGCTGGTCTGAGTATGGTCCAAATGTTAAGCTTTATCTTCCAACTGGCAAATTCACCACTGCCACTGAGGCCAGAAACTCCCATCAGCAATTAAAAGGAAATCTAAAGTCAAATAATAATTTAAGTTCAGGTAATTCCTCTTGTAAAAGGCTGAACTTATGCAAATTTGATTTTACAAAAAGACAAACATGTAATGCAATTGCTGGTGTCCCACTTGCTATAGTTCTTTCGCTCCAAGGCTGCTGGGAACACTTGTTAGGCCAGCCATATCTTAACCTTAACATCACCAGGCCATAGGTATGAAATGCAGCATTAATGAATTCATTTTAAAATGTGGTTTTAAAGGAGATAAAATAATATTTCTGTGTGTATTACCCATGTTTATCTGAATCAATAATATATCAAAATATAGTCCCTCATTCAATCTGCACGAGATACTGCACACTTTTAGTAAGAGCTCTCTAATATCACTCGAGACTCATAATGGGCAGTATTTACCGCAAAATAGTGATTCCGGGCCTTTAATGACGGTAGCTATGATCATACATTTACGACTGCGGTCGTAAAGCTACGATCAAGGTCGTTCAATTACTATTGTGATTGTAACTGTAAGATCACCTTTACAATACCAGTGCGGTAGTCTACTACTGTATGGAATTGTATGGCCAAATGATATTAAATGTATGACAAGCAGCTTGAATCCATGTGATCAACACACTGCTCCTCCTTCATTGAAAGCCAAATCTTGTTTATGCCTTCCTCTGTCTGTGTAACCCTTAGACAGGAGAAGATTAATATTTTACTTTTCTTCTGTCTGTAAAGAGATCCAGAAATCAGGAGGCTGGGACTGATGACATCACTTATCGGTTGTCTCTGCAGGGACTTCCTAATTTTCTCACCATTTAATCTTCAATGTGCATTTTTAAACCCTGGGTACAGGGGAGGGGCATAGGGTGCAGTTGATGTCATTGAAGCTACTGGAAGCAGGAAGTGTTAACCATTTCAGTAGTATAACTTTTAACAGGCTGCAGTTAGAGATGTAAACACAATATAACTGGCTTTTAAGCCTAGGTCCCACTAGGCACGGTCTTATACACTTCCTTGTGCTCTTGCATTTTACACTTTGTAATAAAAATCGAAGGAACCAGTTTTCACTGTGTGTTGCGTTCTGAACCTTTAATCAGTCGCATGGGTGCACAAATTTTAATCTGTGTGTGTCCATTTCTTTCCACTTCAATTCAAGTCTATGTGAACGCATACAAAACTGCGGACAAACGCCAACAAGTGGACACAAATGCACTACTAATGCGTTTTACCCACAGTAGTAAATAGAAAATGCACACAAACATGGACAAATGGACACAAGCGGACACAAAAGCAGACACAAATGCAAACACAAGTGCACTGTGTTTTTCAATCTGATGCAGTGGGACCTAAGCCCCAACCTGTTTGAAGACTATAGTTGCCCTTTAAAAACAGTTTGAGAACTTTTGAGAGTGACCTTGTTGACATTTTCTAGCCTGAAGCTTTAGAGGATATGTTGTACTCTTTGATATTTAGTTGACCAGAATTCTATCATGTGTCTATAAAGCACAACCAGATTGTATTAATATAAGTCATTTTTAAAAAATGAATACTGCAAATATATATATTTATATAATATTTAATATAATTTAACATTTCTCCTGTTCTTGGAGATCTAGGCCCAATAATATTGAAATGTCAATGCATTAATGCACAGCATTCTTTATTTTCAACTGTTTGTTTAGAAATGTTATCCCTTTAGCTCCTCAGGTGTGAATACAAGCACTAACAGCTTTTCTAAATCCTATTCATCACACTGCTCTGACTTAAGTGACACCAACACCTTTTTGCCGGTTCTGACAAGAAACAGAATCCTCCTAGAACAAAGCTGTGATTCTGGCATATACTCTCCGGTACGTACTTTTTTATTTATTAGTTACAATTTAGGTTGTGGTTAATTAACTTGATTTAGGGCTAAGCCACACTAATGCGCTTTTAAGCACAATCCAATTGCGCATTTAAAAGTGGACACTAGTGTGCCACAATTGATGGTGCTGGTGAGAGCTTAAGTGATGTGATTGTGATTCAATAGTGTGTCAAAAAGCGCACACTAGTCTTGGCCAATTTATCTGATCACACTAGGTGGGCTGCACTGCGTTGTGCTGCGATAAGCTTTTTGGAGCACGTGTGATCACCATTTATTTTGCAAATCACACGTGCTCCAATAGCACAACATTGCCTCAGCCTTAGGAGTGAGTGGATATGGCAGTTAGCACTAATGCCATCTGCCTGATGTGTCCTGGGTTCAAATCCACTCATGTCTTCTTCTGCAAGCAGTTTGTATATTCTTCCTATTCTTATCTGAGCTTCCTCTGGGTACTTAAGTTTCCTTACAATCATAACGTTTTTTAGATAGGTTGCATTTAGATTGAAAGTAAATGAAAAAGTAAAAAATAAAATCACATTCTTTGTAAAAATGTGTTGTGTTGGTGAATACTGAAAATACATGGTCATATTTATTATAAATTTTCGGTATACACCAGAATGGCCAGTATGTTCTATCAGCAGTGGGATTCCTATTCTCTATAAAAGAAAATGAGTTTAAATAAAAAGTGATTGCGGTGAAAAGCAAGGCAGTAAAATGCCAATGTCTCTTTCCCTATGAGAGATATACTTGTTTTACATTCCCCTGCAAGAGGTGCTAAAAGGTAACTTTCCTTTCTGCTGAACATGAAATGAATAAGATTGTAAAGGATATTCGTTCCACGGAGAACATTGCTTTCTCCCATGAAGCCGCAATTTCAAAAGCTGAGGTGAAGCTGGCAAATAACAACCATAAACCACAATAATGTATGTGGCATCACAGCAAAATCAACATTTTCCATTTGCAAATTGATTTTGTGTGGGGACTTTCTATCATCCGGCAATCAGATAAGCAAAACAAAAATGACAAGCAGCACCACGGAAAACAATCATTTTAAGAGATCTGCAAAAAGCTGCAAATATATTGCTCTACCGATATGTAAATCCATAAAACACTAACAGACCTTAATAAGAAAACAATTCCTCCTGTCCCAATCTAGCTATACACTAAATATTCTAAAAATTGCACAGTGGGTAATTAGGCCACATATTTGTTTTTATTTTAATATATTCTTCCCTCTGCATATTTACAAACTGTCACATAAAAACTAAGATTTCGTTCAGCAAAATGAAAACAAAATATTAGGATATTTATAATATTAGTAAGGTACAAATAATTTAGTTTATTTATTTACAGGAAACGTTTGCTAGTTAGCATTTTACTGCAACATTTCTTTACAGGCAAAATGAATTAATGGTGACAACTCCAATAATAAACTAGAAAGGGAAAGTTTAAGTATAAACTTTAAATTTGGCTTGAAAGGCAGCATTTTGGAAGGGAATTTGTGTTTGTGCTACAGATTTTAACTCAATAATGGCAATGATGAGGACATTGTTGTTTTTTTACTTACCCTTTAAATATGTCTGTCACGTGAATGAATGGGTTGGTCAGTTGGTGTGTGTACCTGGGTCAGGTTGGAAGTTAAAAAAATAAACTTTTTTGATTATTGATCAAAATTTGTTTTTTGGAATTTAGTTACCCTTTAAGTATGTCTGCAACAGTAATGGAGGGGTAGGTCAGTAGGTGTGTGTACCTGTGTCAGGTTGGGGGGTATGTCTTTTTTGTGTTTACTTTTATTGAGGATATATCAAAATTAGTTTTTTTTACTTTATTTACCCTTAAAGTATGGCTGCCACAGGAATAGAAGGGTAGATCAGTAGGTGTGTGTTTGGGGGTATGTGTTTTTGCATGTATGACTATATAACTAACCTTTATTGATGATTGATCAAAATTAGTTTTTTGACTATAGTTACCCTTTAAGTATGGCTTCCATAAGAATGGAAAGGTAGGTCAGTAGGTGGGTGTACCTGTGTTTGTGTGGGGGGTTGGGGGTATCAGCGTTTGTGTTTATGACCATGAAACAGATACCTCGTAAATGGCTAAAGTGTAGAATCTCATTTTGGGATGGTTGATCCAGATGTACTGCGTTATAACTTTATGGGATGATTATATTTCTTGGAATTATGTGGCCTGATCCATTGGATATCTCTTGGAATCTCTTGGAACTATTTATTCTGATTCATTGGATATTAGAAGATTATTTATGATAATTTTTCTTCCTGCTCTGAAGTTTTTGTAAAGGCTCAAATTGGAGGACCTGCTTCGGGATGCGGAAAACTATAGGATTGAGCATGTTGAATTATAAATGACTTGACTTGAGCATGTTGATTTATAAATTAAATTTTTTTTTTGTAAAAATTCCCATGGTAATATAAGATATATATGCGAACTTAGTAATGGGGACTCCGCCATAAGCACTTTGGTTCTGCTCACCCATTCTGCTGATTGACAAGGGGAATGAAACGCTGACAACGGCACTGTAGTCTCGCGAGTTCCGAGATTTGGTCAGGTGATGCGGATATGCCTGAGAACAGCTTCTCGTGGACTCGGGTAGGAGTTTCCCTCTAAGTTTGGCGCGCGGCGTAACCCAATAATGATGGACATTATGAGTTTCTTGGGCTATATAAAGGTGTTACAAGGATGTGCGTTTGTCACTTCCTTTGTTGAGAAAATCCGGGATCGGATGAAACGCGTCCAAACTACTTTGATTTTAATTGCTCCTGTGCTCTTGCCTGGTTGTCTGATGGGCTAAGTATTTACTTTAACTATCTCACCATTATGGGGATCTGCCATGTGTCAGTGTTTCAGTGCCTATTTGCCTCCACCTGTTTAGCTCCCATATGTCTTTAGGAGGGGCTGGTGTTTGATCTAAATATATGTTATTGATTTATTGCGATATTTATTGCCTCATAAGGGATGCTGTTACCACTGTATATGATAATTTATAAGGGCTGATAAGATTTATGCTTTGATATTAACAGGTGTGTGTATGATTGTGTGGATGGATATACCGGTATATCGTAATGATTATGGTAATACTGAACCAGGATTTGCACAGAAAGTGTTTTAATGTTAATTCTGTGCACTTTATTATTGCCCTCTGGGGTTCTATTCCTTCTATTTATATCACTAACTAAAGTGTATGATTAATTATTTGTACTATTTGTACTATTAATCACTTAAATTTGTGTTAGGTGTGCCCTATTAACAGCTGTCTTTTGTGTCCTATTATTTATTAATTGTGGAAGGAGCACCCTGGCTTTATTGGGGCTTTACTTTCTCCTTTAAATTCTACAGTAGTGCCTGATTACATATGGTTTTCTATGACCATGAAACAAACTGTTTTGATCTCATGACCCATAAACTTCAAAATATCCACATTTGAGGATTGTTACCATTATAGTCTATGGGAAAAAATGTCCCAAAATTTGCAGATAATGCCGTAACGCTTCCGCGGATTCCTTAGCTAGGTAATTGCACACTTCTGTACAGAATTTTATGTCTCTCAAAAACTGTGGGAGGAGATACAGTCCAAAAAAGCGGAAGAAGATGAAGAAGAAATAGAAAGAACAGTAATCTGGCTCTTCAAGCCAAATTAACTAGAATTCAAACTAGCATTGGACCCATGTACACATAATAATGGTGACCCACTACACTCCTCTCTGCTTTCTTCAATGGCATTGGAAAAAAGCAGGACCCATTAAGATGTCACTTAACAACTCTTATTGGCAGAGAGATGCCGAACTGCTGGAGAAGACATTCAACATGAAAACCATGTCCTAGTTACTATGATTTTTGCAGAGGAGGTCTCCAGAGCACTTAACAAACACCAACTCACCTCCATTTTTCCATGATAATAACCAATCATTTGTTATACTCTCTGTTGGATAAATCTAAATTTTGGGTTTCTAAATTTTTTGTGTAAAATCTTGAAGAATCTATGTTTCCAAATAACTTTCACACATAGTTCTGACTGGAACTGATTTATTGCTATAGGACAATGTTAATGGTAAATCATTTGCCCATGTCTGATTTTCTATAACATTTTGCCTGTCCGTTAGCAGTTGCTAAACTCTAAACTTCCAGTCCCTTTTTAATATGTAATATTCTTTTTATGCAGCCCATATATTAGGCTGGGTACACACCAGCCGATATTTTTGGCCAGCCGAAAATATCGGCTGGTGTGGGTCGGCTGGCCACGGCCGTCATTGAACCTTCGTTCGTCCGATCTGGTTGCGAGCACTCGGTCGGGACAAATAGTCCGGCCGTGTGTACCCAGCGTTAGTAAAAACCTCTTGTCTTTCCTCAATGTTTAGACAACCACCAGAGCCGATCATTTTAATATTGATACAAAATAAATGGTCCGGGATGGGGAATATTGTGACCAAATTGCAGGGCAGTATATGGCCAGCATGATGGGGAATGCAGTAACTTTAGGCTGCATTTCTTGTAGCTAAGATCCCACAATGCACTAAACACTTTGTGAGAATTAGTACAGCACGGGATCACAGCATCGTGGCATGCGTCAGGTTAGCCATAATTAGAGATGGCAAACTTCCAAAAATCCGTTCCCCTCGAGGATTCGTGGATTTTCCAAAAAAACTGAAAATGCGAAAATTCACAAATACGCCATTAATATCAATGGGAAAAAAAACTTTCAGCCTAAAATAACAGTTTAAATACCAGTGGTAACTTACTGTAAATGGCTCTGGGACCTGGGAAATGGTCCAGGGAACACATCCCCACGGGAAGAACAGCAAAAACTAGGAAGTAGCGCACACACATGCTACTTCTGGGTTTCTGCAGGCCGTTTATTGGTAATCCTCGAACGGCCAATTTGATAATTCTCAAACTATCGAGGATTCCCAAACGGCCTAAAGTCACATGGCCGAATGTCCCCTTGGCTCAACCCGGGTCCTTAGAAGGACCATTGTGGCCACATGGCTCGAACCAGGACCCCTCCTCCCCGGCACTTAGAAGTGTCCTTGCGGCTCTGACAAGTGCCTTTGTTGTGGGTCCTGCAGGTCAAAACCAGGACCCCCATTAGCTCTAAGAAGAGCCCTTGGGGGCATATCTTCTTTTCTATGCACATGCGCATAGAAAACAGAGTCTGTCTGGACTTGTCAGATTACTTGGTGGAGGAGCGATTGATTTATAAAGCGCCACTTGGGTATGTAGCACTGTATATTATAAAATACAATGTAAACAAGGGGATAAGTGCAAGCAATTATACAGATAAATAAAAATTAAATATAACTTCATACATTTTAAGAACACACACACACATATATATTATGGATAAATTGATATGAGTGCAGCATGCCTTAACACATTAGGAATGCTTATAATCTAAGTGGGAGGGGCAACATACAGATACAAGTGGAGGCTAACAATCATTTGTTGTGCTGGTGCTCAGAAAGGTAGGATAACAGTCAGTATTATGGATCTCACCTGGCAAAGAGACAGAGTTCCAAATGTAGGAGCAGCATGAGAGGTTGGTTTAAGGTGGGAGGAGGCATTGACCTTCATGTTGATCAGAAAGCCCAAAAATGTACTACTCTTCCTACTGTATTTCAGCATATAGAAAAATTTGGTAACCTATTAGGATTCAGTAATAGAAAACAGTCCATAAGCTTTGACTTTAAATGGACATTCACACACTTTAGGTACTGTGTAGTAGGAAGCCTTACAAAATATTACTAATTGGAAGGATCAATGCAGTAGAAATGATGATCCTTTCAAAGTTACTTTACCAATTCAAGTCTCTGCCTATAATGTATGGAAAGAGGTAACCAAAATACACCAATTATCTCACCTTACTTTCCCTATGACACCATTATTTTAGAAAAATACCTTTCCACCAGGACTCTAGAGATTGGGTAGACTAGACCAATAGGAGGATCACAGGACTGATACATACCGTATGACTGCATGAAATTAAATGATTAGAAAAACAGTGTAACTTCTTAAATATGAATGGTACAGTATACATTCATACAAATAACTAGTTTTTAGAGCATGTAACCTAGAAGGGGGCACATTGCATTGTTGGTGGACATGCCCACTAGTTAAAACCACATGGCAACTCAGTTTTGATATAATTATTTCAGTAATGAAAACTAACCTCTTCCATAAATAGTCATGTTTAACAGGCATACCCCTACTTTTAAAGCAGCAGGAAATAAACTAACACTCTATACAGCATATGTGCAGCAGTTAGCAGAAATTTGGAAACACCAAGAGACAAATAATCAACAAATAATCAACATGCACTATAATGAGAGACCAGTAAAAGCATCAAGAGGGTAGACAGACATATATGATAAAATATAGGATGCTTGGATACTCCAGATGCGAAATACAGAATTCCTAGGGAGTGAGACAGGATCTGAACCATAGGAATACAGCAGGTCAAAGGACATCCTGCATTTTTTTAGAATGATCTATAAATGCTAATATTAGAGCAAATAATACAGAGCATGGATATTATATTCTCATACTGAGCTTCTATATCACATTTGACTGATTAATACTGTAAAAGGAAAATAAAAGACAGATAAAGCTTATAAATAGTGAAATTGGCAATTGCTGCATTTGAAGGAGATAGTGATTTCAAATTAAAGCTTAGTATAAGTTACCTTCCAGAGGCAAGTGGGTGAATTGTTAAAACCTTGAACATATGCTAAGAGCAGGGAATATCACTAAAATGCAATTTCGCCTCAGGTCCAAACTGCTTAATCGGTTTTGAAATAAGAAAAGCTTGAAACTGTTAGATCCCACCAAATGGATAGTTGTAATATCTTTTTTTTTGTTTAAGCAGGTGTTTGCTCATGATTATTGTTTAGCTTAAAAAAATATATCTCTTACGTCAGTCAAAATGCCCTGTTGGGTTCCTATCATTTGCTTTTTCCTTTCAGAATAGAAATGACTATTTTCACTCATTTATTGGAGAACTGCAGCAGGCTCTGCATACGAATATGTCCGTGTTCCAGAATGAGACCTGGTGAGAGTAGGTGGGGGTCAATGTCACATGACAGACACTGGCTAAATACTAAGACCAGGTGGACAGATTGTCTCTGCATGGCTGGAGGGTTACTGCCTGCCACTAAGCAATCTGAACTATAAATAACCATTAAATAATTCACAGAAAAAGTCAAAGATGAACAATGAACAATTTAAATGTACTATAAATGTGCAATTTCCAGTGATTTAATGTAAATATATTGCAATGGCTTTCAAGTAAATATATCTGTTTTACATACGGAGATTCCAATAGCACAAAAATGAATCCCACATACATATATACATGTATGACTTTAAGGTAAAATTTCTTTTTAAAACTAATTTTGAAGCGTGTATGAAAAAGCACGAAAATCCTTCAAAGACTAATCAGCTCTCTTTCTTCTGGTTCTTTTAAGCTTCCATGTGACGCATTCAAATATCTAACTTGGCACAACTTAAAAGAACACGATGTACAAGGGACTCAAATTCGCTGCCCTAGAGTACGAGAAGGTAAAGTAATAGCCGAGTAATAACACCCTTATCTTCAAAATGATTTTCTTTATGCTGTGCTAAATGGGCTTATTTCACATTAATGCTGCTTAATACTCTCATTAATTTCTTTTTATTTAGTGCTTGTTGTGTTTGAAATTTGATCTTTTTCCTTTGAACAAAGGGCCAACATTTGAAGAACTTGTAATAAGAGGAGAGGAGCATCTCTTCCAGCAAGATGTAAGAATAACAGATAAGGAGATATGGAGGAAACATCTCCAAGAAAACTGGGAGCAATGTGTGGTAAGAATAAAAAAAACATAAGCTAAAGGTGCACGATCACAATGGTCCCACCTGGCCCATTCATTTTGTGATTGTATATCAGTTGCGAAAAAGAACTGGAAAGGCGATTCCTGAAGAATAGACTGAATGTTTTGGGATGGGCTGGGAGTTCTAATTTATGGGCCATTTTATACAATTCTTTATAGGATTCCTTTTAATGTCTACTGTTTTAAAACCACTGATGGAACATAAATTACCCATGTAGCAGTGTCGTGTTCCGTATACAGAAGTACAGCAACTTTTGTAACTCTTTAGGATCCTAAAATATACTGTACCAAATTTTAATGGAACATTTTTGTTAATCCTCTGCAGCCAATTTAATGTGTGAAGGTCCTATGAAAAATGACTTGTAATTGGCCATGGCTTAGCTCTTAGGTGTCTTTCCAGGCCATACTGGTTTTTTTGGGGGTCAGGTGTGATATCCATTTTTATTGCTAAAATACAACTCCACCTGCATAATAACATATTTTAGAAAGAATGGCCTCTTTAAAATATGTTGATAGATCCTACTTTGTCCTCTGAATTCATTACTGTTTGCCTGCTATGCTTCTGGATGCCTCTTTGGAAACTGAGCAAGTGACCTGTACTGAGCTTGAGCATGGTCAGAAGAGGGTAATATAAATGCTAGGGTAATAGCATTCAGTCATTGGCTGTAATGTCAACTGTCAAATACATAACTGACAAGTACTAACTGGAAGAACCAGGAAGAAGAAACAGGGGCAATAGGACATTGTGCAGGATTTCAGGTTAGACTTATATACAGTATTTCAGATTTCAAACTATTACGGTTTATGGTTTTGGGGGGTGATTTACTTGTTTATCATTTTTCATTTGAGGGCTGGACTTGCCCTTTAAGTATTAAATTTATGTTGATACTATACTTCTCTGTAAATGCAACCCAAAGTACTACAGATTGCTTTTATGCTTTCATGGTGACTATGCAAAACAACTGTTCAGATGTTGGACAAAAAAATAAAGTAACACATTTTTGTAAAATATGTATAGTAACATATTTAATAGCAAGCAAATTAAAATAACACAGTATCAACTAATTACCAAAATGATTCTCCTCATAGAGGCATGCAGGCAGACTTTCCATTTGTGGTACCTATTACCAAAATACAGCCCTTAGTCCTATTTAATATATTGTATTATAGGTTCTTTGGAGCACTGCCTTAATCCAACCACAGTGTTTTGTTAAGTTTGCCTTACCGATACTGGCCTTACAGGGAAGTTAAAGGGCACATTCACCCATCAAATGAAAAATTATATATACAGTAGCTAAATTCTAATTGGTTTAAATAGCCTGAGCACTGTAGTGTCTTTGGTTTTGAACCTATATATATAAGTCCTGCTTGCTCAGCGATTTTCTGAGCTTTGAGCAATTTTCTTTTAAAAGCGTTATTCTGTTTATAAGGGATTTGTCTGTTTTTAAGAGGTAAGTTAAGAAACAAAAGCATTTAGAACAAGAAAGAGTTTAAGAAGGAGATTGCGGTTTCTGTTGCGGTGTATTGCTGTTTCTGTGTTGTGTACTGCTGTTGCTGTATATTGCTGTTTAGTATGGACAATTTTTGTCACACAATGTGCATCCTGCCGCATTTTTGGGAGCTGCCACTCCAAGGAAGCTTTGTATGTGTTAGATGTGAGTGGTTTGCCCATTTAGATTTAGAGGTACAGAATCTAAAGGGGAAACTTGCACCATTACAGGGCTTGGAAAACCTTGGGAAAATGCAGGTACTGACAGAGGCCAGTGAACAGGATGGTAGAAATGGGGCACATGAAGTGGTGAAGGAAGATAGTATTGTAAGGGTCACAATACAAGAGAGGGAGAACTGGGCGCTAGGAAGGATAGGCTGGTGGTAGTGGTAGGGGACTCCATTATTAGAAAGGAAGATAGGGTAATCTGCATGACCCTACATGCCAAACAGTGTGTTGCCTGCCTGGTGCTATGGTTAGACATGTGGTGGATTGTGTAGACAGATTATTGGGTGGGGCTGGGAGTGGCCCGGCAGTCTTGGTTCACGTTGGTGCCAATGATCCTTAAAGGGCATGTCCACCCCTTTAGAAAATTTTTGATATGCGGTAGGGCATGCTCCCCCAGCCCCAGCAGCATTAATATTATTGTTAGAAAGTCCCCCGATCCTTACTTACCTTCCCTCTTTCCTCCACCGCACTGTTCCGGCCCTCTGCTTGCATGGAATTGCAAGCAGGGGGCGGGACCGGAAGCCGTGTCCGTGATTGGCTGAGAGGCAGCCAATCACGGTCGCGGCTGCCTGGAGTTCTGAACAGCGGAGGAGAGAGGGAAGGTAAGTAAAGACTGGGGGACTTTTTTGCAATAATATTAATGCGGTTGGGGCTGGGGGAGCATGCCCTACCGCATACGCAAAGGTTTTAACGTTAGGGGGAGGGAGAGAAAAACGGGAGGGAGAGGGAGGGGGGAGGGCTGCACTGAGCATGCCTCAAACCTTGACGAGGTTGAGGCACTCAGGCACAGCATGAGTCACACACTGCTTCTACACAGCAGTTTCCTGGACTTTGGAGGGGCACAGCAGGGGAACCATTTTGAGCAGAAATGTAAGGTAATGCTTGTTTTAAACTTCTTAATGTGGCCAGTAAGGGGTTTTCAGAAATACTGCTGTAGCCACATGCTACGCTAGGGAGGCAACGGAATAGATATAAAGAGAGGAATAGATTCAAGAGAGAAAAATATTATTCTCCCTCTTTACAAGGCACTGGTAAGGCCTCTTTTGGAATATGCAGTGCAGTTTTGGAATCCAATATACAAAAGGGACATCTTGGAAATGGAAGCAGTTCAGAGAAAGGCAACTAAAATAATAAAGGGAATGGAGGGGCCACACAGTAAACTCTCTGGTGCATTGTTCACTAATAGGTCATATCAGAGAACATGTGGACATCCTTTAAGATTGGATTTACAGTGAGAACGGTGAAACTGTGGAACTGTCTTCCAGCAGATGTGGTAATGGCAAGTTCATTGAATAGCTTTAAAAGTGGACTGGATAAGTTTCTAAATCTAAAAAATATTGGGAATTACTGGTATTAATATATATACTGTAGTTCTGGTTGATCCAGGGATACTTTCCGATTGCCATTTGGAGTTGGGAAGGAATTTTTCCCCTTTTCAGCTTTTTTTTGCCTTCCTCTGGATCAGCTGTTAAGTAGGGTTAAAAGGGAGGGTGAAAAGGTTGGACTTGATGGACACTTGTCTTTATTCAACCTCAATTACTATGTTAATCTATTATGTAACAAAATGATGCTCTCATCCTTCCCTCTGCCTCTCATAATGTTTCTGCCTTCTCTTAAAGCTCTCCAAGCTTTTTAAAATGTTTTTACAAGCTTTTACATGCTTAGAGGAGACAAGGGATTATTATTCAGTCATTGACTATTATATAATTTGTTACATCCATGCAGGGGCTTACTACGAGGGGAGCAGGGGAATTAATTGCAGGGGGGGGGGAGCCAAGGGAGGCATGTCTTCCTATTTTTCCTATAACAGATAGCCTCCTCCCAGAAAATCACTGTGGATGAAGAATGTATAGGGGCCCAGTGATTCCTAGTAATGCTACTGCATCCATGATGGACAGCTGCTAACTGGAATCAGAAAAATAAGTAACAGAACATCAGACAGCAATTAAAGGGCATGTCCAGCCTTAAAAAAACTTTTTATATTTATGTCCAGTTACCCCCTAAAACCCCAGTATAGAAAACGTCCCAAGATGGCCCTGAAGGGACTCACCTGACCAAATCCCCTGCCACCTGGGTACCGCCCACTGCTGCTGTTACGTGCTTGTTTCAAGTAAGAACAACAGCAGTGAGGCACTTACTGGTCGCAGCTGACAGATAATTGGGCTTAATGTCACTTTTCCCCTTGACTGACAGCCATAACCAGGAAGTTTTGCTGCAGAGTAGAGGAATAGTGCAGCAGAGCAGCGAGGGACTGGGTCAGGTAAGTCCCTTCAGGGCATCTTTGGAATTTTTCTATTATGCGAAACTGGGGTTGGGGGGTAGCTGGACATAAATATAAAAAGTTTTTTTAAGGGTGGACAGGCCTTTTAAATTTATGATTTGCCTATAAAAAAAATTAATTTGAGGAGTAAACTTGACCTTTAAGCTAGTTAACTAAAAAACATAGAAATGATTTGACCACACCTGAGAATGTCCTTTGAAGCCATCATACTGTCTTGCCATCCTGTTAAATAACAATGATATCCAAACTGAAAATCTCTGTGTGCTCTTATTGGTGCATTTGAGAGGTCTTAAAGGATATGTACGCTGGAATTTTTTTTTAAATTGCCCATTAGTGGAAACTAATTCATCCCAATTATTACTGTACCGTTTATTTTGTTGATCTGCCCCCTATTTCATTAGAGATCCAATCTGAAACATCTTACATTTAGCATTTCTGTAGCAGTTTTTCTGTAGGTGGAATGGTTTGACAGTTGGTGTGCTGTATACTGTATGCAGTTTTGACAGTTGGTATGTGGGAAAATAGTCAGGTCAGTGGTCAGAGTCTGAGCAAAACAAGTATTGTTTGAAGGCAGTATACACACACTTTAAGTTAAGGGGTGAATAGGTATAATGGGATATGTAAGTAAGTGGCGCTTTATAAATAAACTATACATGCACACAAGTCTAATGCAATAGAATCTGCATCTAGAACAACAAAGAGTTTCGTGCTTTTCATAATTTTACCAATAACGTTTCTTTAATTCATTTGGAGAACTGGTTGTTCATTATTCCCTACATATAATGTTTACCAGGCTTATCTGTTTGCTACATGGCAGTGATCAGCCCATAAAATACATAAGCGATACTCTGTCATTGTTAAAACACATATACTGTAATGTAGAAATGCTTGGACTAAACAAAGTATTGGCATCTCAAATGAAGAGTCTTCTTTGAAAATAAAATACTTCCATATGTTTACTTGCTTCTCTTTTATGTAGCAAGTTTGTGCCTGATTACTTCCTTTGTCATTTTTCCTCATTATTAAAGGGGATTTATGTTGAAATGAAACCTATTTTTCTTCCGTATCTCGGTGAGGAGCTTATTACTGTCAATGCTGTATAGCGATGCCCTTTCCAGATAAAAACAAAGTATTCTTGGTGATTTCATCTAATATCAATTTAAAGCCAATTTCAAACCTTATCGTTTTATTATCTATGATTCTCTGATGCTTTTAACTGTTCACAGAATTGACTGGAAAACTTTAGTCAGAACTTATCTGAACAGCGTTTTCTACAATAGAAAATGTTTTACTGCAGTAGGAACTGAGATTTTAGAACTGTTTGTTTAACCAATGAAACATAAATATTAAAGGATAAGATAAGAGCCTTGTTATTTATTAGCAGGTTGAGGGCCTCATGCTGGACATCAGGGCAGGATTATCTACAAGACAACCCCAGGCACCTGCCTAGGGCCCAGGAAACTTCTGGGGGCCCAGCTTCAGAAGCATTAACAATAGGGCCCCATATGATCATAATACATCTCTGCTGCATATCTTTGTTTTCTTAGAGACAGGTTTTTGCTGGCCATGTAAATGTACCTTCCGATATTCCCGTGACGTTTCGCGTGATGTCCTGATCATTTTTTGCAGCTTACTTTTAATCACAAAATGAATGTGCCAGGACATGGAATGTTGCAGGAACATTGGGAGGTAAAGCCAGGTCTTCCATTATACATTTGATGATCAAATGTCAAATCTATCATATATCTAATTACTGCATGGCCAGTATTATTGATGGTTAGAGATGAATCCCGATAACCTTTCACGCATGTAAATCATGGTACAGGGAGATGCGACCAAATGCAGAAATATGACTTTACCCCACTGGGGAGCCTATATTGTGTGAAAGCAGTACATGAACAAAGATTGGGGCAGCTTTTAATTACTTTAATAATGTTCTGGAAATCATTTGTTACTAAATGTCTTATTGCTGATACATAGAATTCCCCCTTTATCTAAAAATCCAGAGTTATAGCAAGCTGGAGACTGCATATTTTCTTTGTTGTCGGTCTTTGTAAGGCTTATAGTACATGCAGCGTCTTTAAACAGCGTGGGCTCTGACAGCAGGGAGCCAGTGCCGTCAGGAACAGTGAATAAGAATTTAACTCACTATTGACCATAATGTGAAACACCACTGACTTGTACTATGAATTGTACAGACCGTGAATTAAATAGCTATTCACTGCACTAGGAGCAGGTATCTGCAATATTCTATGTGTACAGCAGGAAGTTATAACAGCCAATTAATTTAACTAATCTGACAACCCAAACAAAGAAAATAAAAACATTTTATACACCGTATAACAAATCATGAAACTAGTTACAATATGTTCCTTCGCATAACATTTACTGCAGCTGTAATGGAACATGGAACGTTTGATGGTTCTGCGGATTGAGAAATGTTTTAGGTAAGCGATCCACTAGAAATGAACGATTTCCAATCCAAGCATTTCCATAGTACAGCTAAGCTGTCAAATTGTTCAATTCTCATGTTCCACAATACTCGCATTTTATAGGATGTATTATTGGCCTCATCCAGTGTAGCATTGCATAAAATATAGAATAAATAAAAAGTTACAGAAACCAACAGAAACAAGAACAGTAGAAAGAGGACAGCCCGAGTTTCAGCACTAACTTCCTTTCAGTTCAGTGGTGCGTTTAATGTGCCACTTTTCCATAGCTCATACACAACTAATGTACAAGTTGTTCTGGGAAAATGATAGAACAATTGTGTTTATGCAGGGTGGTTGCCATGAAAGAGAAAGAGCACACATGCTTTTTGCAGCTTGTTACGGGCTAGTGCTCCTATTCCATAAACAGAATATAATGTGTTTCTTATAAAAGGAAAATTATGGTCTAAAAGACATTTTAACTGATCTATAGCCCATTTTTATATTAGTTGCTGTTAATTGATTTCTAACTGGGTGATACATGTAAAATCCTTCATTATAGCTGCTCTATAGTTATAATACTTTCACTTTAACTCCTTTTTCTCCTTAGAACAGAAATATACAAAGTAGCTAATTAGACAGATGTTACTTCCTGGATAAAAAACACTGAGCATGTGTGTCCTACTGGGAGAGGAGAAAAGTGGGGAAAGGATGTAAAGACTTTGATGACTTCACCTAAATAAATGTTTGATTAGGAATTGCTGATAAAAGTAAGGTATATGTTGTTTAGATGTTCACACGTTTAAGTTAATCCCCGCACTCCTTTCCTTCAGAGACTTACTGGGTGCTGTTCCTCAAATCTTGTCAACCACATACAGGGTTAAATATTCTTTAGCAATGATATAGTTTGAAGAACGCACTCCTGTAGACCTTGCTCTTTCTTTATATGTTTATTAGTGACATGCGTGCACAACATTTCGGGGTGTGTACCCCTTCCTCAGTTGCACCTGAGGAAGGGGGACACACCCCGAAACGTTGTCCACGCATGTCACTAATAAACATATAAAGAAAGAGCAAGGTCTACAGGAGTGCGTTCTTCAAACTATATCATTGCTAAAGAATGTTGTTTAGATGTGCAGTTTTTGGGCTATAAATAGAAAAATTATTTTGAACCTACAGTAGGTTTTCTTTAGTGATGGGTATACCGAAGAGGCTGGAGTACTTACTAGATACGCTTTAAGGAGGAGGTTAATGTCCAAGTAAAGGCAGAGGCAGAGCAAAGGTCTGGTATGGACTCGGAATGTAGACAGGAGCTGGGTGCTGGAACAGGTTGCAAGATACCGGTACTGGGAGCAGTAAAGGTGGTAGGAAACTGAAACAGATAATTAGTAACGGTGGTAGGAAACTGGAACAGATAATTAGTAACGGTGGTAGGAAACTGGAACAGATAATTAGCAAGTAGCTGGAGCAGAGGAACAGGTGAGTAGCTGGATACTGGAACAGGTAAGTGGCTTGTTGCTGGAGAGGAGGAACAGGTGAGTAGCTGGATACTGGAACACGTAAGTGGCTTTGGTAATCAACACGTAAGTGGCTTTGGTAATCATGGGCATAGCAGTCAGGCAATAAGCAAGAAAGCCAGGGGTAGTGGTACTACAGTCAGGCACCGGAGGAAGGGGAAACTAAACTTTTCCCAAAGCAACTAAATGCTAAAGTGCCCGAGGGGAACAAAAGGTAAGTTCCATTCAATGGGTAAAGTAATGTGCCAGTTGCGGCAATTTTGCTAAAGTTTGCCGTTAAAAGTTACACAAAAATTTGCAGCGGATCACAATGCACTTGGAGCTACTATAAGCATATTACGTGGAATTCCACAAAATGCAATATAGTGGCAAGGAAAATTTTAAGCATATAAATATAAATGTTCAGCTAACATTGCTATTAGCTAAGCATGTCGATTATTAACACTTTTTTTTAACCAAAAATATTTTTTCTTAGAATGTGAATCTTTCGTATCAGGGCCTTGGGGACCCTTTCCAGCAAAACAACTTTCATAGGATAATTCGAAGAATGATACGAGTAGAAAGACTTTGGTTAGTTGACAACGCTTTAAAAGATCTGAGTGCCATACGTTTGCCAAGGTATTTGCTTTCTTTCAGGTTTGATTACTTTTGACATATTTATTTTACGTAAACGTTTTTGAATTCCCTATTTCCTGTTGTTTGTGAAGGTTCTCATGCATCCAGGTCATGGTATCTCTGTGGTATTAATTAGACAAGCAAAACCTCTCCAAGAGCTAAACTTCAAGTCCAGTTGATCTAAATGAATACCATATCTATTTCCTGTTGTATTTTGCACACAAATAAACATTTCCAGAATGTATGTAAATGTAAATTCAGACAGTAAACAGTTGTATATATATTACATAGGAAGCATGTCTCTTTATTCTGCACATAATAATAATAAAAAACTACACCCACAGAATTTAAATTATCCAAAAAGTTCACAACTTTCTGCACTGTGTATTTGCAACAGTGGACTTACTGTTACAGTATTCTTATTCCTTATCCTGCTATCATCAAAATGAGGATTTACTAGTACCACCTTAGAAGTAGTGGGCCTTACTCACAGAAACATTCTCTGGACCTGGAAGTTTCTTCTTATGCTTGAGAATCAGCCATGCATGACAAAGAAACTCCCTGGCATACACAGCCCAACATTATTATAATTTTAAGATATAAGGCCTATCCTAAGCCTAGGGACAGTCCCACTCTACAGTTGAAAGGAAAATCTCTAGGTCAGGCTTCCTATCTTAAGGGGACATGTTGAAATGATATTTAACCACAAAAGATTAAAGGTGCCTTGAACTGCTGCATGCAGTGTATAGCATGCATCGATATTGCATCAAAACGTCCCCTAGTGTGAACAAGCCCTCAGTCTGCTAAGTCACACCAGCATACACAATGAAGTACAGAAGGTACAGGCAGTAAAATCAGTGGACTATTGTTTAATGTTTAATAAGTAAGTTTGAAGATTTGAACCTGTAACCTCATGAGCAACCGTTTGTAAATCGGTTAGCGATATGGGCTGTGAGGAGTGTGGCAACAACATGGAAGCATTCTTAGTTATAGAATATATTTCTCACATATACTAAATACAACTTACTAAAGAAGAAAGTTGCAATGTATAGGTGCTCTTTTAAATCAGGATGAAAAAAAACAGTTCTAATACATAATCTGCAAAGGGAAATGACCTTTTCCTGCAAGAAACTCATTAAACTCCTTAAACACCAGTGGAACATGTAGGTAGTTTCACATGGAATTATGATCAAACCAATGTTTAAAAAAGTCACAGACACCAGACACCCAAGCCAGAAGATTTTCCCATCTTATTTGTTGAGAGAGACACTGCACACAATGTGGACAAACAGCCCTCATTAGAGGGATTAATCTACTGTAAGCGACTTTAAATTTTAAAAACAATTAAATCAAATGTTAGATATAAACAGAAAATTATTATTATTATAGTGTAATATATAGATACTACTGTACTGCTCTGCTTACAGTTTAAGTACAGATCCCCGCACTCCTATTATAGACGTCTTAAGGTGCTGTTCCTTGATTACTGCTAACCACTGGCAGTTATATAGCTATTGACAGGTCTATAACTAGCTTCAGAAATCGATTTTTGGAGGGTGGGGCACATCAGCACATCATGTGCTTGTCACAGACTCAGACAGACAAGGAACTGTAATTCTATAACTTAAGATCAAGAGAAGCTAAAGACATTGTTCTTGGCTTATTTGAAAGGTATGGGAGAACTTTTTTATTTTTATGGAGACCACAGTTACCTTTTAAATATCGCTCCCTGGTGCTTCTTACCTGACTGTGCTGCTGCAATTCTGTAATGACTTTGCAGCAGTTACAGAATCACAGGAGCAAGGTCAGTAAGGAGCCCGGGGAGTAGGAGTTTTATGCCCCAATACAATACTTGTTAAAGGGCATGTACATTTAATTAGTGTAGTAAAAGTAAAAAAAACACAATGTAATTTTTCGGGATTTACAGAAATATATAATTTTTATCTTCTGAGATGCTTCCTGACACAAATATCCGCTGATCTCCAAGCAGGTTACCCTCTTAGTGCCTTTACGCTTTGAACTACAATGCTGTATTACATTGGATGCACTGTACTACATTTGAAAATTGTAAAGACCCCATAAAATGAAAGTAAAACATGTGCTGACCTGATGGTACATAGGGAAGCATGGGTTATACATTCTGTCTTACTGTCTTACTTACTGTCTCTCCCTCTAACTAGGATACTAGTAAATTGTTTGTTTGTTTTTTTCAACATGAACTTTGAGATTAGATTTTCTATTTTCTTTCCAGATGCAAAGAATTAAATTTAAGCAAAAATTACTTTACATCTTTTAAGAGACTGCCAAAATTGCCTGTCATTCAGCACCTGACATTAGCAGAAAACAACATAGAATCCCTAAATGGGCTATCAGACTTGAAAAATTCCCCACTGGAGTCTCTTATTCTGAAGTCAAATCCATGTGAATTTCTGGAAGACTACAGACAACAGTAAGTCTTTTTGCTGTCTGCTGTGCTGTTTCTTACTTTCTACAATTGCTTGTGTAGCATGTGCTGGGCGTTGGCAGAGAATAAACAATGATGGACAGGTTCTAAATACAAAGGGGCTGCACAATACCTTGCCAAGATAATCACAAGAAATAATGAAACTAAATATATAACTAAACAAAAAAATACATAGAACTAAACAATTAATAACCATTAAAATTAATATAGAATTATGATTAGACGTTGATAATAAACCTTTCCAATACCGTGGGCATAATTAGTATTTGTTGCAGGTAAACAGGTAGACAGTACCTTCTCTGCAAATTCAGCATAGGGTAACGCACAGTGGGCAATAAATTATTAATAAGCCATTTTTTTCTCCCACTGAAACTGTATACGTTATAATCATTTCCTATCTGTTTCTTATGTAGCTGTGATGCTTTACTGATGCTGATCCATTACAAAAACTCTTTCTTTTTATGAATTTACCCACTTTCCCAATTCTCTTTTTGACAGAAATCCTTCTCTCCATTGCGGATGGACTTTTCATTACCCTAAACCACAAAACCATTAATAATGTTTAGATACGCATACATTTAGTATACAGTAAACTTCTCTCTAGTTTTTTCGGAATATTTTTCAAACACAACTCCTTTTGAATCTCTATTGTGTTGCAAGATTTATCCATTAGCCTAATATTGGCCATACACTAATGCTGCCCACATATTTGTTACCCTTACCTCCAACACTCCCATGACGTTATAGAAAACTGGCCAGCCCAATTACTTTGGGACCGAAGTTGCAGGCATAATGTCAACATTATCCAAGGAATGTTGCAAGGACACCACCGATGTTCCCTGTAATTTTACATTGGCTGTGTGCGCAGATGTTTATTATCTGTGCGCTTTCAACATTACATTTTGTGCACTACACACCACAGTGCTTATATTCCATCAGACTTTTGTGTGTGTGTGCACTAGGACACCAGTACCTGGCCGAGGGTTAATATGTATTCGATGTTCAGGTTGCATTGAACAGCAATTTGATGTAATATCATGCAGGTATATGTAGACATTTTAATAGCTATGAAGCTTGATTATTGATTCTATAAAATGTCTACAAATATTTTTGTGCCCGGTAGATGTTTAACCTTCTGCCGTTCCTGCAACGTTCCCGGGCCTATTTATATTGGAATACTGTTGATTGCAAAAAGGTCAGGCCAGGCAGTTGTGCGAAAATCACAGAACAGCAGGAAGGTAAAAGCCTCACTTAATGCTAGCCATATTGGATAAAACCGGTGAGTGTCGATCACAAACAATGATCTGGCCAAGAGAATGTAAGTAGGTAATTAATTAGGATTAGTTGAATATCCCTGACCTGACATCTTCAATCTATTATCCAACCAAATTTTATAGATTTACTCATATTTAGTCTATTATTCAAATGTGTATTGAAATAACAAGATTTTATGTTAGAATTTCTAGGCACGTCTAACCTTCTGATAGAAATCATAGTACTGGAATAAGAACTTGTATAATCATCTGTTGTTCAGCATTTGTCTGCTGGACCCCTTAATGGTTATAAATGCTTCACTGGATGCAATGAATTACATTTATTATTCACTATTTAACTACTGATGAAGTTGAAGGTGCTATCAGTTACATGCAAATAAGGTGCTTATGGTCTTCCTTTTTTGACACCATGTTACAAATAATGTGTGGTAAACATCTGTGAAACCTAAATTCCTAGTGCCAATATATAGATGTGGAATGTGCAATATGTATAAGATGGTTAGTATATAATATATATATATATATATATATATATATATATATATATATAATAATAAAGTAACGGAGCACTCCATGGGCTTACAAACAATCAGCTGTTTATTATAGCGTTCTACGCGTTTCAACCACGTCCGTGGTCGTCATCAGGATACGCCAGATTATGACACACTAGGTTAAATACATAACAACCCTCCCCCGATCCTCCCCCAACACACCTCCAAAAAACACCCATCACAGTAAAGTGAAGTACAGAGACAAAAACGAAATCAACAGATCAAAACCCCACACCTACCACACGTAGGATAAATACATAAGATATCAGTATAAATACATAAAAGCAATATATATAAATAGGAAAACATGAATATAAATATATAAATATAAATATATAAATATATATACGAACCATAACTATCACCATAATCTAAAAAGCTACCAGAGATCATACCACATACTCTTATAAAAATAGAACTACTAACTCGAGGGGATACTAGGACTAGGGTACCTAAGAAAGAGGGACAACGAGTACACTTATACAGTACATAGTACGTACTCCTTGTACAATAGGGATAACGAACAGCCTCGCACACAGGGATAAATATACTATACCCAATCCAGGGGACTATAGGAAGCACGATAATACCAGCTGTTCATTTAACCCTCTCGGGGCCAGTGTGTCCAGTTTTCTAATCCATTTAGCTTCTCTCCTTAAGAGGGCCTTATTTTGATCAATACCCTCCATTTTTTTCTCCTGGTCTATTGCCATCCATCTAAAGCTGGATATAGGATGGCCAGCCTCTTTGTAGTGCTTTGCTACCGACATTTCCCCAAATCTGCTACTCTCATTGCTAGACTGGCGTAGAGCCTGTCGGTGGTTGGCCAGTCTCTCCCTCAAAGTTGTTGTCGTCTTCCCGACATAATAAAGCCCACAAGGGCAGGTTATAATATATATAACGTATGTGCTCAAACATGTTAATCTATGATTGATCTTAAATCTCTTGCTATTATGGGGATGAGGGAAATCTGTACCACAGATGACTGAACGACATGCCAGGCACCCGCTGCATTTATAGCATCCTTTTTTGTTATTAGGGAGCCAAGCAAGGGGACTGGCAGATTTATTACAAAGATCAGTTTTCACCAACATATTGCGTAGGTTTTTTCCCCGTCTATATGAGAACAAGGGCCGTAATTCTTTAAAAGGCAACATATGGTCACTGGTTAAGATAGACCAATTTTGTTGTATAGTTTCTTGCACTAACTTACTACTCGGTGAGTACTGAAGCGACACAGGGATCACCTGGGTACCAATTTTCGACATTGGATCATTAACGGGATTGCTTATCCTTTTTAAAGCTTTATCCAGCTGTTCTCCTACTAATTTAGGGTTATAATTTCTCTGTAAAAATTTAACAGCCATTTCTTTAAGTTGTTTTTCAGCTGACTCAGGGTTTGAGTTATTGTTAATAACTCGAACAAATTGGGAGAATACTACTCCCTTTTTGGTGGATATTGGATGGCAGCTATCAGCTTGCAGAATAGTATTTTTATCGGTAGGTTTAGAGTATAGAGAAGTCTCGAATTTGTTGTTACCAATACTGATTTGTAAGTCCAAATAATTGATTTGTTGTTTATTGCTTTCCATGGTAAATTTTATCGGACTGTCCAAACTGTTCAATTCAGAGATACACCGTCTACATTCCTCTTCAGTTCCCTTCCACACTATAAAGCAATCGTCTATATATCTTTTGTATATTAACATTTTTTCCGCATATTGGGGGAAAATATATGTGGTTTCAAAAGATTCTATATATAAATTTGCAAAAGAAGGTCCCACATTCGTCCCCATAGCTGTCCCAGTAGTTTGTTTGAAATACTGGTCACCAAATCTGAAATAGCTTTCGCTAAGGATGAATGCGAGAAGCTCCATCAACCATTCCACAGGAGGTCCTTTATGGTCACTTCTCTGTAATGCATCTTTACAGATCTGGATCCCCTGGGTTTGTGGTATAACAGTATACAAGCTACTGACATCACATGTCAATAACATAATATCCGGTGGAAAGTCTCTATGCGTTGCCAGTATTTCTATAAGGTGTTTACTATCTCTCACATAGGATTTCATACTTTTTACAAGGGGCTGTAGATAGGAGTCCACATACTCCGATAGTGGGCTAAATACTGAACCTCTTGAAGCCACAATAGGACGTCCGGGGGGTGCAGTGAGGGACTTGTGAATCTTGGGCAAACTGTAGATCACAGGACTTTTGGGGGTCTCACATGTCAAGAACTTAGCCACCTCATTAGTAATCCACCCTGCATTCAGAGCCATTTTTATGAGGTCATCTGCTCTACTTTTTAACCTCCTCGTGGGATCTCCGGGGATCTCGTTATAGACATTAGTATCCGCTAATTGTGTCTGTAACTCAGTGATATAGTACTGCCTGTCCAGAACAACCACTGCACCCCCCTTGTCCGCAGGACGTATGATGATATGGGGATCATCCTGTAAGGATTTTAGAGCAATAGCTTCACCCTGGGTAAGATTAGACCATTTCTTCACCTTATAGTTAGTACTGAATTTATGTTTCAATTCAACATTGGTTTTATTGTTGAAAACCTTAATAGCAGGAGGAGTGTTGGGCAAATCAAAGGTACTCTTAGGTTTGAATTTACCTCCATGGTTAGCGTTACCATCCCTAGTCCCGAAGTGTTCTCTGAGCTTAAGCTTCCTCGTAAGTTTGTAGAGATCCACCTCATCCTGAAATTCATCATGTATAGGGGTGGGTACAAATGTAAGTCCACGATTTAATAGATGGCATTCGTCTCTAGAGAGAGGACGCCTGCTCAGATTAAACACTACGTCCTCTTCTGGATCCTTGAGCGGGGGGGTTTTGTATGTATGTTTGTACCCCCCTCGTCTGATGTATAATCTCGATCTCTTTCTTTTGTGCGTTGTCCCGACCTTGTCATCACCCCTAAAAAACTTTTAGTGTTTTTAACTTGAAGGGATTTCTTAGATCCTCCATCTCCTTCTACGTCCGTGTTCGGGGATTCATCAGAGCTGTCAATGGTCCTTAAACCCCTTCTAAACCTTCTTGGCCTATATGGTCTTTGTTGTTGTTGTTGGTTACCATATAACCAACCATAGACTTTGTGGTCGGAATAATCTTGGTTAATTTGCGTCACCTTTCTTTTTTTGAAGGTAAGTAAATCATCACGATATTTATTAACTTGTATAGTCAATTTTTGTATCCAATCACAATCTCGATCTGCTTTGAGAGAATCCAAGTGTATTTTTTCCAGGTCAGCAATATTTTGTCGCACTGTGGACAGTTCTTTAGTGACATGCTCAATAACTAATAGCATAAGATCGAATGAACAATGGTTCAGTACAGCACACCATCTGGCGCAAAAATTTTTGTCATAGCGTCCAATAGTAGGAACGTTACGAATTCGGAACCCTCTAGGGATACGTCTGTTACGGTGATAGTCTGAAAGGAATACCCCATGGAGATGCAGATCCGTTTCTTTCTTCCGTAGCCTCAGTATTTGAAAAAAGGCATCTTTATTATTCGTATCCGCGGAAGCCGCGATAGTCTCATCTGTAAAGAGGATACGTTGTATGTCCTCTTGTGTAAAATACAGATCCCCTTCCGTATCGATTGCTACGAAATCCGCATCCCCTGTGGTCTCCATGTTGATTCCGGCCATAGGTGTCATTGAGAATATATCGACAAGCAGGATTCACTTTCACATGTGACGTGGGTGCAGGCACAAATAAAATATCAAACAATGGAGGTAGCCGCACTCTCACTTGTACTCTCCACTATTGGCCAGGGTGCATCCCCAAATTTTCACATAATAATAAAGTAACGGAGCACTCCATGGGCTTACAAACAATCAGCTATATATATATATATATATATATATCATTACTCTAAACTCTAGCTAGACCTCTGCAATATATATTGTGGGGCTAAATAAAAAAAGTGTATAAAAGGTGCAGAAAATAATCCGTTGATATATATTTTTCTTTTAGAGTGTTCTCAATTTTGCCAAACCTGAAAACTTTAGATGGAATTCCAAAGCTTCAAGAGGATTGGTCAGCAACAGTCGAAAGACATTTTCTTTTCAGCAATTGCACAATATTGTAATTATCTTCTCTGTATCAGTAAGAAAAACATAAGAAATAGCTCCGAGGCTAGTAATGTCAATGTTATTTTTACCAATAAAAAATAAATGGTCTATTTGTGCTATTATATGTCACACATCTTTCTGTACAGATTCTATTATATTGTCCCAACCCTATCATTTCAATGTGCTTGCCTTTGTTCTTCTTTTTAGCCGTGCACCCCCATTATACTGTATGAGTACTGCCGATTCATAATTACTGTCATAGAAACAAATCACATGCTGAACACTCCTCCTGATCACACATACTGTATACTATCAGGAGACTTTCACATCATGTAAATGCTAAGGTTTTTTTTCATTCATCAACACATGCAGACATTTCCAGCAGAATGCAAAGAAGCAGAATCAGAAACACTTCAGTTTTCCATGCCAAATGGTTAGTTTTTGTAGGAAGGAAAAGTACTTGCTTCATGTCAGACCTACTAGAGACTTATTTCCCTGGCCTATTAAAGTAAAGTATTTAAGTATGCATGGCTTGAAGCAGGTTCTATCAGCTCATAAGACAAGTGGCTAGGAAACCTTGAAAGTGGTGCTGGGCTTATTATAAAATGACAATTTTGTGTAACAAATTGCTTTTAAGTAAGAATGTTAATATATTATAATGCAAAGTAATGTCAGTAGGATGCCCTCCAATACTGGCATTTGTTTTATTAGGGAACATTCACATATATTATCATCTATTTTATTTCTTTCTTATATACAATATACTATACTATATTTACTTCTAATAATTATAGTTACTGGCTATCTGAAAGTGAATTGCAGTCATTACCAACCAATATCATTGAATATTTTATTTGAAAATCCTTTCTAAATAAATAAATAAGACAATTTCCCCAAATGGAAAGTTACATATATAGTATGTCTAGAATCCATTGTAATATATTTCTACATACAGTAGAGGTGTCCAGGCTTTCTAAGCACTTTGATGAATAACTGCACTGATACAGTCTTGGGGCAGATGCAATAAAGGGTGCATTCAAATAAACCAAATCAAGTTAACCCATTGGTGTCTACATAATATAGGTTTTTGTTTGTTTTTTACAACTTTTGTAGGGCCTGCACCATTTCCAAAATGTTTTGCAAAGAGCTCTGGACACAAAAAAACAATTGGAAAGAAAAGTAAAAGAATCATACAAAATCTGTTTTTATTCATGAGTGAATCCTTTAATAACCAAGGGTTCGGCTGCATTCGTAATCAATCAATCAATCCCATTCAGTCTCATCTCAAATAAAAGTTAACATACACCTGAAATCAATGAAAGTGGCTCTTACTGGGCTCAAATAAAGTTTGACTGTCCCTCTAGGATTATTTCCATGGTCTCATACTAGAAATGCCATGGCAAAAAGAAAGGCATCTCATCATTGAAAGGTACAAATCAGGACAGGGATATAAAAAAAGTATCCAAAGCATTAAACACTCTATGGAGCAAAGTGAAGACAATCAAGTGAAGAAAATATGTCTCAACATTGACTGTACCAGATGAGAATGTCGCTCCAAGATTGATGATAAGGGAAGGAGAAAACTGGTCAGGGAGGCCACTAAAGGACCAGCAACATAAAAGGAATTGCAGGATTTTGTGACAATTAATTGTATCCGTTAAATGTCTGGGTAGTGGGGTAGAAAAGAAAGATATCGAAGTCTGTGTAAATTTGGCAAAATGTGAAAATGTATTTTGACCTGATAAGACCATGGTTAAACTATTTGCAGTGTAGCCCACCCACAACCACCATGTCCCTTTTTTAAAAACAGCTGAAGAAATGTACTTGCAATCCCTCATTCCCCGGCGTTCTGCATTCCCAGCAGCCGTGTCTTTGATTGGCTGCCTCTGCTTGCTGGCGCAACTTCCAGCAAGCAGAGGGCCTGGATCAGAGCGCAGGGGAAGTGAACAAGTGCAAGTACATTTCTTCAGCTTTTTTTACAAAAGAAACATAGTGGTAGGGGTGGGCTAGGGTTCCCTACACTACAGAAAATGGTTTTATTTATGGGTTATAGTCTGCTTTTCTTCAGCTGTAACTGGTGTTAGCCAAGGTGTATGGAATCATGAATAGCTCCAATCATAGCATTCGGGACAAAAACCCAAAGCATACATCTAAATCGAAAAAAAGAATGGGGCATATTTAGTAATCTGTAGTATCAGAAACCTCAGATAACGTGGGTTAGGGTAAAAGTACATCCACTGTTGTACATTTATGACCATGTGGACGTACACTACCATGCGGAAATAAAGTACAACAATGGCATTGTATCGGTGATCATACAATTGTACAATCGTAATTGCATGTCCACAATCGTAACTGCACAATTGCGGTTGTGAAAATATCAGTTTTCCTCAAGTCTAAAGGGGTGGTCTCTAGTCTTTTGTTTACTCCCTGCTAATTGGCTGTAGTTCCCTCTAACATATTTGCAACGGGTTATCATATATCCTTGAAAAAGCCTCTTTGCTGGGGAAAACAAACCTACCTTTGAATATCTCTCTTAATAACACAAATTCTCCATTTCTTTAACACTTTAGTTGCTCATCTCTGTACACTTTATAAAGAATTTGGTTCACTCACAATGTGCACTAAATCAATTAATTTAGAAGGAGCCAGGAAGGAAGAAGTTATATTAAACTGCATATGGAAGTGGTCTGGGCCAGACAGTGGAGCCAGTGGTGGATTGTATATGTAAATATAAACTAATAGTAGATTGAGTTACTTCTATGGTGTGGTAGGGAATGTCTACTTGAGTAGGGTGGCTGCACTGCAAGTTGTCCACTGAATTGTAAAAAATAGGTTAAGATCAAGATCTCTGTAAAAAAAATCAGTTTAAAATGACACTTCCATATATTAAAATTCTTAAAACACTCACTTGTGCCTATCCACCACTAGGGGCACTGCAGGGTTAACTCTGTGCTGTTTTAATGCTTGCTTGCTTGGTATAGCTCCCAAAAACCTCTGCACACAGGAATAAGGTCACCAACAAACTTTATTATAGAAATTTAAAAACAATAAAAAGAACTAAAAAACCTTGCAGGAACAGTCTATTTAGCAGTTGTTGAAGTTGCACCTCTCTGCTATGGTTCGGCCCCTTTAAATCGTGGTGGTCTTGTGGTGAGGTATAATCCACTTGTGAGGTAGTTCTTACGCGTTTCACTGTTTTAATCCTTACAGCTTCATCAGGGAAGTGACCACTGGCAACCAGCTATTGCCTTCTCCCTAGAGCGGTAGTTCAGCAACACCCTGCCTCCAATATATGCATGGGCCCACTCCTGATAAACAAGAGTCTTGTGCATAGAATTTGGGTAAGGTTGATGGCTCCTTCTAAATTAACTGAAGAATGGGAGATAAGGCATAGCTGCCTCATTTACCCAGAGCTGCAATCGCTCCGGTTAAATTTCCAAATTCAATATGCACTTATCCAAAAAGGGGATTTACCCACAGCTGTTATATGTGCAAAACGCAAATGGAATTACTTGCACCAGTTGCACAGGTGTCTTTTGCGATACCTGAGCAGCCGGCAGAGTTAAGGGGTTGCATAGCAAGACTTTAACCCCATAAAAGAGAGCAGCAGTTCTGGGTGAATGAGGCTCCTAACTACAGAATTATGTATAACTAGCATTAATGTTTTTTTTTTTTTCCAAATGCATAACTTTGCATTACTCAATATTAAACATAATTTAATTCAGAATGTGTTAAAAATGAATGCATTTGTATGAACATTTCATTTGTTGGATACATTTGTATGCACGTATGAAAATACTTAGACAGAAAAGTGCATCTAGCAGATACTTGGCTTTATATTCTGGTTGAATATTCAACAGAATTGTATTGGCAATTCAAAATAAAAGAGAGTGCAAAGTCATAATCCACTATTCATATAAATGATTGGCTGTGACTTTACAAAAAAATACCAAGAGAGATTGCACTTTAAAATGCTGTGTGTATGAAAAGCGCTTCTTTATTTTGACAACACAGTGACAATATAGCTTTCATTTGCCATGACTGTATATACTGTAAAAATTCAGCAATTATTTATGGGTAAAGTTACATGTACAGTGCAAGATTTAATGGACTTTCAACAAGTAAAACTGGTGTATAGAATACAGATGATGGCAGACTTACAAAAGGAACAAAGGACAAAAGTGGGTGGATATGTCATTTCTGACAAAATCAGTATACATTCCTAAATAAACCTGCTACTATTCCTCAGTTTGTTCTGTGCCACTGAATGAGTCTTGTTGATTAATGCGCTTTACAGCTGCAGTCTCATTTCAGAATTCAGCACAAGCTTCAGCCTGCAAATGACTAACAAGAGCATCCAAACCCTGAGTTCAGTGCAGTAATCTAGCCTTGAGGAGATTAATGTATGTGGCATAGCGAACAGCTCGTAGCTGACAGGGCACCAGTGACGAAGAACTTGGACATAACAAAGGCTAGTTTAAAAAAATGGACTGATTTCTAGATATGAAAATATGTGTGTGCGAGTAGGAGTTCCACCACATTTATTCCTATAAAAAATACTTTCAGCTGGAACTGTGCATCAAAATTTTTTTCAATGGATTTATGGGCTGCTGTATTTTATTTATTTTCTTATTTGTATATTAAGCAACTGAGCAATAGCAGAACACCCGTCCCTCCTTTATATGAATCATAGGTGATGCCAGTCTATATTCTTCTTTAAGCTAAGGCAATGCATGATTTCCTAGTGCCAAACCATTGTTCTATTGCTGGCTCGTCAGCGCATGATGCTTCTAGCATTACATACACAGCACAATCTCTCGCCACAGCTGTCTCTTCTCTGCAACTTCTGGATCTGGCCATCAGTAAAGACTTGGCTCTTATGTTACGGACAATGGCTGATGGCCAGACCCGAAGCTGCCACCTCTGTTCCTGTGCAGGAAGTAGATTACATGTACAGCAGTAGAGGAGGTGTCTTCTAGCCAGCAAGGGATCAGGTTGTATAAATTATGTAAGTACAGTGAAAAGTGGGTATGGGGGGATGCTTATTATGTATCTGGTTTTGCAATCAGTTATACAAGGTCTGCTAAACCAATGTGTTTTGAGCAATAACAATGACATAACTTTCAACGGGGGAAAATGTTTTTTCTATACTTACCTATAAAATTTAAAAATTATTTCTGCATTATTTGAAGACTCAATAAATTACCCAAAACAAGAATAAAAGCCCAAAGTATAATTTACAGGTTGATAATTCCTACCATGTCCTTTTACTTACAAGCTCTAATGGCCCTATGCAAACATGGCTACCTCTGGTGCAGCTTTCAGCTTGCCGGCTCGTCCCCTATCACCCTAGCCTCCTTTATGACATACAGCGCATACATGCCTATATGGGAGAGAAGTTTCAGTGTGTAGGGCAAGAGGAGGAAGTGAAAGTTGTCAGCTGCATCAGCGGAAAACACGTTTGTATAGGGCTATCAATGCTTGTATGTAAACATGAGATGGAGAAGTTGTGTATCTTAACTTTGTTAAAAATGTTTTCTTGTTTTGGGCAAATTAGTGCCCCCTTAACATAATTAATGAATAGTATAGTATATGCGGTTGAATAAAGACACATGTCCATCTAGTCCAACCTACTCAGCAACCAACATTTCCTTCCTAACTGTTGATCCAGACCAGAGGAAGCAGAAAAAAAATTCACCAGAATTATGAAGCGGAAAAAAAATTCCTTCTTGACTCCAAGTGGCAATCGGAAATATCCCTGGATCTCTACTTTATATATCAATACCAGTAACTTGCAACATTCCTTGTTTTCAGAAACTCATCCAGCTTTCTTTTGAAACTATTCAATGAACCTGCCATCACAATGCCCAATAGAAGACAGTTCCATAGTTTTACTGTTCTCACAGTGAAAAAAACCCTTTCCAAAGATTAAACTTCCTTCCTTAAAGGTTATGTCCACCCTAAATGAAATTTTTAACATAAGATCCCCCTGGGCTCCCAGCCCAACCGCTATATTTTTTTTTTAGAAAGCCCCCCAAACTCTACTTACCTCCCCTCTTTCCTCCGCTGCGCTCCCGGCCCTCTGCTTGCAAGGAAATGCAAGTAGAGGGGCGGGACCGGCAGCCGGTCTGTGATTGGCTGAGCGGCAGCCAATCACAGAGCGGCTGCCGGCAGCTCACTTCGCCGGAGGAAAGAGAGAGGTAAGTAAGAGTTTGGGGAGCTTTCTAAAAATAAAAAATATGCGGTTGGGGCTGGGAGACATGGGGGAATACAGTACTGAAGGGGAGAGGATAGTAGAACGGGAGGGAGAGGGAGGGAGAGGGAGGGGGAGGGAGGGGGAGAAGGGCTGCGTACGCATGGCAAAAATCTACCTGAGGCCAGCTAGCAGGCAGTGTCCTATATGGACTCTGCTAGCCTCCTTGGTGCGGCAGTTTTTGGGACTTTGGGGGGGGACTACAGGAGAACCCTATGGAGCTGGAATGTGAGGTAAGGATTAAACTACACTACATGGTGGGGCCAGTAGTTGGGGGGATTATAGTTTTGGGGGTGGACATGCCCTTTAAGGGATGTCCGTGTGTCCTCTGACATGCTCTTTTGGTGAACAATGCCTCAGACAGTTTATTGTATGACCCGTTAATGTATTTATACACAGTAATCATATCCCCATGCAAGCAAATTTTCTCTAGTGTACATAATTGTAACTTGTCCAATCAGTCTTCATATTCTGTCTTATTAAATTGGTTGCCCTTCTCTGAACTCTTTCCATTTCCAAGATGTCCTTTTTGTACACAGGATTTCAAAACTGCACTGCATATTCCAAATGACACCTTACCAATGCTTTGTAAAGAGGGAGGATAATATTTTTCTCCCTTGAATCCATACCTCTCTTTATACAAGACAATACCATGCTGGCTCTAGCTGTTGCTGCCTGCCACCGCTTGCTACCTTTAAGTTTGTTATCCACCAAAACCCCAAGATCCTTTTTTAACAGGGATTCACGTAACACAGAGCCATTTATAGTATAAGCAGGACAAGGATTTTTAAGTCCAAAATGCATCACCTTTCATTTATTAACATTAAATCTCATCTGCCACTTAGCAGCCCATTGTGACAATCTATCTAGATCCTCCTGCAACAATTTCACATTCTCTGTAGCTTTTAATAGTCGATAAAGTCTTGAGTCATCTGGAAACACAGACCTTGCTGACAATACCCACTTCCAAATCATTAATAAACAGATTAAATAGAAGTGGCCCCAACACAGAACCCTGTGGCACCCCACTTAGCTCTTTAGTCCATAATGATGAAGCCCCATTAACAACTACTCTCTGCATCCTATTCAGTAACCAATTTTCTATCCATGTACAAATGTGACTCCCCAGACCAACAGACCTTAGCTTATACATTAGTATCAAAAGCCTTAGCAAAATCCAAGTAAACTACATCTACTGCTATGCCAGAGTCTAAATTTTTACTTACTTCATTATAAAAGCCAAGCAAGTTAGTTAGACAAGATCTATTACTCCTAAATCCATATTGGTTTTAAAAATGCCTTAGTAGACACAGGGTGGGCAGGCTTGGCCAAGGAAATCCTAATTATTGGTAATGCATGTATGTATAATTTTATTTATAAAGCGCCACTTGGGTACGCAGCACTGTACGTTAAAAATATACTCTTGTTTGTATACAAAAAAGGGATAAGTGCAAGCCCTTATACAGATAGATAAAAATTTAATTAAATACAATTTCATACATTGGTTAAGAAAGCATATATATAAATTATATATAAATTGATATATGTGCAGCAGGCCTCAACACAGTAGGAATGAGATCCCTGCCCCGAAGAGCTTACAATCTAAGTGGGAGGGACAACATACAGATACAAGTGGTGGGATGGGTACAAAGTGCTTAAGAGGGCTAACAATCATTAGTTCTGCTGATGCTCAGAAAGGTAGGATAACAGTCTAGATTTGAAAGTATTAATGGATGTCACAAGGCGAAGCAAGAGTGTTCCAAAGGTAGGGAGCAGCAAGAGAGAACGGTTTAAGGTGGGAGGCAGCAGTGTTAGTTGATGGTCTGTGGAGAAGATTTCCTTGCAAGGAACAGAGGGCACTGCCTGGAACATAAGGGACCAAGAGAGAAGATAAGTAGGGAGGTGCAGTAGAGCGAAGGGATTTAAAGGTTAAAAGCAGGGTATTGAATATGATGCTTTGTTTGATGGGAAGCCACCCTATGGACTGAAGTATCGGGGTTGCGGGTTCTCTTTTGGAGGTGAGTGAGATGATCTGAGCTGCCCAGTTTAAGATAGACTGGAGAGGAGAGAGATGAAAGGCCGGGAGTCCAAGTAGTAAAATGTTACAGTAGTCAAGACAGGAGATTACAAGGGAATAGATGAGCATTTTAGTAGTGGAGAGAGAGAGAAAAGGGCGGATCTTGGTAATATTGCGATGGAGAAAACAACAGGTCCTAGTGACATTGTCAATGTGATGATGGAAAGAGAGGAGTCAAAGATAACAAGGCAGCATGCAGATTCAAATGGGTTAATGACCATATTGTCAATAGAGATGGAGAAGGGTGGACTAGGTCCCCGTTTACGGGAGGAAATGATTAATTCCGTTTTGGATAGATTGAGTTTAAGGTGGCAGTGCACCATCCAGGAAGATATAGAGAGCAGAAATGTAATGTAAGAAACACAGATAATATCCATGTTATCCTGCAAGACTATATAAAACCAGAAATAAGAATTAGTGTCTGTATTGGTGCCAAATGCTGATCTTGATCTTAAATCAAACCAGGATACAATAAGGATGCAAAATATGTTAGCTTTTGCAAGACTTGAAGTTAGATCAGCCAATTAGATTCTTAGGCCTCAGAGGGGTTGTTGTATACCATCGGCTACCTATTGCCCATATGACTCCCTATATAAAACAAAGGCGAAAACATTGTCATGTGCAAACAATTTCTAGTGTAATTAGTAGCAATGTTCATAATAAAATAATGCCCTTGTGTGGTATATTAGTGTATTTTTCAGTGTCTATTAATAATCCATTTATTTCCATTTTCTTTACTGCAGATCAATAGCGTGGGCACATTTTTATGCCTTTCCTTTGCATTAGCCCCCCATGACTCCTGCAAAAAAAATACTTTCTGCCAATGTAGAATCTAAAAATTCTATTTCTTTGCAAAATTATATTTGTCTAAAGAATGTCCCTCTTCATTACAGATGATATCAGTAATAAACTTTATCCATTGACCAAGTAAAAGGAGTTCATTCAGTATCGTTGGATGTAAAGAAAAAACAAACAAAAACAGATTCCTGCTTTGTGTTATTTAAGGTATTATATTGTATATGCCATGTGCGAATCCAGTTTCTCGTTTATTGTTTTACCTATCCCTTTTCAGCATAGTTAAAACTAATCGACTCTGCATCAGAGGACAGGACTCAGTAAGATTATCTGGATGAATACACTTTAATTTGATGGAAATGCTATTGTGCTGTTTGGTTCAAAATCCCCTGAAGCAAATATTCATAAGTTTTGCAAGTGACCCTGTACAGTTAAAATGCCTCAGAATATCTTCAGGCTTCTTGTGTTGCTTTATAAATCCCAAACATAACTGTATGGTAGCGATGCATTTCATAAAAGCTGGGATTGTTACATGCGCAATTAGTTTAACACATATTGCATTAGATTTGTTATCATTGTGATTTATTATCAAAAAAGATGTTGCTCTCACCTGAACTATATCAGAAGATCTAAATAAGCACAAACCGAATGAGGGAATAGGATCTGTTGGAAAATGATGGGGAAAGTGAGTATAGAGGTCTTTCAAAGTTTTCGAAAGGATGAACTTGAGTTTTGACCCGATCCTGAGAAAAAACAATCGGAAACTGACATTTCTACCATCGAAATCCCAGATTTTGTGCATCTTTAGGTTTTAACAAATTTAACAACAAAACTCACTGGTTTAATGTATGTTGTTCACCTTTTTATAAGTGGGAACCTGTAGAGGGAAGAGCACCAACGGAGACTTTGGGTAAGTATTGCAGGAGTTAGTCACTAAGATTTAGGTCCTTCCCCTGGGTACTATTCAGCTATGGATCTGGGTAAAGGTGAGTATAATTGTCCTTTAAATACTTATGCAGAGGGAAATTCACCCTGATCCGCGCAGTCTCTGGTGAATATCCTGCGGATCTGGTGCCTGCAGATCTGGGTAAATCTCCTTTACTGTGTTTATGTATTTATAAATACATTTTTATGATTATACACTAACTTAGTTTAGTCACAATTACAGTATTTTTTCTAGAATTTTAACAAGAAAACTACTTTTTTGACAGGCATATTTTTGGATATTTGACAGGATTTTTGGGTCACATATATCAAGAATTGCTATACACACATCTAGCTAAATAATGGTGCCATTATTTCATATATACATGCAAAATCCCAGACACTGTTAATAATTTTAGCAGTTTTTCTAAAAAATGAAGGAGAAACAAACTCTTGCGAAAAACACCCAACGCAAATAAAAATAAATCCCACTAAACATTAAATATCCCTCATGTCCATGGGCAAATGTTTTCCTATGTACATCAGTATGCAAAAGACATGAACAGCAAGGGTAGCTAATGCATTACTTTGGGGCTGTGCTCTATGTGCAAACTTGGAAAACTTGGAATTGATTCCAGTGTGCCTCTCTCCATTTTTATTTAAAGTAGATGTACTGCACCTTGAGACAGTTAGTTTTAAATGGTCTTCAGTAATTAAGAGGTTACACCAGGCATTCTGAAATAATACAAAAAAATAAAAAGAACACTGGCTAGTTTTAGCTCCCTTGCAATATTTACTGTAGATGTGTAAATTACAAGGAAGTCCTAGCAGAAATATTTGGTGGCTCTGAAACCCAATTCAGTCTCCTCGCCATCTCTCCAGGTACTCCCTGGGGTGTGCTCAAACCGGAAGCCTGTACTTCCTATTAACATGAAACGCACAGACTTTCCAATGGCATGACACCAATCCCTCTGGTTCCCTGGAAACATCAATCTTGGTCCACAAATGTGGTTACATATGTGTGTTACATTACATATTACAAATGATTGATGATGATAAAGTTTTTTTCCCAATTCACAACATAAATATTGATGAGGTACATTTATATGTTCTCTGTGTCAATGTGAAGGCCTAGAATTCATAACAAAGCCTTGGCAATTCGAAAGGAGAGAATGTGAAAAAAGAAAAGAAGTAATCATCATGATTGTATTTATTTCAGTCTAGTTCTTGTTGTGCAAGACAGCATTCCACTGGAAGGTTTTGGGTAATATAACCGCTATCACAATATACCGGTAATAGTCTTTCTAGAATTGAATATATGCGTATTTCTTTAGAAATCTTTCGGTGATAAAGGAATAATCATATACTGCAAACTAGAAAAGGTCAATACTGAGTAGCTATAAAAATGAAATTGTATTATTATTTCAAAGGGCAATTGGAATGTGTCTGATGTTTGGCTAAATTAAATAAGAAACAAAAATATAGTTACCCAATGTACCGAAATAGAGTTTTTGTGAGATAAGATTTTATCATCAGACTGTACTTTATAATTCAGTAATTCTGCTACTGTATATAGAGCTACTGTTAGCACAATAATGCATATATATCAATGTTCTTACAATTATTTCTCTGGCAAAGCAAGACTCATTAATACAGATGATGATATAGTAGATAATGCACCCCATGCTTTAAATTATAAGGATATTAGAAGTCACCGAGGAGTTCCGATCCATATAAAAGCACAAGGCCGCAGGACGAGTACTTTTAATACAGGGCGTGGAACTCCGAGGTGCCATCTAATATCCAAATAATTTTATGCAGGGGGTGCATTATTTAGTATAATCCACCCCATCAATCAATCAAGGGATGGGGGGAGGGATAGGAATAACCCTCTGTCATTTACTCCTTTCCCTCCCCCACCTCAGTTTTCTCCTCCCTTCAGTTCTACCTTCAGTTCCATTGGCTGCCACTAATTTCAGCGTCTCCTGCACCACTGTGGATGGCGCGGCTCCTCCTGTCAGTTTAACATTCTGTACAGTGCTGATCTATTGTGCAAGTTGAACTATCACTTGCGCGATAGTTGAGCATTGTGCAGAAAGAGGAGGAGGAGCCATGCCATGCAATGGAACTGAAAGAGACCATAGGGGAGACAAAACAGAGGTGAGGGAAGTGAGCCAACTTATAATCGGCGTGTTACTATGTAGTAGGAAATAATCATACTGTTGGGCCCCATTGGCACCCATTATGGGGGTGGATAATTATGATATTATAGTCATCATGAGACTTTATATTACCTGTAACACTTGTAATATTATATAATATAACATACTGCTTTTATGGATTGATGGATTTACTTCAGCCGCATCTTTGTAGCATAACATATTTTAAAGAAATATAATTAATGTCAGTTGGTATAAATGTGTGCTATCATCTTCATATGTATAAATATATATAGACACAGCACCCAGGATTTCATTCATGCAAGTAAAATCTTTATTTCATCACCATCTGTAGATATGACAACATTTAGGGGATGAACAAAGTCCCCTTCTTCAGACGACCAAATGGTAAATGGTTCACAACATAGCTATTTAATCATCACATTTTATAGGATAGTTACAGAAAATGACACATTCACATAGAGCCCCTCCCTCAAGGGTACACCCACATGTCTCTCAGAATAGAGTCTCTCAATCCCTAAAATGTATAAAGGACAACAGATTTGGCAACTTTATACATACAGATATAAATCAAAATCCATGGAACATGGTATTAAGTCTATATATCCACCAGACCTCCCTCCAGGGTGTAGCTTAAGTACCCGATCATCCCCTTTAGATGGTGTCTGTACTCCTACCAAAATCATATATTTAAGATCAACATCTGAATGCCCTCTCTTTGAATAATGCTTGGAAACGGGCAACTTGAGATCTTCTAATCTTATACCGTACTTAATTTGTGTTGTGAAATTCTAGATTTAATAGGTCCGCACGGGCACCACAAAATGTACAAATCTGCTCTCACAGGTGTAGTGGCCTCTTAATTTAAAGGTGCTTAAAATGCTTAAACACCTCCCACCTCCCCCTTGTGTACAAATTTAGGCACGTATACATGCCAATACCTCTGCCACCAAAAAAGGCACGTTGAAACCCTTTCTCACACTTGGAATTCAAACTAATTAGGCTCTTCCCAAAGTATTGAAGAATATAACAATGGCTAATATGTGTTACCTGACTGATCAGGCGGTGCTAGGGATCTAAAGTCGACTATAGAAAATACAAACAAATGGGAAGATAGCCTTCCCTAGGATCCCTACAAGCACTCACACATTTCATATCCAAGATTCACATAACAATAAAACACGCCCTCATCCAACATACTGATGCCCACCTTCCCCCCGATCAAAATAAACATATATAAATATCACTAGAGCTGGGCGTCCCCAACATAATAGATAAATAATGTAAAAGGTCTCTTGTAAAGTGGCTCGTGACTAATTGCTCTCATGTAAAGTGGCTAGTAGCTGAAATAAACATGGTCTACTGGCCTGTAAAATGTTCCTCGATACTCGAGGGGAACAATATATTGCACACACGAAATTTACTTTGGATCTGTTAAAGTTCATTTTGGAACATTTTTGGACTATTTGGTCGCTAAGACTCCGTAACAAGTCTTGGGTAAGCCAGTAGTTTATCATGCTTGTGAAGGTTCTCATTCATCCAGGTCATGGTATATCTGTTGTATTCAATTAGATCAACTGGACTTGAAATGTAGTTCTTGAAGACGTTTCGCTAGTCATCCGACTGGCTTTCTCAATTCAGAATGACTTGTACAAGAATCGGTGGCAATTATGTACCCTGGAAAATCCCAATTAGCATATCACAGCCAGGTGTTAAGGGCGTGATTGGATAGTGGCTAAAAGGTGTTATAGGAATGCCCAGAGTAAGATTGTACATGGCAGACAGTTGGTCATCCCATATGTAGCAGGGGTCTCCGAGAAATTAAGAAGAATTTTCAAAAAACATCGTATCCCTGTCTGCTTTAAACCGAACAACACACTGAGGCAGCAATTGGTACATCCGAAAGACCCAATACCAAAACACAAGAAAAGCGACATCATATATGCAGTGCAGTGCAGTGAAGAATGCTCTGATTTGTATGTGGGGGAGACCAAACAGCAACTGCATCAACGTATGGCCCAGCACAGAAGAGCCAATTCCTCGGGTCAGGACTCAGCCATGTACCTGCATCTTAAGGATAAAGGACATACCTTTGAAGATTGTAATGTTAACATACTGGCGAAGGAACGTGACTGGTTCAAGAGAGGTGTTAAGGAGGCCATTTATGTGAAAATAAAGAAACCAAGCCTAAATAGAGGTGGGGGGGTTCGACGCCAACTGTCTGCCATGTACAATGCTGTTTTAACACCTTACTCTGGGTGTTCCTATAACACCTCTTAGCCACTATCTAATCACACCCTTAACACCTGGCTGTGATATGCTAATTGGGATTTTCCAGGGTACATAATTGCCACAGATTCTTGTACAAGTCATTCTGAATTGAGAAAGCCAGTCGGATGACTAGCGAAACGTCTTCAAGAACTACATTTCAAGTCCAGTTGATCTAATTGAATACAACAGATATAGTAGTTTATCATATTTCAGCGTCCATGTTGCATAGTGTTTCCTTGGTTTAAAGCTGAAGCAGGAGTTGCCATTCTTGGGTTTGGACAGTTACTTACTATACCACTTATACCAAGCCTTTATCCTTGATAAAGGACTCTTGTCAGTCCGAAACATGTTGCATTAAACGTATTGCAGATTGTCTCTGCGTTGGTGTCCCCTTAATTATTCATTTTCTCCTAGTATTCCTACACTGCAGGGACAGAGCAGTGCAAAGGCACGGACCCAATTTAAAGCCATTAAGAACAGGTGTTCGCTCTTATCTTTGATGACAAAAAAGATATAAGTGGACCCCCCACACCTTCCATTTTTAAAAACAAGAAGAAGTAAATTACATCATCTTGCTAATCACTGCCACTGTGTATATATAACACAGCTAACCTGTACTACAATAAAGAAAAATAGAGTACGGCATGCAAAGAGGTCTTAACACAACACAATTCTAGTTGCAAAAAAGTGTTTTAGCGAAACACACAACATGTTTCGGACTGAATAGCCCTTTATCTAGTGTGCAAACTTAGCATGGTACAAACACTTAAAACCCAGAAAACCGAATGTGACATCATTAGGGGGAGGGGTAAAGTCCAAATCCTATAAGGAATCCAAAGTCCCAGATATACAAAAAGTCCAAAATACTCCAAGAGGAGATGGATACACGATTGTGGACAAAATAGAAAAGTCCACATTTGGATAAAGAAAACATCAACCAATTATGGCAATAAACATATAACCGAAGGCACTAGCCAAAATGGGTCTACCAAAAAAGCCTTGAAAAGGAACTCCAAATATAAATGGATATCTGCCAAATTTAAACAAATCATAACATAATATCATGCAGTAACCACAAAGTTACCTGCCTGGTGAATAAAGATAACGACTATGCAGGCTCATAATTACCTGTCTTGCGAGTAAAGGTAATGACTGTAAAGGCAGACTCAAAATCTGTAAAGGCCCATGAGTTAGAGATTAACCTAGAGGGATTTGTAAAACCAAAAGCGTAGAGGCGGACCACTCTGTTGAGTCTCCTTCACCTGGTCTCTGAGGAAGCGGTGTTTTGTGTCATGAAATGTGTAAGACCATTGGTTTTCTCTCCCCTTGTTTTGGTGTCCTGTTTTAAATATGTATTAATAAAGTGATGTTAAACTCACCTGTGGCCTCGTTGTCCTGTTGACGGAGCGGCCCGTCTCTACACTTTTGGTTTTACAAGTTATCGTGGGGGTGGCTGGCCCTGCACGCTGTGACACAGAGCTTGGGTGGAACATAGTTGTGCATGAGAGCGCTCCTGCCTCAGACTTCGGTATGTGTGAATTTTTGGTTTACCCTCTTAGAGGGACGGCAACAACCCCCAGAATCACCCACTTGAGTTGGTTGTGCGTATGACCTGCTGTGGGGAAATATTGATTGAATTTAGAGACAAACGGGACTCTGTTGGAAGGTGGTTTCTTTGTCTATCTCATAGCCTCCACACACACTCAGCTTATCCATGGGAAACACCTCCCATATTCTGCATTGCAACCCAGGTTTAGTAAGCCTGACACGCCATGCATCCCAGCTGGTAAATCTCAATTAATACTCAATTAATACATTCACTGGATCACTCCCTACCTGCCCTTACAGGCATGCGCAGCTTCTCAACCTTCTATCCACACCTACCATGGCGTCTGATTAAACTCTCCAGATGTCAATCACAGTCACAATCTACTACAATCAGGTAGGTCAGGGATTCTTCGCAGTAACATCCTAAACAAGCAAAGTAATTAATCATAGCAGGATGCAGCATCCACACATCATCCTTACCAATGGGCGCAAATACCAAAGTACACAGTGACATATCTGTCTATTGTTCTATCTTTCATTGGCTATCTATCTTATCTCTTTCTATTTGAGTTTTTATACAATACCTGTTAAAGGGTATGTCCATCCAAAAATACCTAGTTTTCTATAGTGTAGTCTCCCCCCTCCTAGCCCCAACCGCACTGTCCATTAGTAAAATAAATAGCAGATTACTTATTTACCAGCCTTCGCTCCCATGGTCTCTGGCCGTAATGTTACTTCCGCAAAAGAAGCCAATTACAGATGCGGCTGACAGATGGAATGAAGGCCCAAAATATCCCCATTTTCCATAAACCATGCCCATTTCCACAAAGCCTTGCCTGTTTTCCCATAAACCACACCTGCTTTCACAAAGCCACACCCATTGCTTTGTGCCCCCCCCCCGGAAATGACTAATATGTTAATACATCATGTTACTACTTGGATTCTACTGCCCAAGCAAGTTTTTTGCTTTGCTTAAGAGACAGAGTGCCCCTAGTTAATAATGTAATACAACATTTAAAAAAATATATGTATATGCATTAGGTAATAATATGAGAGATATGAAAGAATAATCCTACTGTATCTCAGAGCAATTAGCTTGAGGCTAACAGATGATTGTTCTGTATCTGCAGAAGAATGGGAGGTAGGAAAAGCTTACTACGTTTTTGCACACAATTACTGAAGGCAAGCAATAATAATTATACAAATTTTAAGGAGATCATCACTTGCAATTGTACAACTCTTACGTATTTTTTCCCTGTAAAAAAACTTATGTGACGAACTATGTATCTGCAGAATTTAATGTAAGTATAAATATTATCTTACGTTCCTTTTCGACAAATTGTTTTTTAGCTGAACTTTTCCTCAAATATATTTCATTTGAGAAAAGAAAGTCACTGCATTATTTATGTTTACGTGAACATGGAAAATGGAATTCAGCCATTGCATCGTTAGAAGCAGTTTGATAAATAATTGAGGGATTTAGTCACTAACTTCGAAGTGGCTCATTGGCTGGTGTCTTTATGAAATAGTGAAGCTATTAGACACAATGACAATCCTAGAATGGGGATAGATTGTTTTTTTTGTCTATATAACTTCAATGCACAACATGTATTAGAAATGACATGGATAAGCTTTTTACATGTCAAATATAAAACTAGTAGAGCCTTCCTAAACCAAAAGTTACTTTAGGTCTCATGCTATAAAACAGCATTGCCCAACTAAACCAATAAAATAGGAATAATTTAACTATCTTGAGATGCAACAAGGCTACCAAGGCTACTGGGCATAAGCCCTATCTACATGTTCTTTCCTCTGAGACGAGGCCTAGTGACGTGTCTGGGGCGGCTGGCAGCTGGACCAACACACCCTGTGGGAGAGTTCCATATTTTTTATATGGTTTTATACCTATATGTGACTGTTGAGTCGGACACCCTGAGAGATATATATGGGAGTTAAGAACAAGAGAGCACTCCACAATACGGATTCTCTCATAGGTGGTAGTCTGTACATTTTACTACATTGGGGAAATTCCTAAGAGGGTGACCTGTAGAAATTGCAGGCTCCCATACCAGCAGCAATGGATGCCACTTGGGGGGGAGGGGTAGTTAGTTTGGTCTCTGTTCATATTCTCTATCTAATGATTTCTGACTGCCAAAATTCCCTAAACACTAGGTAGAGACATGCAAAGATACTCTGTCCCAGTGGCCAATACATGTCTCCATTCTAACATGTAATACAGCCTAAAGGACTATTTAACCAACTTGCTGAAATGACATGTTTTGATTTTGTTGGAATATATAAACTATAAAGGGGATGTGGACTTGAAGGAGTAAAATCCTTCTAATTTTCAGAATTCTTAAGACAGTGGCAAAGATATGTTATAATGCCAGCAGTTCTGGGCTTATGCATTGGCCACAGGGCTAGAGAAAGGACGTTACCCACTGTCAGGTATTACTATTCTTTCTATTTCTTCATTTTTCCAATTGTCCTTCCACAGCTAGGGACAAGAAAATGGTAAAGACGTGCAGGATAAACAGAAGAACTGTGCTATTGTGAAAGCTTGCTCAAGTTATCATTTTATTTTTAGACATTTTTCCCCCATTCACTTTGGTTGGGTGGTACCTTCCGAGGTTTTAAGCACAAGCTATAAAAGCACAACAGACACTGTCCCCAGGGGACTGTATAGCATCCAAGATCACGCACCTATCTATTTGTGCAGTCCCAAGTAGTGGCGTAACTATACTGTAGATCTGCCTGCTAGATAGCGCAATCAGCTGATCACAATATCTATCAGGCAGATTTATAGTTATTATGCTGCTTGTGACTGCACAAATGGCTAGCAGGGTAGTAAGGCTTTGATGCATTTACCACTGTAACAACTAATCACTTATCTAGCCCGGCACTGGGGAGTGGGGGGAGCTTTGACAAAGAGCCTTCCATTGGAGTTGGCCATTCCATTACCGTGCTAGAAAAGTAAGGTGGGCGTCCCAGTCTAAAACAGTATGCTTCACACCCATTCCCTGCCAAGAACCAGCACTAGGCACAAGCGTGACAGAGACCCAATCCTAAGTATCTTTAAAAAAATTCGGCCCACCACTTTGTCTGTCTTTTTGATTATGGCCCCTTATGTGATTGAGTTTGACACCCCTGATCTATGTTATTGAACTGCAGGCGCCCAGTAAAAAACTGGTGGTCGTTTTCAAATTTTCCAACTTTCAACCAAGGTTTTTGACCTTGAATTTCGACCATGATTTCTGAATTTTCCACAGCAATTTATGATACGGTAAGTCCTGCATCACACTGCTAGTGGTTCGAAACTAAATTTATTTTAGAAGCCAGGACTCATCTGTAACCAGGAGAATCATCAATAAGTAAGGTAAGAACACAAATAAAATAGCAGCATCCTTGCTAAACTGCTAAGGAGAAACTAAACCTGTTTTTTTTTACCTTTTAAGTTCAAAAGTTTAAAATTTTGCTTACTTCTTATCACTGACATAACTGTGCTGAATAAGCTAGTGGAGCAAAGTAAATATATCACAGTTAAACACAGGGATGAGTTTAATGTGCTAAGTGTTGCTGTTAATGATACCATTATGAAGCTTGTTGTAATGACTAATCAGCAGTTATTTGGGCAAGCAATATTGTAGCTGATTGCAGAGTGCTGCATCTATAAAAGCACAATATTCGTTTTGATCATAGCCTAGGAAAAGCAGAAAATGATTATGCGCATCTAGTTGAAATGAAGCCAATTCGGAAAAATGGAAAAGAAACATACGCAGGGTTATTCAATAAAAGTTCTTATCATTTAAATTGGTGCTAATTTTGCCCCAACCAATCAGATATTAGCTTTCAAATGCTAAATAAGATCTGATTGGCTGGGGCAAAATTAGCACCATCTTAAACGATAAGAACTTTTATTAAATCTCCCTGACTGTGTTTTTATAAATATTCACTGGTACCAGAAGTGAGTTAAATGATTATCAATAGGGAACAGGTATTAAAAAAAGTTCTGCTGTCAGAAATATAATTTAATATAGTAATTTTCACCCTACAAATGTAAAATTATGTAGAGATGAATGACCCCCAAACCGTAATAGTTATAAAGCTGCAGAAAGGGCAATCATTCTCGCCTATCTCCCACTTCACACCTGAATAGTATAATAAACTATTAAATGCTCAACCCTGAGTACTTTACTGATCAGCAGCTTTACTTACATAAAGTCCACTCTGGTTCCCTCTACCTCCCTGCTCGGTCAGTAAGGGCTAGGCCACACTAGTGCGATTTCTGTGTGTTTGCTTTTGCATTTGCGAATGCGTTTTTTTTTTTCTAACACTGAAATTGCGGCAATGCACTGAAATCCCTTGATTTCGGGTGCATTGCGTTCACCATTTTTATGCACAATCGCATGTGATTTCCTTTCCCAAAAGAGAAATCACAAGCACAAACACACAGAAATTGCATGTAAATCTCACCAGAATCACACAGGCAAACGGGTGCGATTGCGTGAGCGATTACAGTGCGATGCAGAGTGGCCTTGTCCTAACAGTTCACTATCTGTGCAGAGTGTGTCTTCTCATGGGCTACATCACAGACTGCAGAGACAAACAGGAAGAGGACCAGAGTAGTAAAGAAAACTACGTAAGTATACCAGCTGATCAATAAAGTACCAAGGGGTGAGGACTTTAGGTTTAGGTCCTGGGTACTATTATTGGGTAAAAGAAGAGAAGCGAGGGGGAAGAGAGTTTATTTGTCCTTTATCTGGAAGAACCAGATACAGCGAAAGGGGTACCAAAACACGGGCAGCATTTCAGGTTAGTTTTTAGATGCTATTGCAGTTATGGGGTTTGGGAGGTGATTTTTAGATATATCATTTAGAAATATCATTTTTAATTTAAAGGCTGTTCCTGCCCTATAATGAGGTAATCTGGGCATTTTAATTTAGGTTCTAAAACAATTGTGGTGAGGATGATGATTAGAAAGGAGTAGCCAGGTATAGAATTTTATATTGAATGCACACTTTTAATAACAGATAGTGACCTAATAAATAGGAAGGAACAGTGACAAAACTAGAAAAATCTAATGAAAGATTAAACTAATATGTTTATATAAAGTATCATATATCATTTATCAAGTTTACACCATTTATTGCAATAAAGTAAATAAATGTGTATTTTGTGTTGACTTTTGTAGATCCAGCAGCTCACCCCATAATAAGCTTTAATAGCTTTAATAGTTGACTGCAATATCAACATTGGTACACTGGAAAAAAACAGCAGCCATGATTAAATATATCAATTCTGTTTGTTATTGCACTTATCTGCCTGAGGAAAAGGTTAACAGATGTCAAAGGCTAAAGCTGGGCACACACAGTTGGGCCGAACCCTGTTCGTGGTCGTTATTACCCTTATAAAAACGTTTAGTAAAGGTATTACGCTGGTTATAGTAACCTGCGTGCCATCTTTCAAACTGGGATAAAAAGCATACCCTCTGCCTAGACGTTCTGTTCTTAAAGTGACTGTGCATGAGATGATCTGCTAGATTGCGTGCTCTTTTTGCTGTCATAGCTGGCTTGTCTGTAATATACTGTAAAAAGACAGAATCAAGTCAAGTCAAGATATGCCAGTTTTTTTCCAAAATGCCCTTCTGTATTGAAACGGGTAATGAAGCGTATTTTACCGTCAGTTGTCTGCATACGGGGTCTCCACAATTCGTTTTGTGTAAGTCTCATAGTTTCTCTTTTGGTCCTGGCTAGGAGGTTACGTGGATACCCTCTTGCTTTAAATCTGCTTTTTAATTCTAACGACTCTCGTTTACAGTCCTCCTCTGTCGTACAATTTCTTCTCACCCTCAGGAACTGCCCCTTAGGCATACCCCTGAGCAGCTCACGAGGGTGGGCACTGTGGAAGTGTAAAAGAGAATTAGTAGCAGTATCTTTTCTGTAAAGTGTGGTCACTACATTCGAGCCACTTTTTTTAATGGTTAAGTCCAGAAAATTAACCTGTATATCTGAAATCTCCCTGGTGAGATAGATATTCAAAGTGTTTTCATTAAGAAGGTCAAGGAAGCTGTTCAAAGACTGTTTATCTACCTTCCATATGATGAAGATATCATCTATATACCTAGACCAATATTTCACATATGTTTGATACAGAGACATAGTTTCCACTATCAGTTCTTCCCAGCAACCTAAAAAAAAGATTTGCATAAGATGGCGCACAACGAGCACCCATAGCGGTCCTCTTTGTTTGTAAATATATCTTTTTATTGAACACAAAATAGTTGTGTCTTAGACAAAAGTCTAAGGGGCATATTTATAAAGCTTTGTTAAGTTTTCGCGGCCATTTTCACTGACATTAACGCATAAATAGCGTTTAACGCGATTTATTAAGGTCCAAAAACATCCGCGAAAAGTTAACGAAGCATTAACCCTTCGCAGCGATACTTACCTGTTACCGCCGCTTCTATTTATAAAGCGGCGGTATGTGTTTCACTCTGCTAGTATCGGCAGCCGATACTAGCCTCCCTGCGGCGGGGATGGGCTGGCAACCCGCAGCGGGTGGTCGCACCCGCCCCGGGAGGCACGCCCACCCCCAGGAAAAGATCCTTTGTGAGTTCAAAATTATCAACACTATGAGTAGGACTGAACGATAGTCCTTTACAGAGAACTGACCTCTGAGATTCCGTAAGAGTGATAGTAGTCCTTTACAGAGAACTGACCTCTGAGATTCCGTAAGAGTGATAGATTTATAAATTGAAAATTTTCTTGCTCTTGAGTAGGAACATTGGGCATATGTGTGGAAACTATTGCTGATTCGTCAGTTAAATCATTAGTCATTGCCTTGTATTGTATCGTTTTCCTGTCATTCTCCTGTGTCCTATGCCTTCTCCTCCCCCTTCTGATTCGCTTTCTTCTGATTGTGATGTGTTCCTTAAAAAATTCAAGCTGGTGTTGCTAACTGTCTTTTTAGCAATTGTATTGTTTGAAGAACGCACTCCTGTAGACCCTGCTCTTTCTTTATATGTTCATTAGTGACACGCGTTCACAACGCCTCGGGGTGTCTCCCCCTTCCTCAGGTGCATCTTGCTATCTGTCTGTCTATTTCCTTTACGTATACTTCTGTTTTGTCTTTTATAAGGTTTAATTTTTTTGTAATTCTGAGTGTGTTTCCATCTATATGCTGCATTTATCTGAAAGTCTCTCTGATCCCGTGCCACTTTTTCTTTCTTGATTTTTATAATCTCACCCTCAACTGTTTTAAGGTCCTGTTTCAATCTCTCTTCAAATTCAGTAAATTCAGATTTCAATATCTCTGTTACATTCTTTCGTAGCCTTATCGATATCGTTTTTAATATCTACCAATGCTTGTTTATCATGTTTAATTAAAACTCCAGTTGATCTAACTGAATACAATAGATATATAGAAGAGGATATTACAGTAAACATATATAGGTAATGTACTTGTATGGTTTGTTTATGTGATATTATATTCAGTATGTAAATAACTTTATTTTTGTGTTTTGTTCCCTAAACTTCTTTCACTCTATTGTCCCTACAGTAGGCCCTGCTTATTATAGATATTTCACATTGCTCTGAATTGAGAGAGAATTGATTGTATTATACACAGCTTTACATCAGATAAAATAAAATGTTATATTCAAGGAGGATTTGTTTTAGTTGTTTTATTTAATTCTAAAAGACAAGTTTTAAATACATAAAAAATGTTAAGACTAATAGTTTTGAAATCATTTTCCAAAATAGTTCATGAGATTTGTTCATGTATTGCCGTTATCAACCTGTAGTAAACATTCAACCTTGGCGAAGCTTGGGCAGCTCCAGGGAATAGAAATTGATTTAACCCCATGGAGTGCAGCGCTACATACTTGTCTGACCTTGTCTTGTCTAAACATATATCATTCTGCCATAAATGGATATCACTGACCAGATAGAACCTAATGAATCTTCTGCCTGTTGCTAGGCACATTTGGGTAGGCACCGAACTAACCTGGAGATAGATGAATGTGTGTCCTATTGATTAATCCTGTTTGGATTCTGTCCGCTTTTCAAATGTTTAAAATTTTTTACCCTCTGCCATAGTTAGAACTTTGCAAGGTTTGCACTTTAGAAATCTGAACTAGTCAGCATGACATGCTTAGGATACAGTAGTTATTAAATGGTTTAAATGATAGCATAACAGGTAATTTTCTTTTCAAGACCTGTGTTCTTTAAGTCTTAAACTATCTGGCAAATAATCTTAAAGGGGGAAATTTTTATTATATTTCGGTCCACACCAAATTCTTATAAAATGTATTTTAATGAAATAAAATGATTGTACCCCTACTGATTGAATTTAGCACTTATGGTCTGATAATTCCCTAGAAGTTTTTTAACCTTTAATTTTTACATTTTGGAAACACAGAGGGTACATTATTCACAACCATTGTGGTACTTGCTCACCTTTAGGGTCACCTCACTCCTTCGTGGATATTCAAATACTATGATAAAAGGTCAATAATGTATAGTTTGTAATAACTAGAAAGGGAAAGTTTAAGTATAAACTTAGAATTTGGCTTGAAAGACTGCATTTTGGAAGGGAATTTGTGTGTTTGTGCTGCAGATTTTAAAACTCAATAATGTCAATGAAGATGACATTGTTGTTTTTTACTTACCCTTTAAATATGTCACATGCATTTAAATTGGTAGGTCAGTTGGAATGTGTGGGGTTGTATTAATATCAGGTGGGGGATAAAATACTAACTTTTTTTGATGATTGGTCAAAATGTGTTTTTTTTACTTTAGTTACCCTTTACGTATGGTTGCCATAGAATTGATAAGTAGATCAGTAGGTGTGTGTACCATGTCGGGTTGAGAGTTAAAAAAAAACGTTTTTGTGATTGGTCAAAATTAGTTTTTTTGACTTTAGTTACCCTTTAAGTATGGCTTGCACAGTAGGAGGGTATGGTCGTAGTGTGTATACCTGATACATGGGGGTTTAAAAAAACAGTTTTTTGATTATTGATCAAAAGTTGCTTTTTTGACTTTAGTTACCTTTAAAGTACGGCTTGACAGTAATGGATAAGTAGATCAGTAGGTGTGAGTACCTGGGTCTGGTTGAGGGGTACGTCTTTTTTGTGTTTTCAACCATAAACACTATTTTTATTGAGGATAAATCTAAATTAGTTTTTTTTACTTTAGTTACCCTTTAAGTATGGCTGCCACTGTAATGGATAAGTAGATCAGTAAGTGTGTGTACCTGGGTCTGGTTGGAGGGGGTATGTCTTTTTGTGTTTACAACCATAAAACTATCTTTATTGAGGATAAATCTAAATTAGTTTTGTTTTTTACTTTAGTTACCCTTTAAATATGGCTGCCACCATAATGGATAAGTAGATTAGTAGGTGTGTGTACCTGGGTCTGGTTGAGGGGGTATGTATTTTGTGTTTATAACCATCTTTTATTGAGGATAAATCTAAATTAGTTTTTTTGACTTTAGTTACCCTTTTAAATATGGTTTATGGGGAATGGAAAGGTAGGTCAGTAGGTGGGTGTACCTGGGTCTGTGTGGGGGGTTTTTTTTTTGCGTTGGGGGTATCACCATTTGAATTTATGACCATGAAAAAAACAGTTTTGAAATATCCACATTTGAGGATTGTTACCATTATAGTCTAAGAAAAAAAATGTCTGGAAATTCGCAGATAACGCCATAATGCTTCCGTGGATTCCTTAGCTAGAAGATAGCACACTTCTCCTATATGCTCCGCACGTCTGTACCGAATTTCATGTGTCTAGCTCAAAAACTGTGGGAGGAGATACGGTCCAAAAAAGCGGAAGAAGAAAACGGAAGAAGAAAAAGGAGAAGAAATAGAAAGAACAGTAATTTGGCTTTTTCAAGCCAAATTAATAATAATAAAAATGATAATCATAATTCTAATGGTGAGGTCATTGCAGATTGTAAAGCACGAGGTCCGAAAATCGCAACATTGGGCTAGGCCTACTGAAACATTCCCCATACAAACTATACAACACCCAAAAATATTACAATAATTTAGTCAACCAAATATTAATGTCAACAACTTTCAATGACACTGCATAGTGTACCTGTAAAAAAAGGTAGCAAGGTAATCTTGATTTTTAAAGGCCTAAGCTTACTTGCAGACACACCCTCAACACATTACCCAATAGAAATCAAGTATCTCCTTTGTCCTGGTGATACTTGTAATGTGTGTAAGTGCTGAGGGGAGTGAGGAGGGAGCAGAGACTGTTTGCAGCTGAATCTCAAGCAGTTAAAGGGACAGTTCAGTGGAATTTTCAATATTTGTTAAATTGTTAGTTTGTGTAATGCATACTTAGTTATTCTACATATTCTCTCTCCTTCCTTGCTGTTACATTAGTGAGCTGACTTCAGTTCTAACGGTCCTTCTTCTTCCCAGGATGCATCACATCCTTGGAACTTCAAAATGTCATTTCTACTGATTGGCTGTTGGATGGGTCAAACATGCTCAGATCTCTACTGAGCAAACTGAATCACCCAGGCGCTGGGTCAAGGCAAAACCATAACGGCCTCTACTAGGGGTCCTGCAAACAGGAGTCAGTATTTCGGTTGCATTACTGTATTATACACAGACAAAATGCTGAATTGGCAGATAAGGGTCATTGGGATGAAAAAATACTGCTATTTTTTCTGAAAAGCATATGTATTTGCACTGAACTTCCCTATTAATCCTATCTTTTATTTCTCAAGCTCCCAACCTCTCTGCTTCTCTTTTTATCTTTTTTGCCGAACATGTAACAAAGCAAGGTGTGAGAGAATATTTAGCAGTGCCGGTTTGCTGATTGGTTTGATTGACAGCAACAGCGGCAGAGTGTATTGCAATATAGTTTCGCTATAACTAGTATCTCAGGGACAGGGAAGAATTTGAGGAAAGTAAAAGTACTCTGGGGGTTGGGGGAAATTAAAGAAGACATGGAAGGGGAAAAAGGCATTTTCCCACTATAGATTCCCTTTAAATAATATTAAGTCAATTCAAATAGACTTGTTGAGTATTTGAAGACTTATTATATTATAACAGGTAAAACAAGCTTCAAAGACTGGAATTGTAGAACACCCATGTTATATCTCACACCAATACAAATACCGTAATATACTCGAGTATAAACCGAGTTTTTCAGGCTGTAAAATCAGCCTGAAAACTCGGACTGGTTTATACTCGAGTCACTCGACATTGAAGATCAGCGTCCTCTCCATTCCGGCAGCAGCGCCTCTCCATTCGGCAGCCGCACATCATTCCATGTACTGGTGTCCGGCTGACATCACTGCCCGGCCCCCCCCAATTCAGTGACGTCCAGCCGCGCCAGTACATGGATGATCGTGCGGCTGCCGGAATGCTCTTGAGAGGACTGCTGCTGGAGACTGGACGAGGACGCTGCCGGAATGGAGAGGACCTTACCTTAAATGCCAGCACCAGTCCCAGGAAGCCCTTGGATTTAGGAGAGCCCAAAGCACCGGATGAAGAGAGCCCACAGTCAAACTGAACTGGTGGGAGGGAGGGTGGCATTCAAGATGTTTTGGAAACTACAACTCCCACATGCTTTATTAGCTGGGAGTTGTAGTTTCCAAACATCTTAATGCCAGTGAGGTGCATTCCAGATGTTTGGAAACTAAACTCCCAGCTAATAAAGCATGCTGGGAGTTGTAGTTTCCAAAACATCTTGAATCCAAGTGAGGGTGGCATTCAATATGTTTGGAAACTACAACTCCCAGCATCTTTATATCTGGCAGTTGTATTTTCCAAACATCTTGAATGCCAAGTTTCTTACCCCTCGGTGTTATACTCGTACGTCAAACAACTTTATCAGATTTTTTAGGTGAAATTGGTGCCTCGTTTTATACTCGGGTCGGTTTATACTCGAGTATATACGGTATGCACCTGACAGCATAGGGGGAGCAGTTTTGCGTATTAATTAGCCAGCTATACATGCGCAGATATCATTAAATTGAACTAGTTTAATACAGAAATAATCAGTGTACTTATTATATAACAAACCAACCATACATTTCACACCAATATCATCACTAAGGGTCAAAATGCTGATAAATGTGTATGAAGAATGGTGCTCACCGTTTCACAGTAAAAGTCCCAAAGTTATTGTCGGATGATTCAGGTATTATGTCATTGCACGTTGTTGTGCACCCATTGGCTGAAATCACGTGCTGGGCAGAAAATGATTGCATATATTATAAGCTGCCTGTACACTTTACACTAGGCATTGGTTCACACTAGCAAATGCAGGGATCTGCTGTAGCTTGCTTGGTTTGTGTGACGGTTGGGTTGCTGGTGAAGTCTCCCTTTGTCTCTATTTTTTTTTTACTTGGAACAATCTGAATGGGTTTGATAAATGAATTTTGGATGGGAGAAAAATGCCCCTTATATACCTGTTGGCCTACTGATGGTAGAAGGGTGTCCCACTAACTGCACTTTTAGTGTCCCTGTCACAGTAAGTTAGGCAGCAGAACTTGAAACTGCGAGAAGCAAATCCGAGATGTGGCAGGGCCTAACTAGGAGCTGTCTAGCTCTGCCATGGTCCCTCCAACCCCCCTGATTGTCTATCCATATTTTTGGTAAGTTGAGTCTATATAACCCACTGTTGCTTGTTATTGGCTCCTCCTACAGCTCTCGGAAGGGACCTTTAACTTTAAGCCACCACCCCCTTACATATATCTCTTCAGTCTCATTCCTGTGTCAAGCTTGTTGCACTTATAGCATTTTTACATTCATTTTATATATGCTTCTTAAATCTTAAACAGATGTATGAAATTGTATTAACTTAATTTTTATCTGTATAATTTCTTGCACCTATGTTGCATTGTTGTATCACTCATGTATTGTTTTAATGTACAGTTGCTGCACCCAGGGCGCTATCAAAATATGCTAGTCATGATGTCATAGTCGGCTAGCATACCGCGGGGTGCCTGACAAGTCAAAAATCTGCGCATCATATTCGGGTGATACTCTCAGTTCCCTTCAAAGTTAAAGAACACTGTGGGTAGTAAGTGGAGTGCATAGGGTTCAATCACTTAAATAAACCAAAGTGGGTTGTCACATTGGTGAAAGCTGGTGAGTCAATCACTTCCAATTTTTTTTTTGACACTCATGCAACCAATCAGTATGTCTTTATGTGCTCCTACTCAGCTGAAGGAGAAGCGCCAACAATCCGGTGGGTTCAATAAAGGCTCATGCCGGGGCGACTGTAAAGATGATGAGTTGTATTGCTAATGTCAAAGCCATTGTATGCAGCTCTGCCTTTTTTTCATTGTAAATATGAATGAAATAACTGAAAGCCAATCAGCCTACACAACTGTTACAAACTGACAGTTACCTGTATAATTATTTTCCCCTCATTGAGCAGGGCAGAGTTGTCAACTCTGCCAGAAAGAGAGATAACAAGGGCAATAATCAATAACTGTAAGTCCATCCCTAAAATGAAGACTTACATAAGGTAAATCACCCCCCAAACCCCTAAACGGTAATAGTTTGAAATCTGAAATATATAAGTCTAACACCGAAATCCTGCACATGTCCTGTTGCCCCTGTTCCTGCTTCCTGGTTATTCCAGTTAGTAACTGTCAGTTATGGATTTGACAGTTGACATCACACAGCCAATGACTGAATGTTAATCCCCTAGCTGCCTCTTCTGAGCATGCTCAGGCTCAATCAGGTTTCTAAATTGCTCAGTTTCCACGAGGCATCCAGAAGCACAGCAGGCACAGTAATGAATTCATAGGACAAACTGAATATATCAACATATTTTAAAGAGGCATTCTTATGATGTTCTTATGAGATTGGAGTTGTCCTTTAAGGGCACGGCCACACTGCAACGCAAATGCCCGCGGAATCGCATACAATTCATGTGCGATTTCCTTGAGTTTGCGCATGCGTTTTCAATGATTTGAAAAAAAAAACGCAAGCTTAAACACAGAAAAATCGCAGCATGTGGCCTATCCCTAAATGTCTGCTTAGAAATAAATGTAATAAAGTGAAAATAAGTGGCAATGATTAGGTCCTAACATAAGATCCTTTGATGATATTATAAAACATGATTAAGTATAACTGCGCTCTAATTGGCCTATTAAAAACACATTCCACCCTTAAAACAAAAAACTGGCGACTTCTCAATGATCTGCCCACACCCCAAATGCTATTTTTGCCAGTTTATACATGTATTTGTAACAGATATTTAATGATAGTTCTATTATTTTCTGGTAAAGGTATCTGCCTCCCCCTTGGCTCAAATAACTTTTATAAGTTTGAGTATGTGCAGAGGAGGCAGTAGGGCAATCAGCAGTCAATCATTGGTTGTGATAAAGCAGTCACAGCCTTGATTGACTGCAGAGAAAGGCCACTTACTCTGCCCAGAATGCATCTAATAAGGTTCTAAATATATCAGTTGTGGTTTGGGCAGTAATGGACATATGGCCAGTTTTTTGTTTTACGGGTAGACATGCCTTGATTAAAATCCCCAGCAACAATCACAAGACCATCCAGGTATTTGGACTGTAAAGTGTTAAAAAATCATCAAGGGCCATATTTATATTGACCAATATTTGCTTTTTAGCGCATTAATGATTGTTAAAACAATCATTAATTACAATCATTATCTTAATCTACAATAACTATCATAAATCTACGACCGCAACGGTAGATTTACAGTCCACCGTAGAATAATAGTATTCTACTACCACTGGTATTCAGTGGTTAGCACTGTTGCCTTGCAGTTGAGGTCCTGAGTTTGAATCTACCCTTGGACACCATCTGCAAGAGTTTGTATGTTCTCCCCGTGCTTGCGTGGGTTGCCTCAGGGACTCTGGTTTCCCCCACAATCAAATACTGATAGGTTGTATGTGTTAAATGTGCTTAGATTGTAAGCTCTTTGGCCGGTGCCTGATTGTAAAGTATACATGTAACTGTAAAGCGCTACGAAGATGTGGGCGCTATATAAATCCACAATAATAATAATAATGATTCATTAGGAAGAAACCATTGTGTAGGGGCGATGGTTAGGGAAATGAACAAAATCTTTGAATTATTGATGTCTAGAGAGTTAAGTTGGCAAACATACTGTAGTATTACTACAATATCCATGTTGTCAGCTTTGGGGGGAAATGGGCTATGTGTTCTATACAGTAATAAATAACTAATAGAAGACAATATACCATATTTCTTACACTTAGGACATATTATAAAGAAGAAATGTTGGAAACCAATACTCCTGCCTCCTTTATTGCTATTATACAATATAGTAGAGACCACTAGTGGTATTTTACGTCTGACATGTATTTTACCTCTGTATCAGAAATAATGCTATTGTGCCATACTGCAGTCACAAATACCACACGTGTATGCAGTTAGTGTTTTGCAATGTAATTATAAAATACATTTTTAATCACAAAGTCCCAGGAACTAGTGGTGTGCTCACCCGCGATAAAAGAGCAGTAATACATTTTAGCGATACCCTCCATTTATACAGTAAATTTTGCTAATAAGGTTTAATTATCTTGATAAATAACCCATGCATTCCAGTACGCCATTTTTTTTTGAATGTTGGTTGTTTCAGTCCCTAGGAAATCTTGCAAATAGGATGAGGTTTCTTGAATCGGAGAGTTGGAATTTAGAAACACCTTGGGACTATTTATAAAGGGGTAGTATTGCAAACTCATGATACCTGCCTTTACTACATGTATGATCTACTGCAATAAACCCTGAGCTTTCACTGCCTAGCTTTATTTCTGCTGTTGTATTGCTGCACTCTGCATAAGCTAGAAGCACTTAAATAAAAGGCTACTCTTTTACTATAGGCCAGTGGGTAAATTGTATTATTGGTGTCCTGCTTAATTAATATCTCGTGGTGGTGATTACCGTTTAACAGAATATGACTGCATCAATGTAAGTTGACACCAGTAACTGTAGGCTTGAACTGGCTCAGTACTATCTCATTCGCCGTTTAATTATAGCTTGAATTAACAAAGAAGAACCGGGTTGTCACCTCCAGCAAATGATCATTATGTTTACTTTTCAGCAGTCTTTTATTGCTAAAGGGCCTGATGATCCTAACATGGAGTGACATAATTAGTATCTGCACTAGCTCGAGTAGCTTTTAGAATTAATTAAAAATGCTGTAATACTTGGGACAAACGTTATAATGATCCTTACAACATTTCCTATGGGAAAACAGAACATCACAGCAAACATTTCATTACTACAGTGTACAGGAGACCCCCTGGCTGTATTACATATAATCTATACCACATTAAATACGATTACTGTAAATTAAAGTGCGTATCGCAAAATCGTGATCCATCATTTTTACTGCGTTGTAAATAACTGCGCAATATCAATTTTTACAATAACTTCTATAATTTAGAAATTAATTTACCAATATCAACTGTATGGCAAAAATCAATACCACTAAATTTTCACACCTGTCTTTATAGTCCACGTGGCCTATTGGGTTTTCACTAACCGTGAATAGCTTAGTTAAGCTACACAGACGTAAAAATGCTATTAACGGTTGGTAAACCATAACGGCCACCTATGGACTATAAAGCACATTAAAATGCTATGCGGAATTGATCTTTCCACTATTGTTGATATTTGGTAAATTCATTGTAAACTACAGATGTTATGCGCAGTATTTTACAACTGCAGCAAAAGTGATGATCGCAATTTTGCAATATTGCACCTTTACAATTACGTATGTACTAATATATATATATATATATATATATATATATAAATATAAAATAAATGTAATACACTAAGGGTGTCTCCTCTACACTGCAGTAATGCAGTGTTTGCTGTGATGCTCATTTTTCCCATAGGAATGTTGTAAGAAATCATTATAACGTTCGGTCTTTGGAATAATTATCTGCAGATTTCTGTACACACTGTTCTCTTTCAATGAAGAGGAGGAAGTGATCCATGGACTCTGGCAACATGGAAACAACAGGATTGCTGCCCGACCATCATTAGCAGTATGACCAGACCAATCACTTAATGAGGGTGGTCCAATCATGTACACATGTAAGATCGTCGGCCACATCACCCTAAGGACCTAATGTGTATACAAAACTTAATACTTTATACCAGTAAATAACATAATCCTAAACATTCTTCTTTCAGCACGAAGTCAAAAATCCTGAAAAACACTAACTTACGTATACCCAAACACTTCTGTTAAATGTACCAATGCCTTACAAAGAAACAAGCGACACACCTGTGTTAATACCGCTATATTTCCCCTTTATTTTCCCGCACTAGCTCCGGTATAAGAAAGGCTCAGCAAGATGCAAAGATATGCTAAGGTGAAGATAAAATTTGACAAATTGTAGCTATGTCATGAAAAAAAAAATTTAACCAAAAAATTTTATAGAGAAAGTTTAAGTATACTGAATTTGGCTTGAAAGGCTGAACAAGCTTACGTAACCAACCGACGCTCCCGTGACATTGATCAATCCTGCCAGAAGCGTCTCTCTCCGTTCTTCTATGTGACCGACATGTGATCGCAAAATGAATGGGATTTACGATTCGGTGGAATCAGAGAGGGCAGTTCCAGCAGGAGGGTAAAATTTTGCGGAGCGCTCGGTCGGGTAAGTAAAATTGTATAATGTATGGCCACCTTAAAAGGGGAAGTTCAGTGGAAATACATATGCTTTTAAGAAAAAAAAGCAGTATTTTTCCATCCCAATGACCTTACCTGCCAATTCAGCATTTTGTCTGTGTATAAATAAATACTTTGGAAATACTATTCCTGTTTGTAGGACCCCTAAGAGACGGTTAAGGTTTTTCTCTGACCCAGTGCCTGGGTTGATTCATTGCTCAGTAGAGACCTGAGCATGTTTGACCCATCCAACAGCCAATCAGTAGAGAATACTGTTAGGACATTCCAGGATGTGGTGCATCCTGAAATGTCAGCTCACTAATTCAATAGCAGGGAACAGCAAAAATGTAGAAATTCAACCGATTTTTCAAATGGGAGAGAATATCTAGAATAACAAGGTATGTATAATATAAACTAAAATTTTTTTAAAAAATTTATATTTTTACTGAACTTTACCTTTGCTACTTTAAGATGAACAATTGTTCGTTCTTCTGGCTGCGTTGTTACTGACAGTTTTTTATTGTGCCGATAGGAAAATGTTACATGCAATGTTTTCCTAACGGCAAAACATCTGGAACTGCTAATAAAACGTGACTAGAATGACGAACAGTTCGTCGGAAAGTAGCGCCTTCTGTGACATAGGCAAGAATTAAAATCAAGAGGCAGCTATTCGCACTGATCCAGACTTCTTACAGCTGATAATCAAGAGGCAGACAGGAGCCGTTTTTACAATCAGTATTTCATTTGTGGCCAGTGCGCTGCATTCATACAAAAGTATGTATACACTCCCGCCCTCACCTCTGTACAGCTGTGCCTCTTACCAACTAGTAAGTGGTTCCACAGTCACAGTAGACGGTGTCAGAAGCAGAAGGAGAGGGGCGCCTAGGCACTAAAATGGCTAGAACACCCCTGGAGGCAGGTGTTTATAATACCTGCAATTAAATCAAAAGTGTTGTAATTTGCGAGATAAATCTGAAAATTCTCCAGGATTCCTTAGCATGTTTCCAATGTCCCGCATGTCTTTCTGAATTTCCTGACCTACTTGAAAACCGAGGGAGAAGAGTCTAAAAATAGTAGGGAAGAAGGAACAGAAACAGGAATTTTGCTCTTTCAAGACAATTAATTATATAAAATACATAAAATATACTAGATAATGTTTAGCAAATTTGGAACAAATATTTGCGCATACCCCATTCAGATCCTAACATTAACTTCCCGTTACTGTATATTAATACAACACAACTGTTTTGACTTGGACAGCCCAATGTGAAGGGCCTGTCCTGGACTGCTGAGCTTTGAACTAAGATATGTGGGTTGCTTGGATTGGGGTGTGTGTTTGGTATTTTGTGTAAATTAGGGTAGCCTACTTATAAAAGCTGTGATCAGTAATACCAATCGTGGTGTACAGTATCCTGCAACTGTATTTTAGAGTTGTTTTAGTAAAATACTACTATGATCCCCCTGTAGGAAATTCGGTGACACAAATACGAAAATACAGACATTGTGAAATTCTGGTATGGTACTACAAAGAGATGCGAGGAATACATAACAGCCCAAAATATTAACTTACAGTCACAAAAACTTAGGATGTAAATTAGCACACTAACCCAGTTAGGAGTTGCAAAATAAGGATTAAGCTTGCAAACACATAACTTTTGGCAGACAATAATTGAAGCTTATCTTTATTTAATCTACAGTATGCCACCAATTCATCACTGAAAAAAGCATTGAGCCAAGCATACACATCTATGCAACTAACCAACATAGGTTTAGTTGCATAACTTTTAATGACTGTGCTTATTGTGTGTAAAAATATGTATTACATATTTATTCTGCTTTAATTTTTAGCATATGGGGCATGTTGTCCCTATCTCCATAAATTATATTTGAGTGTTTTTGTGTAATAGCTCGGCTGCCCAGCACAAACCCATTAAACTTTTTTTGCTATACACAAGTGAGATGGCAGAGTTCAGTTCCAGCTAATGGGGAGACACTATCACGCTATGATTAAGTATCATCAGCATTTAAGCATTAGTGAGTTCATTGTACATTAGCCCTGCACCAAGATATTTTTTCTAGTCTCATGATATGTGGGCGATTATTACATAAACACTCTATCTCATGTGAACAGCCATGGTATGACATTGTTATATTAGAGGGCAAGGTTTAGGAGTAAAATTGGGCATATTGTGAAACTAAGTGCAGTTAATCAGTATAAAGCTCATATCTAATTACTTGTTTTCTGGTTATAAAAATCTTGGTGCAATGCAGCATATTTCTCGATAATGCAGGGTAACAGGAGCAATGCTTTGAACATTTGGTCAATAGATAAAAAATTTACCCATAATAGTGTTCAAAAATCTATAATAGGCCACATCACTGTAAAGGTAAACAATTAAAATGTACTTTTCTATAACAGACTGTCTGTACCAGATATTGCCTTATTAAAAGTCCATACTGTAGGTTTACTAGGGTTTTTTTCTTTGCTCTCCTAGAGCATTTGTAAGCACAGATCAGTATTTCAGGAGACCATTTAATTCTACATCTTAACAACAATACATCTTCTGTGTTTTATTTGTATTTGCCCAGTGTGTTTTAAAAAATGTTTAACTGTAAACTTGCGATATACTTGTCTGAACTAAACAGTTTTTTAAATTTTTTTACAGTTGTTTCTGACAGTTTGTGAAAAGCCAAGCAAAGCATATGAATTGATGAACATGACCAAGGTGCAGGGCCGGCCTTTTATATGGGCGACCACACAAGTTGCAATACCAGGGGGTGCCAGCTGGGACCTTTAGGTCATATTTGTGCATCAGTGCACAGACCCTCCAGTTACGACCCTGCAGATCAAATTAATGTATCACCACACACCACCACATACTAAGCCCCAACACACATAAGCGTAACTTAAGATATTTGTATGCTGGTGGTTTCTGTCTGTCATTTAGTATGTTACATGTTCCATAATGGTGTATGCCAATATACAAAGCACGCAGCTTAACCCAAATTTAGAACCTTAAAGTTAGGTCCCTCATTGCTAGAAATACAGCAACGGGAAAAAAAAACGTAAGAGGACCCCCCCCGCTCAAAAATTACATGGTTCAATGACATTCCTGAAGCCTTTTCTCTGAATGTTTACTGCCCCTTTCCTTGCCAGATGATGTCACTGCTGCTGTCATCTGCCTTCTTTGAGCATGTAAGATCAGAATGAGCTTCTTTTATCTTTAAAAGGATGCAGCAACCGATCTGGAATATCTCACTTCAGGACCGTCTTAGAATCAAGTACTGTGTCTCGGGGCAGTGCTGGCAGACTGAGCTTTTAGTTTGGAAGTAGACAAAAATATTGCTCTGGACTGCCTCCTTTCCTGGGCAGCAAGCTAGGGGGTGTGCTGCCTATGGAAAGACAATGTTTTGCCTGATGTGCAGATTTACCCAGAACAACCTTCTCACAGTATACTGGGTATACTGCCTACATGGAGATGCCTCCTGTACATTTTTCCCCATCTGGGTGCTGCCTCCTCATTTAGTTGATGAATTAACCAATATGAATAGGTACTCTGAGGAAGTCTACATTCTTATTGGTTGGTGACACCCAGACCAGGCTGAGGGTAACATATGATTAGGGGTTAAATTAATGTCAATTAATGTTGCCTGTTTATTCAATGGAGACGGTTTTAACCAAATTTAGCTTACTTCAGAGGGCTTCCCAGACCACTAAACTAAAATGTAAATAGAAATACACAATTGTTAAACAAGGACAAAAAAAGCATCTTATTAATGTTTACCTTGTTATTTTGTTTGATAAACATTTTCTTTTTTATTGTATATGTCAAACGTGAAAACGTTAACAAAAATAAATGTTTAAAAAACCTAAGAAATGGATTTGGTATAAATTCTAACATGCCTAACCATACTAATTACAAGCTTTTTCTATTATACAAAAGGCTTATAAAAACAATGCTTTGATTTGTTAGTTTCTATAGCAACAAAACAAAACAGATTTTAAAGACACCAAATTGATTGAAAATTCAGAGGACAGTCACATTAACTGGAGACCAGTTTATGAATAGTGCTAAGCAAGAGTCCTCTTACCTTTTACAGGACCCCTTCCTGATCATTATTTAACCTGTTTATATTAAGGATATTGATCAGCCCATAAAAGATTTGCAAGCTGTGCACCTTACCTAACTGTGCTCCCCACATGCAACTGCTACAGGGTGCTTACTGCATGGCAGGTTAGAAGCACCAGTTTTCGATATTCTTTTTCAAAAAACGATATTCTGATAAAGTTACTTTTCTTGTTCTCCTACGTGTTGGAACACTTTAAAGTTTGTCCACATATCTCATGCTGGCCAAACACTGGTAAGCGATTAAGGACGTGAAGGCGTCTGAAACGCATTAGGCCATCCACTGTGTTTTTATTCTTTTTGTATACCATGGATTGATGTAATAAAGATGTTTTTTTTTTTTAGGAGAACTAGCTAACCTCGTGTTTGCTGTACTGGGAGGTGCGGTATCAAGCCTTTACTTACCTAGTACCTGCCAACATTGACTATACTTACATGGATGTAAACATCTATTGATCTTAATGTCAAATAAGCACAACCCAGAATTAAAAGATGACAACCAGTTTAACATGTATTTCTTTCCATTTATACACATTGCCCCACATTTTTGCAGGGGGAAAAAATAACGTTTTACTTACTTAAATAGAGATTGTCAATGAAAACCCCAAATATGATATCAAAATATTTTTTGCATAATTATTACTTATATACATATCATACATTTTACAAAAAAATACCTACCACATTCTTTAATTTACATGATGTAGGGCAAATTTGTCATATATATAGAATATCTGGCACTTTAGACCAGCATCAAAAATGTCCTTGAGCAGCAGCTAAAATGCATTAGGGAAAAAAAAGTGTAATACAATCTATAAAACAGCATAAAATAAAACACATGTATAAAACTGGCAGCTATAAATATATTTACTAACAAGTGGGATGTTAACTGTAGATGTTTAATTTTCCCTCTAAATAAGAAAGTGATTTAAATACATTCTAGTTTATTTTATACTTGGGTCCTTGAATCAGTTCTTTGGTGTAAATAGGTTTCCATATACGGGAAAAGGGGTAGTTCAATTACATCCTATGGTGGTCTGGGGACGAGCAAATACATCTTTTTGATGCACTGTAAATGGTCTCTAACAACTGCAGCAATTTGTCTTAAGGACGTGTGCAAAATGTATAGGGAAAAGTAAAGCTTGTAAACAATTTACTCGTGCCAGGGAATATTTGCCTGTACTCCTGTCCTCTGTCCTATTAGTTTAGTACAGAGAATACAAATGAGTATAATACACACAGGGCTGAAATAAACACAATTTCTATTTGTTAACCGTTCTAACTGAAATATATTACTGTGTTCTGGAATAGGTCTGCCCTGTAGTAAAACAAAATGGGCAGTTGTTAATGAAAAGTGATTTCTTATACTTGATATACTAGATTATACTAGATTTCTTATATTCTGTTCTAAGCCGCACACTAAGAAGCATTCTGATTCACTCACTATTGTTATTTTGTATATGCACATACTTGATGCCAGTTATTTCCACATCAGCATTGTACCAAATACGACTTGGATACTTTATTATAGCAATGCAACAGCAACAAGGTGCAATACAGTACGTTTTAGGAGCTGCACGGTAAGCTTTTTTCTTTTCAAAAGACAGGAGATTTAAAAGACAAGTTCTTATTGTTTAAAACGGTGCTAATTCTGCCCCAACCAATTAGATCTTATTAACCTTTGAAAGCTAACATCGATTGGTTGGGGCAAAATTAGCACCATTTTGAGGCGATAAGAACTTTTATGAATCTCCTTGATAGTATGACTGTTCATGGGAGAATCTAAAAGCAATTACTAGCAGAATTAAACCAAATGTACACTAGAAATTACCCACAATCACTTTCAAAACAGACTTTGAACCTGCCTAATTATGAAAACTACGCATATTTAGGCTGCAATCTAAAGTAGGTTTTTTTCTAAAATGACGCACACCATTACATTGGTACAGTATGGGGTTCTCTTTACTCAAACAGATTAAACCTACAATTTTCGATATTTTTACATGGGAAGATTCCAAAGTCCTAGAATTAACCATTCCTTCTCTACAACTGGTCTTAAAGGTTGTGGCCTTTAATAAAAAGACCACACACCTACATTTAAATATATACTCCAGGATCATGCTTCTAGCTGCAGTCTATCCAAAGTCACAGCAGTATAAATGGTGATTTTTCTTGCTAGTAGTGTGACTCCCCAGCTGCATCATATGCCCCCCCCCCCAAAAAAAAAAACAAAACAAACTTCTTAATCATAAAGCTATCCACAAACCTAAAACTGTTATGTTTCTCTCCCTAAGGGTGCACATAGACAGATGAAGGAGAGAGAATGGTTGCAGGTCTGTAACTAGCTACAGAAAGGGGGGGGGGGAAAAGCCGTCCAGCAAATCGGAGACAAAGAGTGTAACTTACAAGCTATAACTCAAGATTCAAGAAACCTAGATTCATTATCCTAAGCTTGTTTGAAGGTAACTTAATAGAGGACACTTGTATGGAGACCAGTCACCCTTTAACAGAACAAGATTTTAATGTGCACTGGGGTACACTGTACATGAGCATGGTAAGAAATGAATGGTACTATGGCAATTATTTCACTTCCTACAAACATGATACTGTTTAGGTGTGGGAAGACTGATGATCATCTCTCTTACTTACTGTATAACTGTGTTATTTTTGTGTTACGTGGGTGTTCAGTGTTTAATACCACACAGAGGTTGTGATTTGGCCTTAGAATATCCTCGCACTCTCAGCTAACCCTATCTGTATACAGTCCTTTAAAGTGAGCAATTTTTATTTGCCACATTCAGATTTAAAACTAGAGCAGAAGTAAATGACAACAATATATATACTGAAAAACGACTTATCGTTCCTATAATTGGGAGTTTAAAAAACAATTTCCCTCCCCTATAGATGTCCTTTTAAGCTTTTTCACAAAATAGGATAAAAAAAACATTCTGTAAACAAAAATCCTTTTTGCACATTCCACTACATGGGCTTCAAATAGATACTGTAATAGTTTTTCATTGTGATGGGGTTATTTATTAAAGTTATTATGTTCATTGTTATATATTTTTTGTATCTTTTCAAGCATCACAACACAATAGCACATGCAGAAGATCTAAGCTCATCTGTCCTCCACTTCAGCCACAAACTTTTTACTGGGGAAAGTGTGCCAAATATACCTAATATAGAGAGATCCATGATCAGCAAAACTACCTACTCTACTATGGCCAAAGATCAATATCACCCAAGAAAACAAGATGTAAAATGACTGGTCTTGTTGCATATAAGCAATCCATTATTATAAAATAGCATAGATCAAATCTAACCAATTCCATTTGTGCTTTTGATTTCCGGTCAGCGCATCTGAACTTACATACAACTTCACCTAAATTTTTTTTCCACTGTGAAATCGCCGCTGTACAAACCCCTTCTTTTAGCCATTAACAGCACTTGAAACCCTCGCTACCTTCATTTTTTCTATTTTTAATCATCATTCTCTGTGAATAGACTGGAAATAATTTAGATCTTCTGTTCCATTTGTTTTCACTGGTTCACGGGCAGTCAATAAGACTATAACTAAGGTCATCAATGGAGTGGAATAACATCAGTCTCTTTCTGATACTATCTCGACGGTTAGAATGCCAGTATAATACTTGCTAAACAAGAGTACACTGTAACAAACTTGAAATCTCATAAATTTCCTTGCACAAAATGGTGTATAATGAGCAGCGGTGAAAGACAAGCTGCATTACCTTATTTATAAGATGATTTAGAAGTTAAAAATATATATGTGTGCGCATAAATTAGGTTTCTTGCTGACAGTTTAGGTTTGAAAATAACCTAATATGAGGACCAACAAACAAGAAGTGCAACAACCCACCACAAAGGATCTGGCTGTATACACATTACAAATTAATGTTTACAGTACCGCCGTATATTTCTAGTTAATAAACCGTACACCCATACTAACCAAGGTACTTATTTTTTAAAAGGTAAACGGGAAAACTTTCTCACATAGACACCCCATGTGAAGTCCATACATAGCCCCACACACAGCCTCAAACAGATGTACCGTCTCCGCATTCCTTCTGCGCAGCCTAATATTAAAGATCCCTCCTTTAGAGATGTTTGTTGAATCCCGTTACTTCCCCCGTTTTTCCCCCCCCTTTTCCTTTGCAGTCTGGGCGATCTGAGTGAGCAGGTACAACAATTGTCACACCCCCACCAAAATCAAAGATATTCTGTGTGATATAGGGTACAGCTTTGTTTTTTCCAAGGGCTGGGATTTTGTCCTACTGCACCTTTAAGCTCTTTACAGATCAGCCCAGACCTGAGAATAACACGAGAGGAGCTTTCAGAATGATTGCTTTCTCGGTTTATACTCAAGTACATACGTAATAACTCCAACACAAATTTAAACAACTCTTTAATCATTGAGCCCAAATGAGTCCAGTTTAGTGATGAGACTCAAGGTTTGGTGAGACTTTGTTTCAGTTGGGCTCTTAAATGAGATGCCTACAAGTAAGAGATTTAAAGAATAAAGGCCATTATACATTACATACTTTTTCATTTCACTTTTGTCCGTTTCCACACAAGTAATTTCAAATGGATCTGTTTCATGAATGCCACTTATGCCGTAATGCTAAGTGTTAGCTTTATCCAATCTATTTAATGCACTGTATCCTCCTAGAACGAAGGCAATTCTTCACTGTTTTGCAGTGTTTAAAATAATTAATATAACATTTATCAGTTGCTGCACTGCATTATCACTCAACCTACATGTTAAAATACACATTATATAAAATATGGTATTTATATAAATGTCACATTCATTCTACAAGTACAAACTAACACATAAGGGATAGTAGAAGGCCAGCTTGTGTGTGCATGTTGTCCTGTTTCTTTCGAGTATTTATTTTTAATACCGCATTTCTGCTCTCTTGCTTGTGTTTCCTGCCCACTTAAACTCTCCCCTTCCTTCCTCCTCTTATCTTTCCCTCTATACCATTAGTTATCTTCAATTTCTCTCTTGTTGCGTTCTTCATGTTGAGCGTTCCGATCCTCTCCCTGCACCAATATTGTCCTTTCTGTCAGTGCCACACCAAAGTGAAAAGGTTATTCAGACATCTATGTCTTCTGGTTTCTAGAATATTGGTCCACCCTTTCTCTCTGTTTTCCCTACTATAAAGCAATTTGGAACTTAACCACTGCCGCCACTCAAACTGAGACTGGGAAACCAAAAGTTGAAATAATGGAAGCACTATTGTCCACGCCTCTCTACACTGGAATTTACTGCATGCAACAGCCCATGGTTTATACTTACCTTTGTCTTAACCAGAATTTCGTTCTTAGCTGGCACCTATTAATATGTTAAAAGACGCATGAATCACCTGCTTGGCTTCTCCACTAAAAGAAATGCTCAATAAATCATTGTGTATAAACCATGTGTGAATATCGAACCTAAAGATTGTTACATGCCCCAACGCCTCAGACCGTTATGAATTGCTTTGGTTTTTGGTACGGGGGACTTGTTGAGAACTAAAATAATTCCAAAGCAGCCGTGATTTAGTATCGGAAAAGAAGGGCAAAAGAAATTGGCATAAGGTAAGAAGTTTCCAGTTATATACCTCAACAAACCCATTAACTTAACCACAAGGGGTTTTGTATTGGTACACATGCCATTTCAAACATTTTCTGCGTAACTTCCATGTAAAACACACGTTAAACCCCTATATTAATAGGTTATGTGGGTTTTACATGGATGTGACCCATGTTAATCGCCCGTTTTGTTTTTTCACAACCTGTAGTTTGCTTTCCGTATACAACCTGGATGTGACCCATGTTGAATTCTGTTTTTTTTCCAGCTGGTTTTTTTCGTTACAACTGTTTGACTTTAAACCTTGTTTTTACCTGGTAGTTTGCTTTCGTATACAACATAAAAAAGCATACCTCTAGTAAGTGAGGCAACCATTGTAGAAATGTCCTAGTTTTGCACTTTATGGAAACGTTAAAGAGAAACTGACTTTTATGTCCTTTTAAGTGGCTCATATAAACATGCGTCATTTCACCCCGCTTCTTTCTAAGTTGACAATTAGGTCAACCCACCCTCATAAAAACTTTAAGAAATAAGGCCTCTTTAAATTATGTTGAAATAATCAACTTATCCTTGAATTCATTCTGTATGCCTGCTAGCTTCTGGATGCCTCATGGAACACTGAGAATTTAGAAACCTTACTGAGCCTGGGCATGCTCAGAAGAGGCAAACAGGGATTAACTTCATCCTGGCGTGAATGGTCAACGGTCAAATCCATAACTGAACAGTTTGCTAACTGGAAAAACCAGGTACGCTTTCTATTCTACATTTTCAGTTTTCAAAAACTATTACCATCTCCCAACACTAGTAGGAATTATATAAACAGCCTTTCATCATACCTTTAAAATAAAAGTAAAATCACATCTAACAAACATATGATAAAGAATAAGGTCACCACCAAACTTTATTATGAATTTAAAAACAATAAAAATAACTAAAAAACCCTTGCAGAACGTCTATTACAGTTGTTGAAGTTGCAAACCTCTCTGCATGGTTCGGCGGGTTCGGGTCCCCTTTAAATCGTGTGGTCTTGTTGTTATGTTATAAGTCCACTTGTGGAGGTAGTTCTTACCTTACCGTTTCACTGTTTAATCCTTCCAAGCTTCAATCAGGAAAGCTGACCACTGGGCAACCGCTATTTCCTTCTCCCTAGAGGCGGTAGTTTCAGAGCACACCCCACCCTGCCTCCAATATTGCCAATGGTCCCCTCCTGCATAAACAAGAGTCTTGTGGCCTAGCATTTGGGTAAGGTTGATGGCTCCTTCTAACATTAACTGAAGCAATGGTGATAAGCTACTGCCTGGGCCTCATTTACCCATAGCTGCACATCGCGTCCGTTTAAATTTTCCAAATTCAATCTGCCTTAAATCCCAAAGGGGATTACCCACAGCTGTTTATATGTCAAACGCAAATGGAATTACTTGCAAACCATTGACAGGTGTCTTTTGGCTTACCTGATCAGCCGGACAGAGTTAGGCGGGGTTGCATAGCAATACTTTAACAAACCCATAACAGAGGCAGCAGTTCTGGTTGAATGAGGCTCTAACTCAAGAATTATGTATAACTGCATTAATGTTTTTTTTTTTTTTTTTTTCCAATGCATACCTTTGCAGTACTACTCATATTAAAAACATAATTTAATTCAGAATGTGTTAAAAATAATGCATTTTTGTTACATTCATTTGTTGATACCTTTGTATGCACGTATGAAATCTTAGATAGAGACAACTTGCATCTATCAGATACTTGGCCTTGATATTCGGTTTGAAGATTCAACAGAATTGTATTGGCAATTCAAAAAGATATTGCAAAGTCTAACGTATCCACTATTCCCCCATATAATGATTGGCTGTGCTTTACAAAAAAATCCAGGGGCCCAAATGAGATGCCCTTTAAAATGGCTGTGTGTAATACAACGCTTTCGTTTATTTTGACAACCAGGACAATCTAGCTTTCATTTCCAGCCGTACTATACTCTGTACAAATTCAGCAATTTTTATTGGTAAAAGTTAACATGTAGCAGTGCATATTATGGACTTTCAACAAGTAAACTGGTTGTATAGAAATACCAGATGATGGCAACTTACCAAAGGAACAAGTACAAAGTGGGTGGATGTCCTTCTGACAAAAATCGTATAACATTCCTAAAAAAACCTGCTACTATTCCCTCAGTTTGTTCTGTTCCTGAATGAGTCTTGTTGATTAATGCCATTTACCAGCTGCAGTCCTCACTTCAGAATTCAGCACAAGCGTCATCCTCCAAATGACTACAAAGCATCCAAACCTGAGTTCCAGTGCAGTCATCTTAGCCTTGAGGAGATTATGTATGTGGCATAGGCAACACTCGTAGCTGACAGGGGCACCAGTTACGCAGAACTTGGCCTAACAAGCGAGTTTAAAAAATGGGCTGATTTCTAGTAGGAAAATATGTGTGTGGCGAGTAGGAGTTCCACCACATTTTAATTCCTATAAAATACTTTCGACTGGGAACTGTGGCATCACATTTTTTCATGGATTTATGGCTGCTGTATTTTATATTTATTTTCTTCATTTGTTAATATTAAGTCAATGAAGCATAGCATAACCCCACGTCCCTCCTTTATATGAATCATCGGTGATGCCAGATCCATATTCCTTCTTTAGCTAAGCAATGCTGATTTCCTGTGCCAACACCATGTTCATTGCTGGCTCGTCACGCATGATGCTTCTACTTTAACATACCCACACAATCTCCTTCTCGCCCTCGCCCAAGTTGTCTCTTCTCGTGCAACTTCTGGATCTGGCCATCTTAAAGACCTTGCTCTTAGTGTTTACGCTGACATGGCTGATGGCCAGACCGAAGCGGCCACCCTCTGGGCCTTTCCGGAAGTAATTACAGGTATCAGCAGTAGGGGAGAGTGTCTTCTAACCAGCAAGGGAATCATGTTTAAAATTACTGTAAGTACACGTGAAAAGATGGGTAGGGGGGATGCTTACTTATGTCATCTGGTTTTTGCAATCAGTTATACAAGGTCGGCAACCAGATGTGTTTGAGGCAATAACATGACATAACTTTCAAGCGGGCGGGGGAAAATGGTTTTTTTTCTATCTTACCTTATAAATTTAAAAATTAATTTCTGCTTATTTATTAAGACTCAATCAAATACGCCCAAACAAATAAACCAAAGTATATTTACAGGTTTGATCGTAATTCCTACCATTCCATTTTACATTCAAACTCTACTGGCCCTACTGCAAACATGCTACCCTGGTGCCAGCGTTTCAGCTTGCAGGCTCGTCCCTATCACCCTAGCCTCCTTTATGAACATAAAGCGCATACATGCCTATATGGGAGAAAGTTTCCTGTGTGGGCAAGAGGAGGAATTGAAGTTGTCATCTGCATCAGCGGAAACACGTTTGGTAATGGGCTATCAACTGCTTGTTGTAAACATGAGATGGAGAAGTTTGTGTATCTTAACTTTGTAAAATAGTTTTCTCTTTTTTTGGGCCATTACAGATTGCCCCCCTTAACAATAATTAATGAATGTACAAGTATATGCGGTTGAATAACGACCCATATGTCCATCTAGGTCCAACCTACTTCGCACCCAACATTTTCCTTCCTAACTGTTGGATCCCGACCAGAGGAAGCAGAAAAAAATTCAACCATAAGAATTAAGAAAGCGGAAAAAAATTCCTTCTTGACTCCAAGTGCATCGGAACCTATCCCATGGATCTCTATTATATAGCCATACCAGTCACGTTGCCAACATTCCTTGTTTTCACAGAAACCTCATCCAGCTTTCTTTTGAAACTTCTTCAATGAACTGTCCCTCACAATGCCCAATAATACGAGTTTTCCATAGTTTTTACGGTTCTCACCACAGTGAAAAACCCTTGTCCCAAGATTAAACCTTCCTTCCTTAAAGGTTATGTCCCCCTAATGAAAATTTTTTTAACATACAATCCCCCCTGGGCTTACCAGCCCAACCGCTATCAAAATTTTTTTTTTTAGAACGCCCCCCAAACTCTACTTACACCTCCCCTCTTCCTCCTTCCGCTGCGCTCCCCCCCGGCCTCTCTGCTTGCCAAGGAAATGCATAGAGGTGCTGGGAACCCTGCGCCGCGCTGTGATTGGCTGAGCTCGGCACGCCCCGACCTACGCGGCTGCCGGCAGCATCACTCTTCGTCCGATAGAAAGAGAGAGTTCAGTAAGATTTGGGAGCTTTCTAAATACAACATATGCGGTTGGGCTGTGAGACATGGGGAATACGTACTAGAAGGGTAAGAGATAGTAGATACGGGAGGGAGAGGGAGGGAGATGGGTAGGGAGGGGGAGGGGGGAGAATGGGGCTGCAGTGACGCATGGCCAAATCTTACCTGGGCAGCTGCGGCGTTCTATCTAATTGAGCCTCGCTATCCATGCCGGTGCGGCAATTTTTGGGACTTTGTGGGGGGGACTACATGCGAAACCCTATGGAGCTGGAATGTTGGTTAGGATAAACTACACACCTGGTGGGAGCAGTAGTTGGGGCTTATAGTTTTTGGGTGGGTGGACATGCCCTTTAAATGGATAGTCCTTGTGTCCCTCTGACATGCTCTTTTGGTGAACAAATGCCTAACAGTTTTATTGTATTACCGATTAAATGTACTTTTATCACAGTAATCAGATCCCCATGCAAGCAAATTTTCCTGCTAATTGTACTAATTGTACTTGTCCAACTCATTCTCAATATGCTTGCTTATTAAATTGGTTGCCCTTCTCTGACTCTTCCATTCCCAAGATGTCCTTTTTGTACACAGGATTATCAAACTGCACTGCCGTATTTCTCAATGACACCTACCAATGCTTATTGTAAGAGGGAGGATAATCAATTTTTTCTCCCTTGAATCCATACCTCTCTTTTACAGCATGTACCATGCTGGCTCTAGCTTTTTCTCGCTGCCCTCTGCTGCGGCTGCCCTGCCACCCCCGCTCTTACCTTTTTTTAAGTTTTGTTTCCCAAAACCCAATACTCTTTTTAAACCAGGATTCACGTAACACATGCAGAGCCATTTATATTAAAAGCGGACACGGATTTTTAAGTCCAAAATGCATCACCTTTCATTTAATTAACATTAATCTCATCTGCCACTTAGCACCCATTTTGCATCTATATCGATCCTCCCTGCAACAATTTACATTCTCTCTCTGTAGCTTTTAGTAGTCGAAAAGTCTTTAGTCAATCTGGACCACAGACCTTGCCTGACATACCCACTTCAATCCTTATAAACAGATTAAAGAAGTGGCCCAACCCAGAGACCCTGTGGCAAACCCCACTTTAGCTCCCTTTTCTAGAGGTCCATAATGATGACGCCCCCTTACCACTACTCTCCTGCATCCTATTCAGTAACCAATTTCTAGCCATGTACACATGTGACGCCCCAGACCAACAGACCAGTAGCTTCATACATTAGTATAAATAGCCTAGCCGAATCCAAGTAACTACATCTACTGCTAATGCCAGAGTCTAAACGTTTTACGTCGTCCTGAATAAAGCCAAGCAGTTAGTTAGACAGATCTAATTACTACCTAAATCCATATTGGTGTTTAAAACTGCCTTAGTAGACACCGGGTGGGCGGCTTGGCCAAGGAATCCTAATTATTTGGTAATACGCATGTTTTAAATAATTATATTATTTATAAAGCGCCACTGGGTACCGCGGCAAGACACTGTACGTTACAATATAACGCTTTTGTTTTGTATACAAACAGGGATAAGTTCAAGCCCTTATACAGTGGATTAAAGTAAAGTTAAATACTACAATTTCTATACCTTGGTTACAAGAAGCCATATCATCAACATTATCCTATAACATTGAATATATGTGCCAAGCTCAACACAGTAGGATGAGATCCCTGCCCCGAAGAGCTTACAACTCTAGTGGGAGGGACAACATACAATACAGTGGTGGGATGGTACAAGTGCTAAGAGGGGCTACAAAATCATATCTGCGATGCTCAGAAGGTAGGGATACGTCTAAATTGAAGTATTAATGGCAATGTCACAAGTGCGAACAAGCGTGTCCAAAGGTAGTGATCAGCAGATAGAAACGGTTGAAGGTGGAGGCAGCGTGTATAGGTGATGGTCTGTGTGAGAAGAATTTTCCTTTGTCAAGTACAGAGGGCCCTGCCTGGAACTAGGACTCAAGAGAGAAGATCAAGTATGGGGGGTGGCAGTATAGCGAAGGATTAAAAGGTTAAAAGCAGGGTTATTAATATGATGCGTTGTTTGATGGGAAGCCACCCCTAATGACGGAAGTATCGGGTTGGCGGTGTTCTCTTTTGTAGGTGAGTGAGATGATCTTGAGGCTGCCCCATTTTTTATATCGACGGAGAAGAGAGAATGAAAGTCCGGGAGTTCCAGTAGTAATGTTACAGTAGTCAAGAGACAGGAGATTACAAAAGGGAATCGATGAGCATTTCGTGTGGAGAGAGAGAGAAAAGGGCGATTTTTGTAATATTGTGACGGACTGGATAAAAACTGTCATGACATTGTCATTTGATATTGAAAGAGAGGAGTCAAAGATAAACAAGCAGCATTCCGATTCAAAGTGGTTAAACGTGACCATACTTGCAATAGAGAATGTAGAAGGGTGGCACTGGTCCCCCGTCTTACAGGGAGGAATATTAATTCCCGTTTTTTACTCGATTGAGATTTCGGTAGGGCAGTGCCCCATCCAGGAGATAAGAAGCAAAATGTAATGTAAGAAAACGCAGATATATTCCATAGTTATTATCCTGCAAGACTATCATAAACTAACCGACATAAATAGTGTCTGTATTGGTGCCAAATGCGATCTTGATCTTAATCAACCAGGATCAATGGATGCAAAAATCTGTTACTTTTGGCGAAGACTTTGATTGATCATCCAATTAGTTCTAGGCCTCAGAGGGGTTGGTTTTTATACCATCGGCTACCTATTTCCCATATGACTCCCCTTATAAACAAGGCCAGAAAACTGTCAATTGCAACAATTTCTGTTAAATTAGTAGCAGGTTTCATAATAAAATAATGCCCTTGTGTGTATATTAGTGTAATTTTTCAGTGTCTCTTAATAATCCATTTATTTTCCATTTTCTTTACTGCAGAATCAAATACGTGGGCACATTTTTAATGCCTTTCCTTTGCAATAGCCCCCCATGATTCCTCGCAAAAAACAATACATTCTGCCATGTCGATCTAAAAATTCTATTTCCTATTTCCTTGCAAATTATTTTGTGTCTCAGAATGTTCCCTCTTCATTACAGATGAATATCAGTACTAACTTATTATCCTGGACCAAGTAAAAAAGGAGTTCAGTTCAGTTATCCGTTTTGGATGTAAAGAAACAAAACACCACAAAAACAGATTCCTGCTTTGTGTTATTTAAGTATTATTTGGTATATGCCATGTGGCAGAATATTCCAGTTTTCTCAGTTTAATTGTTTTACCTATCCCTTTTCAGCCATAGTTTAAAAAACTAATCGACTCTGCATCAGGTGACCGGAACTCCTTAAGAAATTCATCTGGATTAATACACTTTAATTTGATGGAAATTCCTATTGTGTTCTGTTGGTTCAATCCCCTGAAGCAAATATTCAATAAGTTTTTGCCAGTGACCCTGTACAGTAAAATGCCTCGAATATTCTTCAGGCTTCTTCTTGTGTGCTTTATCTCCAAACATACAACTGTAGGGAGCGATGCATTTCTAAAGTGGGTATTTTTACTGCGCAATTATTTAACACTATTGCATTAGATATTGTTACTCATTGTGATTTATTATCAAAAAAGATGTTGCTCCACACCTGAACTTATCATAAGATTTTCTAAATAAGCCAACCCGAATGATGGAGATTAGGATCTGTTGGAAAGGATGGGGAAAGTGAGTAATAGAGGGCTTTCAAAGTTATTTTTTCGAAAGGATGAATGACGGTCTTTGCACCCGATCCTGAGAAAAAACAATCGGACTGCCTTATCTACACATCAAAATTCCCAGATTTTTGTGCATCTTTAGGTTTTAAACAAATTTAACCAAACTCCACTGGTTAATATTATGTTGTTTCCCTTTTTATCATGTGGGAAACCTGTAGAGGGAAAGCACCAACGGAGACTTGGTTAGTATTGTCAGGATTAGTCCTAAGAGTTAGGTCCATTCCCCTGGTTACTATATCGCTGTGGATCTGGGAAAGGTGAGTATAATAATTGTCCGTTAATACTTATCGCAGATGTAATTCACCCGGATCCGCGCAGATTCTGGTGAATAATCCTGCGGATCTGGTGACCTTGCAAATCTGGGTAAATCTCCTTTACTGTGTTTATGTATTAATAATACATTTTTATGATTATACACTAACTTGTTTAGTCCCATTACAGTATGTTTTCCTAGAAGTTTAACAAGAAAACTAAACTTTTTGACATAGGCCATATTTTTTGGGATGATTTGACAGGGTTTTTGGTCCATTCTCAAGATTGCTATCAACACATCTAGCTAAATAATGTGCCTGTTTTCATATATCCGCATTCAAATCCCAGACACTGTATAAATATTTCTTAGCAGTTTTTTTTCTAAATTGAGGAGAAACAAACTCTTGGCGAAACACCACGCAATAAATAAATCCCACTAACATTAATCTCCCTCTGTCCAATAGGGGCAATGTTTTCCTATGTAATCATTTGCGGCCCAAGGCATGAACAGCAAGAGGGAGCTACTGCATTACTCTTTGGGGCTGTGCTCTATGTCCAACTTTGAAAACGTGGAATTGATTTTCCAGTGTGCCTCTCTCTCCATTTTTTATTTAAAGTAGATGTACTGCACCTGAACAGTTTCGTTTTAAATGGTCTTCATTAATTTAAAAGGTTACAACCAGGCATTCTTGAAATAATACAAAAAATAAAAGCACACCCTTGCTAGGTTTTAGCTCCCTTTGCATATTTCTGTACGATGTGTTACTTAAAAGGAAGTCCTAGTCAGAATATTTGGGTGGCTCTGAAACCATTCAGTCTCCTCGCCATCATCTCCAGGTACTCCCTGGGTGTGGCTCAAACCGGAACGCCTGTACTTTCCTATAACAATGAACGCACAGACTTCAATAGGCATGACCCATCCCTCTGGTTCCCTCGAAACATCAATTCTTGTCTCACAAATGTGGTTACATATGTGTGTTTACATCATATTACCATATTGATGATGATAAAGTTTTTTTTTTTTCTTTTTTCCCAATTCACAACATATTTTGAATTAGGTACATTTAATATGTTCTCTGTGTCAATGTGGAAGGCCTAAGAATTCATAACAAAGCCTTAGGCCAATTCAGAAAGGAGAGATGTGAAAAAGAAAAGAGTAATACATCCTGATGTATTTCATTTTCAGTCCTAGTTCTTGTGTGCAGACCGCATTCCATGTGAAGGTTTTGGGTATATACCGCTATCAACGAGTAATACCGTAAATAGTCTTTCTAGAATGTACTATCTATGCGTATTGTTTGAAATCTTTCGGTGATAAAGGAATATCAATATACTGCCACCTAGAACGGTCAATACTGCGAGCTGCTACAAATGAACTTGTATTATTTATTTCAAAAGGGCATTGGAATGTGTCCGGATGTTTGGCTAAATAAATTAAGAAACACAAAATATAGTTTACCCATGTCCGTACCGAAATAGAGTTTTGTGAGATAAGCTTTTATCATCATACTGTACTTTATATTAGTATTCTGCTACGGTTATATTAGGTAGCTCCTGGGTTAGCACAATAATGCATATATGATCAATGTTCTTACAATTATTTCTCTGCAGAGCAAGACGCATAATACGATGATGATAGTAATAATGCAAGGATGCACCCATGCTTTAAATTATACGGATTTATAAGTCACCGAGGAGTTCCGATCCTAATAAAAGCACAGCCGCGGACGGTACTATTTAGTACAGGCGTGGAACTCCGAGGTGCCATCTAATTCCAATAATTTTATGCAGGGGGTGCATTATTTAGTATAATATCCCTCCCTCCATCATCATGGAGGGGGAGGGATGGAATCCCGCTCTGTCGTTACCACTCTTTTACCCTCCCCCACTCAGTTTTCTCCTCCCTTCAGTTCTACCTTCAGTTCCCCATTGGCTGCCACTAATTTCATCGTCTCCTGCCCAACTGTGGATGCGCGGCTCCCTGCCTGTAGTTTAACCTTCTGACAGTGCGATCTTATTGTGCAAGGGGACTATCACTTGCGCGATAGTTGAGGCATTTGCAGAAATAGGAGGAGGAGCCATGCCATGCATGGAACTGAAGAGACCATAGGGGAGACAAAACAAGGTGAGGGAGGCTGAGCCAACTTATAATCGCGGTTACTATGTAGGTAGGAAATATATACTGTTTGGGCCCCATGGCACCCATCTGGGTGGATACTTATAGATATTAATAGTCATCATGAGATGTTATATTACCTGTCACTTGTAATCTATTAATATATACATACTGTCTTTTATGGATTGATGGATTTACTTTCACAGCGAACCAGATCTTTGTACATAACCTTTTTAAGAAATATACATTATGGTCAGTTGGTCATCACGGTGGCTATCCCATCTTCATATGTTAAATTCTATAGACAACTGCACCCGGGATTTCATCATGCAAGTAAATTCTTTATTCATCACCAGCTGTAGATATGACAACATTTAGGGGATAAAACAAGTCCCCTTCTCAGAAGACTCCAATGGTAAATGGTTCACAACATAAGCTATTTAATCCATCACTTTTATAGGATGTTACAGAAATGACACCTTCACATATGGCCCTCCCTCAGGTACACCCCATGTCCTCAGAATAACGTCTCTCATCCCTAAAATTATAAAGGAACCCAGATTTGGCAACTTTATACTACATATCTAATAAATCCAGGAACATGGTATTCAGTCTATATATCCACCAGAACTCCCTCCAGGGTGTAGCTTAAGTACCCATCAGCCCCTTTAGATGGTGTCTGTTACTCCTACCAAAATCATATATTTAAGAATCACTCTGCATGCCCTCTCTTTGACATAAATGCTTGAAACGGTCACTTGGATCGTCTAATCTTATACCGTACTAATATTTGTGTTGTGAAATTCTAGATTAATAGGTCCCGCAGCGGGCACCACCAAATGTACAAATCATGCTCTCACAGGTGTGTTGCCTCCTATTAAAGGTGCTGAAAAGAAATGCTTTAACACCTCCCACCTCCCCCTTGTTACAAATTAGGCACGTATACCTGCCACCAATACCTCTGCCACCCAAAAAGCATTTGAACCCTCCTCACACTTGGATTCACTAATTGCTCTTCCAAGTATTGAAGATATAACAATGGCTAAATGTGTTACCTGACTGATCAGGTAGCGTGCTAGGATCTAAAGTCGACTATAGACAATACACATTGAAGATAGCCTTCCCTAGGTCCCTACAAGCCTCACACATTTCATATCCCAGATTCACATCAAAATAAACCGCCCTCTGCCACATACTGATCAGTGGCCCACCTTCCCCCCCCTATCGAAATACATATATAAATATCCCTAGAGGCTGGGCCCCCAACATAATGGATACTAAAATGGTAAAAGTTCTCTGTAAATTGGCTCTGACTAATTGCCTTCAATGTAAAGTGGCTAGTAGCTGAAATAAACAGGGTCTACTGGCCTGTAAAAATGTTCCTCGATACTCGAGGGAAACAGTATATTGCACACACGAAATTTACTCGTTGGATCTGTTAACGCTTCATTTTGGAACTTGTTTGGACTATTTGGTCGCTAAGACTCCGTAACAGTCTTGGGTAAGCCAGTAGGTTATCATGCTTGTGAGCTTCGCATTCCATCAGGTATGGTAAATCTGTTTGTATTCAATTAGATCACTGGACTTGAAATGTATATTCTTGAAGACGTTTCCTAGGTCCTTCCGACTGGCTTTCCTCAATTCAGAATGCACGTACCAGAATCGGTGGGCATTATGTACCCTGGAACATCCCAATTAGCCTATCACGCCATGTTTAGGGCGTGAATTGAGATAGTGTCTAAAGGTGTTATAGGCATTCCCAGAGTAAGATTGCTACCTGGCAGACGTGGTCATCCCATATTTAGCATGGGGTCCCGAGAAATTAAGAGATTTTCAAAAACTCGTTCCCTGTCATGCTATTAATTAAATTAAAAACCGAACACCACACTGAGGCAGCATTGGGGTATCATATCCGAAGACCCAATACCAAACACGAAAGCACATCATATATGCAGTGCAGTGCAGTGGAAGAATGCTCTGATTTGTATCTGGGGAGACCAAACAGCAACTGCATCAACGTATGGCCCCGCACAGAAGAGCCCCCCCCCCCAGAAAATTCCTCGGGTCAGGACTCAGCCATGTCCTGCATCTTAAAGGATAAAGGACTACCTTGAAGATTGTAATGTTAACCTACTGGCGAAGGAACGTGACTGGTTCCAAAGAGATGTTCCAACAACACACTGGATGGGGGATAGACCCCCTTCGCTTAAGTACCCTATTAGCACTCACACACTTTAAACCATCAGTAAATAGTCCTAATCCTGTGTGGAGCAACTAGTATTTCATAATCAACACACATCTATAAATAATTCCAATTCCCCTTTCCCCATTTCACATAATATTTATCCACATACATTCTACAATAGATAAAGTAGCCACACTCTACGTATCATTACTAGGAAATGCCCAGAGATACTTAGTAGTTAAGCGAATATTGCACCGCCGGCTGAAGTAACCAATTCACACTGCTTGCGAATTTCGTCCATATAACAACTGGCCTTCTCGTGTGTAACTGCAGAACTCCACGTATCTCATTTCCCAAGGCACAGGTAAGTCTTACCGTGCATCCCCGATAAATATAGCACTAAGGATCGTGACACAAAGAAGAGATAAATACTGTGGGTGAAATCAAATTTTACTCACTTGGCCAACTGCCTGCCGCGGTGGTAGGAGTACAGACCACACTTCCGCGGGACTTTAAATATGGCAGAGACGCACGCTGCTAGTAAATTGGAAGTCTCTCCACCCTTACTTCCGTTCTCTTTCACTCCCCGTCCTCCCCGCTGCTGCGGTCCTCTGAGTACATGTGTCACAACCAACATTTATAGGCTTCTCTTGTCCGTCCTAGGGTCACCGTCGACGTACGTTTCAACGCTGTACTTTGAATCAACATTTACCTAACTTAACATATCCCCGGATAGTGTTCTCTACTCCACCACCCGCGGCAGTGATGTAAATTTGATATCACCCACCGTATTGATCTCTTGTGTCCTATCCTAGTGCTATGAGTCCGGGGACGCCCGGTAATGACTTTACCTGTTGCCTGGAAATTGAGTACGTGGAGTTCTGGCTAACACATCCAACAAGATGACTCAGTTTTTTGTATATTGGAAGATTAGCAGTGTGAATTGGTTACTTTCGCACGGCTGTGCACTCTTCGCTTAACTACTAGTATCTCTTTGCATTTCCCTAGTAATTGATACTTAGAGTTGTGTCACATTTTATCTTTTGTATAATATGTGTATAATATTATGTGAAATGGGAATTCTTTATCGATGTGTGTTTTTATATTATTAACTCCTATTTGCTCAACACAGGTGACTTTACTGATGGTTTAAAGTGTGTGAGTGCTATTAGGGTAACTTAGCGAAGGGGGTCTATCCCCCATCGGCTAGTTTTTTTGTTTTGATTTATAATTTTACCCGAAGGCCACCTACCCAGTTAGTATGTACACACAACCATATTTATAATTTTATCATTGTGTCCTTACAAACAAATTATTTATAATGTAAAAAAAAAGGTTCAAGAGAGGTGTTACTGATGGCCATTTATGTGAAAATAGAACCAAGCCTAATAGAGGGTGGGGTGGTTCGACGCCCTGTCTGCCCATGTACAATTCCTGTTTTTTAACACCTTACTCTGGTGTTCTACAAACCCTCTAGCCACTACCCAATCCCCCGTAACACTTGGCTGTGATATGCTAATTGGGATTTTTCCAGGGTACATCTTGCCACAGATTTCTTGTACAAGTCATTCTTATTGAGAAAGCCGAGTGCTGGATGACTGCGAAACGTCCTTCAGACACTATTTCAAGTCCAGTTGATCTATTGCATACAACAATATTAGTATTTTATCATATATTCAGTCCGTCCATGTTTGCATAGTGTTTCCTTGGTTTAAGCTGAAGCAGAGTTACCATTGCTTGGTTGGACAGTTACTACTAGAACCACTTATACAAGCCTTTATCCTTGATAAAGGACTCTTGTCAGTCCGAAACATGTTGCATTCAACGGGTGCAGATTCTTCCCTGTTGGTGTCCCCTTAATTATTCAGTTTTCTCCTAGTATTCCGTACACTGCATGGACGAGCAGTGTGCAAAGGCACGGACCCAATTTAGAGCCTTAAGACCGGTGTTCGCTCTTATCTTGATGACAAAAAATATAGTGGACCCCCCGACACCTTCCATTTTTAAAAACAGAAAGTATTACATCATCTTGCTATCACTGCCACTGTGTTAGATAACACGCTCACCTGTACTACATTATAAAAATAGAGTACGCATGCACAGCGGTCTTAACACAACACAATTCTAGTTTGCAAAAAGTGTTTTATTGCGAAACACACAACATTTTTCGGACTGAAATATAGCCCGTTATCTATGTGCTAACTTATCATGGTACAACACTTAAAACCAAACCCGAAAAACCGAATGTGCATCCTTGGGGTAGGGGTACATTCCAAATCCTAAAATAAGGAATCCCAAGTCCCTAGACTATACAAAATCCAAAATACTCCAAAGGATGGATACCCGATATGGTGCAAATGAAAATCCACATTTGGATAGAAAACATCAACCAATTATGAGCATAAACATTAAACCGAAGCACGAGCCAACTGGGTCTACAACAAAGCCCTGAAGAGGACCTCCAAATATAAAAAAAAATGGATATCTGGTCTGATCTGCCAAATTTAAGACAACTCATACATAATTCATGTTGCAGTAACTACAAAGTTACCTGCCTGGTGATAAGATACCGACTATCAGCTCAATATTACCTGTCTTGCGTAAGGTATGACTTAAAGGCAGACTCAAAATCTGTTAAAGGCCCATTAGTATAGATTAAAACCTGAGGGATTTCGTAACCCAAAACGTCTAGGCGGACACTGTTGGTTCTCCTTCACCTGGGTCTCTAGGAAAGCGGTTTTTTGTGTCATTAAATGTGTAAGACCATTGTTTTCCTCGCTCTCCCTGTCTTTAAGGTGTCCTGTTTTAAATATGTATTAATAGTGATGTTAAACTCCACCTGTGGCCCTCGTGTCCTGTTGACGGACGGCCCGCCTCTACACTTTTGGTTTTACAAGTTATCGTGGGGGTGGCTGGCCCTGCACGCTGTACTACAGAGCTTGGGTGGCAACATAGTATGTGCATGAGAGCGCTCCTGCCTTAGACTTCGGTATTGTTTGAATTTTGGTTTACGCCTCTAGAGGGACGCAAAACCCCGAGATCACCCCTTGAGTTGGGTGGTGTCGGTATACCTCTGCTGGTGGGAAGATATTGATTGACATTTAGAGACAACGGACTTGTTGGAAGGTGGTTTCTTTGTCTATCTCATACCTCCGCACACACCTCACTTATCCATGGGAACACCTCCCCATATTCTGCATTGCAACCCAGGTTTAGTAAGCCTGACACTCCAGTGCATCCCAGCTGGTAACTCTCAATTAATACTCCAATTAATACATTCCTGGGATCACTCCCTACCTGCCCTTACAGCATGCGCGAGCTTCTCAACCTTCTATCCACACCTACCATGGCGTCTGTATTAAACTCTCCAGATGTCCAATCACAGTCCCAATTCTCTACAATCAGGTATGGTCAGGGAATTCTTCGCATTAACATCCTAACAAGCAAAGTAATTAATCATAGACAGGATGCAGCTCCACACATCATCCTTACCAATGGCGGCAATCCCAAGTAGCACGTGACATAATCTGTCTATGTTTCTATCTTTCATTGTCATCTATCTTATCTCTTTTCTCATTTGAAGTTTTTATACATACCTGTTAAGGTAGTCCATCCACAAAATACTATTTTTTACGTGTAGTCTCCCCCCTCCACCCCAACCACCCCCGCACTGTCCATTAGAAATAATAGCAGTATTACTTCTTTTACCAGCCTTTTCCCGCTCCCAGTGGTGTCTCTGGCCGTAATGTTACTTCCTCGCAAAAGAAGGCCAATTTACAGATGTCGGCTGACAGATGGAATAAGGCCCAAAAATCCCTTATTCCATAAACCAACATGCCCATTCTTTCCCCCACACAGGCCTGCCTTTGTTCCCATACAACCACACACTGTTCACAAAGCCCCCACCCATTGCTTTGTGCCCCCCCCCCCCCCCCCGGAAATGACTAATATGTTAACTCATCATGTTACGACTTGGATTCTATGCCCAAGCAAGTTTTGTGCTTTGCTTAAAGACCAGCAGTGCCCCTAGTTAAGAATGTAATAACAAAATTAAAAAAATATAGTAATCATTAGGTAATAATATTGACGAGAATGAAAGAATAATCCTACTGTATCAGAGCAATTACTCTGAGGCACAGATGATTGTCTTGTATCTGCAGAAGAATGGGAGTTAGGAAAAGCTTACTCCGTTTTTGCAACAGTACTGAAGGCCAAGCATAATCATTTACACAATTTTAAGGGATCTCACTTCATTGTACAACTTCCCCTTACGTATTTTTCCCCTGTACCAAACTTATGTGACGAACTATGTATCTGCAAATTAATGTCGTATAAATATTAGTCTTACGTCCTTTTCGACACATGGTTTTTTAGCTGACTTTTCCTCAAATATTCATTTGAGAAAAGAAAGTCCTCGTCATTTTTATGTTTACACGTGAACTGGAAAATGGAATTCACCATTGCAAATCGTTGAAGCATTTGATAAATATTGAGGATTTTAGTCACTAACTTCGAAGTGGCCTCATTGCGGCTGGGTCTTTGTGAATAGTGAGCTATTAGACACATGACAATCCCTAGCAATGGGGATAGATTGTTTTTTTTTTTCTATTAAACTTTCAATGCACAACATGTATTAGAAATGACATGGATAAGCTTTTTACAGTCAAATATAAACTAGTCGAGCCTTCCTAAAAACCAAAGTTTACTTTACGTCTCATCTATAAAACAGCATTGGCCCACTAAACCATAATAGGAATATTTACTATCTGAGAATGCAACAAGTGCTACCAAGGCTACTGGGCATAATGCCCTATCTACAGTTTCTTTCCTCTGAGACCGAGGTCCTAGTGAACGTGTACTGGGGCGGTGGCAGCTGGACCACCACACCCTGTGGGAGAGTTCATAGTTTTTTATATTGGATTTTAATATCCTAATTGTGACTGTTGAGTCGGACATCCCTGAGAGATGATCATATGTGGAGTTAAGAACAATGAGAGCAACTCCACAATACGGATTCCTCGTCAGTAGTGGATGTCTGTACATTTTTACTACATTGGTGAAATTCCTACAGAGGTGACCGTAGAAATTGCAGGCTCCCATACCAGCAAGCAATGATGTCCACTTGGGGGGAGGGGTAAGTTAGTTTTGGTATCTCTGTTCATATCGCTATCTAATGATTTCTGACTGGCCAAAATTTCCCTAAACACTAGTAAGAGACTGCAAAGTAGTCTGTCCAGTGGCCAATCACATGTCTCCATTCTAACATGTAATACAGCATAAGGACTATTTAACAACTTGCTGAATGACAGTTTTATTTTGTTGGAATATCTATAAACTTCAAGGGGATGTGGACTTAAGGAGTAAATCCTTCTACTTTTTCAGAATTCTTCAGACCTATGGCAAAGATATGTTTAGAATGCCAGCATTTCTGGGCTTATGCATTGGCCCCCGGGCAGAGAAATGACGTTACCACCCTTCAGGTATTACTATTCTTTCTCTTATTTCTTTCCTTTTTCATTTCTGGGTCCTCTCCACAGCTAGGGACAAGAAAATGGTAAAGACGTTGCAGGATATACAGATAGAACTGTGCTATTGGAAAGCTTTCTCAAGTTACTCATTTTAATTTTTAGACATCTTTGCCCCCATTCACCTTTGGTTGGGTGGTACCTTCCGAGGTTTTTAAGCACACGCTTTAATAAAAAGCCCAACGACACCTTCCCCAGGGACTGTAATAGCATCCAAGATCCGCACCTATCTAGTTTGTGCGTCCCAGATTAGGGCGTAATATCTAACTGTAGATCTGCCTGCTAGATACGCATCATCAGCTGATCACAATATCTATCAGTGCCATATTTATACGTTATTATGGCTGTTGTGACTGCACAAATGCTAGCAGGGTAGTAAGCTTTTGATGCTTTACCACTGTAACAACAATCACTTATCTAGCCGCGCACTGGGAGTGGTGGAGCTTTGAAAAGAGCCTTCCATTGGAGTTGGCCAGTCCATTACACGTGCTAGAAATAAGGTGGGCGTCCCATTCCTAAAACATATGCTTCACACCCATTTCCCTGCCAAGAACCAGCACTAGCACAGCGTGACAGAGACCCAATCCTAAGTAGCTTAAAAAATTCGGCCCACCATTGTCTTGTCTTTTTTGAATTAGGCCCCCTTATTGATTGAGTTTTTGACACCCCTGATCTATGCTTATTGACTGCAGGCGTCCCAGTAAAACTGGTGGTCGTTTTCAAATTTTCCAACTATTCAACAAGGTTTTTGACCTTGAATTCTCACCCATGATTTCTGAATCTTTTCCACAGCAATTTATGATACGTAAGTCCTGCATCACACTGCTATGGTTCGAAACTAAATTTATTTTAGAATCCAGGATCATCTTAAACCAGAGAAGCATATAAGTAAGTAAGAACACAGTAAAAAATCAGCAGCATCCTCTGCTAAACTGCTAAGAGAAACTAACCCTTTTTTTTTTACCTTTTAGTTCAAAGTTTAAAATTTGCTTACTTCTTAGCACGGACAACTAACTGTCTGATAGTAGTGGAGGCAAAGTAATATTATCACAGTTAAACACAGGGATGAGTTTAATGTGCTATGTTGCTGTTTACTGATACCATTATGAAGCTTGTTGTAGATGACTAGCAGTCAGTTTATTTGGGCAGCAATATTGTTGCTGATTGCAAAAGAGTGCGTGCAATCTATAAAAGCACAATATTCCGTTTTGATCATAGCCTGGAAAGCCGAAAATGATTATGGCCATCTAGTTGAAATGAAAGCCAATTCGGAAAAATGGAAAAGAATACGCAGGTTATTTCAATAATGTTCTTATCATTTAAATTGGTGCTAATTTTGCCACCAACCAATCAGATATTTTAGCTTTCAAATGCTAATAATCTGATTGGCTGGGGCAAAATTAGCACCAATCTACAACATACGAACTTTTATTAAATCTCCCTGACTGGGTGTTTTTATAAATATTCACTGGTACCAGAGTGAGTTAAATGAGTTATCAATAGGGAACAGGTATTACAAAAAAGTTCTGCTGTCAGAATATAATTTAATAGTAATTTTCCCACCCTACAAATTTAAATTATGTAGAGATAGATGACCCCCAAACCGTAAGTTAAAGCTCAAAAGGGCATCATATCTCGCCTATCTCACTTCACACCTGAATAGTATATAAACTATTAATGCTCACCCTGAGTACTTTACTGATCAGCAGCTTTACTTACATAGTCCATCTGTCCCCTCCTCTCCCCTCTCGTTCGTAAGGGCTATGGCCACACTAGTGCGATTCTGTGTGTTTGCTTTTGCATTTGCGATGCGTTTTTTTTTTTCTACAACTGAATTGCGGCAATGCACTGAATCCCTTGATTTCGGTGCATTGCGTTCACCATTTTTATGCACATCGCTGTGATTTCCTTTCCCAAAAGAGAAATCACAAGCACAAACCACAGAAATTGCATGTAAATACTCACCAGATCAACACAAGGCAAACGGGTGCGTTGCGTGAGCGATACAGTGCGATGCGAGGTGGCCTTGTCCTAACAGTTCACTATCTGTCGAGTTGTCTTGTCTTGCTCATGGGCTACATCACAGAACTGCAGAGACAAAAACCAGGAAGATGACCAGAGTAGTAAAGAAAACTACGTAAGTATACCAGCTGATCAATAAGAGTACCAGGGTGAGGACTTTAGGTTTAGGTCCTGGGTACGATTTTTGGGTAAAAGAAGAGAAGCGAGGGGGAAGAGAGTTTATTTGTCCTTTATCTGGAAGAACCTACAGCGCGGGGTACCAAAACACGGGCAGCATTTCAGGTTAGTTTTTTAGATGCTATTGCAAGTTATGGGGTTTGGAGTGATTTTTAGATATATCATTTAGAAATCCATTTTTAATTTAAAGGCTGTTTCCTGCCCTATATGAGGTAATCTGGGCATTTTAATTTAGGTTCTAAACAATTGTGTAGAGATGATTAGAAAGGAGTAGCCAGGTATAGAATTTATTTGAATGCACACTTTTAATACAGATAGTGACCTAATAAATAGGAAGGAACAGTGCAAAACTGAAAAATCTAATGAAAGATAAACTAATGTTTATATAAAGTATCATATATCATTTATCAAGTTTAACACCATTTATTGCAATAAAGTAAATAAATGTGTATTTTGTGTTGACTTTACTTTGTAGATCCAGCAGCTCACCCCATAATAAGCTTTAATAGCTTTAATAGTTGACTGCAATATCACATTGGTCACCTGGGAAAAACAGCAGCCATGATTAAATATATCATTCTGTTTGTTATTTGCACTTATCTGCCTGGGAACAGGTTAACATATGTCAAAGGCGAAGCTGGGCACACACAGTTGGGGCCGAACCCTGTTCGTGGTCCTTATTACCCTTACTAACAAACATTTAGTAAAGGTATTACGCTTGGTTATAGTACCCTGCGTGCCATCTTTCACAGCTGGGATAAAAAGCATACAAGCAAATGACTAATTAGGCAGTTTTGTTAAAGATGAGCATGTATTGCATTAAGAGCTTATTTATATGGCATGGATAAAGAAACAAATATTCTTTCTATAAAAAGGAGCATAGCGTTTAAGGAGCAGGCATACTTCCTGCCTCTGTATAAATCCTTTGTAAGACCTTATGTTAAAGGATAAGTTGCTCTGTAAAATCAAGTTATGTTCATTTGGAAGCTGCAGCTTTAAAAATACTGTTGCCATATTTTTTTTTACCTATGCCCCTCCAGAGCCTACCTTGTGCCTTGAAAGTTGCTGACATCTTGTTACTGGTTTGCTGAATGTTAAGCTCCTCCCCTCTGAGATTCCCTCTGCTTTCTCCAGCCTGAACATCAAACAGAAATGCCTGTGAGTTCCGTGCATTCTCCTGCTTGAGCCTCAAACACAAATGCCTTTGAGTTCCGTGCACACGCACAGACAGTTGGTTTCGACACCAACTGTCTGCCGTGTACAATGATATTTTGACACCATGCCCTGGGCAGTTTCTATAACACTTCTTATTGCATCCATATCTTGCATTCAGAAGGTCCCTAACACCTGGCTCTCATATGCTAATTGGGACTTTCCAGAGTATTCATTGCCAACAGATTCATTCTGAATTGAGAAAGCCAGTCGGATGACTAGCGAAATGTCTTCAAGTGCTAAACTTTAAGTCCAGTTGATCTAACTGATACACAAAAAAGAAAAAAAGAGCAGATTGCAATGAACTGGGACTTATACAATTAAAAACATTAAAAACATCCTGTCTCATCTCCTAAGATGCAACCCCACAATATGAAATATCATATAATAATATACACTGAAAGATATGAAGCAAAGTGCAATGTCTAGATACTTATAACAGCTCTAGGTAGTTTTTACATGTAATAGTAATGAATACCTAACACCCTACACTCTATAGCTAGACAAAGTAAAAGGTTTTACAGTTTGTGGTAATGAAAGTACCAAACACCTATCTTAACCATATCTACCAGTCTAGTAGTCACATCAGTGTCAATGGGCATCCAGAGGGAAGGCAGGACCTAAAAACGACACCCGCTGGACGTGTTTCGCTCTATATGCCATGATTAGAGCTTTTTCAACCATGCTGCCGTTTCCCCCCGCCGCGCTATAAATACACATGGGAGCCTCAACTTCCTGTAAAGCAAGTGACGTCACTCCACAAGTCTTGTCGGCGCTAAACCATTGGTAGCGTCGGCGAGCATGTGCATAGTACAAAACTGTTCAAAGGGTAATACGGGCAGGCGGAAGTGGGGCTATCCAATTCAAAATCTTAAAATTTTATAAGTCACCCAGTGTCAAAGTATATAATCAGAAAACCCTTGAGATCCCAGCATCCAATCTAATACATAGCCAAAGGTAGAGAGTATCAGTGCACATCACTATTAATATGGTTTTTACAGAGATCAAAGACAGACTGATAATAAATTCACTCTAAGAGTGTTACCAGACCATATCTGGAATATCATTTACAATGTAAATAAATTAACATATACTATACAAGCCATTAGATAATATAGTAAATGCTAAATACACAAATAGACATAACTGAATATAACTGAATTCCTGAGCATGAAGAAACATTCCAATGTGAAAATAGGCAATCGGAAAAGTCTCAATAAATGTACAGATAACCCTGGATACCCAGGTAAGTATACATAACAACATCCCTGATGCGAAATAGGGCATTCATCCTAAGACAGTTCATACACCACATCTGATGATCTGCTCAATAATCCAAAGCAGTACCCCGCAGGGTGGCCAGCTCGCATATAGAAACTACAAGTATTCTTCACAAAATGATGTTTCTCCCACAACGGGATCCCAAGGATATCTCAACATGTCCAAAGTGAGGGTAATAGAAAAATTATTCTCAAATAAGGAGTTCATTGAAAAGATGTCATTAATATCCTTAGGGTGTCCAGGATTGACAGAACTTCATCCATAAAGTAACCTTCACATGAGGTAAGGTAGAAATAGTGAATATGCTTTCAAATGCGTCTATTCCAGTGGTGTCATCCATATTAGACAATCACTTCTCTGGAAGGAAGAACAATCAAAATTAAATAAAATGTGTCAGTCAAAATCTTTATTCAGCCTTTTCGGAACTCTGTGTGTCCAACCAATAAATCCATCTGGTTTTCTGCCTGTAAAAGTCTCTTTGTGAATCTCCTCCTCTGATATTACTTTGTACTGAGTCATGCCAAAGAATTAGCCCTTTATCTGAACTGTGATGAAACTTGAAATGTGCTGCAACACCTTGAGATGACTCTGCCTTCTCTCTAATGCCTCTCTGCAGTCTATCAGATAAATGTTTACTAAGTCGTAACTTCATCATCTGTTCATCTCTCTCCCCTACATATAGTTTATTACAGGGACAACTGATGCCATAAATAATATTCTAAATTTACAGTTGTTGACATATTTTTGATCTATAGTATCTGTCACCTGTTGCATTCCAGTTTTAACTTTCCTGTCTTTATGGTCAATGAACTTGCAGAAATTGCATTCTCCGCATGGATACTACCTTGTAAACGGTAGGCCTCTGCCTAACGTTCTGTTCTTAAAGTGACTGTGCATGAGATGATCTGCTAGATTGCGTGCTCTTTTTGCTGTCATAAGCTGGCTTGTCTGTAATATACTGTAAAAAAGACAGAATCAAGTCAAGTCAAGATATGCCAGTTTTTTTCCAAAATGCCCTCTGTATTGAAACGGGTATGAACGTATTTTACCGTCAGTTGTCTGCATACGGGATCTCCACAATTCGTTTTGTGTAAGTCTCATAGTTTCTCTTTTGGTCCTGGCTAGGAGGTTACGTGGAATACCCTCTTGCTTTAAATCTGCTTTTTAATTCTAACGACTCTCGTTAACAGTCCTCCTCTGTCTTACAATTTCTTCTCACCCTGCAGGAACTGCCCCTAGGCATACCCCTGAGCAGCTCACGAGGGTGGCACTGTGGAAGTGTAAAAGAGAATTAGTAGCAGTATCTTTTCTGTAAAGTGTGGTCACTACATTCGAGCCACTTTTTTTAATGGTTAAGTCCAGAAAATTAACCGGTATATCTGAAATCTCCCTGGTGAGATAGATATTCAAAGTGTTTTCATTAAGAAGGTCAAGAAGCTGTTCAAAGACTGTTTATCTACCTTCCATATGATGAAGATATCATCTATATACCGATACCAATATTTCCATATGTTGATACAGAGACATAGTTTTCCACTTCGTTCTTCCCAGCAACCTAAAAAAAGATTTGCATAAGATGGCGACAACGAGCCCCATAGCGGTCCTCTTTGTTTTGTAAATATACTTTTTATTGACACAAAATGTTGTGTCTTAGACAAAATTCTAAGGGCATTTTATAAAGCTTTGTTAAGTTTTCGCGGCCATTTTCACTGACATTAACGCATAATAGCGTTTAACCCGCGATTTATTAAGGTCCAAAAACAATCCGCGAAAAGTTAACGAGCATTAACCTTCAGCGATATCCGTACCGTACTTACCGTTACCGCGCTTCTATTTTAAAGCGGCGGTATTGTTTCACTCTGCTAGTATCGGCAGCCGATACTAGCCTCCCTGCGCGGGGATGGGCTGGCAACCCGCAGCGGGTGTCGCACCCGCCCCGGGAGGCACGCCCACCCACCCGCCGCTGCTTCCAGCTGCCCCTCCCACCCCTTTCCCGCTCGCGGCAATCTCGGAACGGGAGGCTAGGAGGGGCTGCCGGAAGGGGCCGCAGCAGTGTGTCGCGACCACCGCCGCGCACCCCCTCCCCAGCACCCCTCCAAGCCCCCCGGCCGCTCCCGGGGAGGGGAAGGGAGGGTCCGCTGGGAGGGTGGGAGGCACCCTCCGACGGGGCCCTGAGAAGGGCCTTTTTGGGCCTTAGAGGTCCCCAGCATGAACCGGGACCCCCTCCCCAGCCCTTGTAAGGGCCCTTGCGGCACTGACAAGTGCCTTTGGCGGGGTCACCCCCAGTGTGCGGCTCTTAAAAGAGCCCTTGGGCTGAGGCCGCCGACCCCCGAGAGATACCACCCTGCGGCCGCCAGGGGTCCACCCCCGGCCGCCTCTGCGACCTCAACAGGCCGATTTTGTGCCGCGCGTCTTGATCCAACGGACGTCTTCGGGCTGGCACACCAATCCCACTCAGGTCGCAAAGCCAGCAGACTCACTGCGGCAGCCAGTGAGACCGCTGGCACCGCCGGCCTCAGTGGAGCCATGTTGCAGCCGCTTCTTTCTTCTGCTTCAGCCATCTACTGCGATGCATCAAGTTCCGCAGCGGAGTGCACCTCTTATATAGGTTTGCAGAAAACCCTAATCCATTTCTGATAGTCAATTTTTAATGCTTGGTTTGCATGCTTTACATTAACCAATCAGATTTCTAGAAAGTTCTGAAACTTTCGTGGCCGCGAAAATAGCGCTATTGCCGTATTTATAACGGCGAGCACCATTGCCGCGATGTGTATCGTGGCCGCGATGTGTTGCGGTAATTTTAAGTCCCTTCGCGGCGATACTGTACCACCCGTGATACAACCACCCGCGGGGGGGGGTTGTGGGCGGGGTGGGCGTATGCCCCGCCCCCTTAGCAAGGGCGTCGGAAGGGATTTTAAGTCCCTTCGCAGCGTACTGTACAGTATCGCCGCGAAGGGACTTAAAATTACCGCAACACATCGGCAACACATCGGCAATGGCGCTCGCCATTATAAATACGGCGATTGCGCTATTTTCGCGGCCGCGATGTGCGGCGGTATTTTTTTTCCGCTAATTTCGCTTTTTAAAAATATGCCCCTAAGAGTGCTAGTTAGAATTAGCAGGGACTTGGTTTCCTACTCTTTGTGCGTCACAAAATATTCAACTGCTCTCAGGCCGTCTGGTGTGCTATGTTTTGAATATAGGATCAACACACAAGTGGCGAAGATGTCTCCTTCCTCCAGAACAACTGATTTAAGAGTGGAAATAAAATGTGAGTGTCCTTAATATATATTTTTAAACCCAGGACATACATTTGTAAGTGCATATCAATATAGATACAGGATGGTTAAATCAAACTACTTATACCTGCTATAATTGGTCTTCCCGGAGGCACCTCTTTATTCTTGTGTACCTTGGGAAGCATATAAAATGTAGGGATAATAGGTTTCCGCACAGAAGATGCTAGCCTCTTTTTCTGTAAAGAACCCCTCCTTCCGTGCAACATATAGAAGTCTTTTCAGTTTTTTGTATATAAATAGAGGTGGGGTCTGTAGGAAGTAGAGAATAATTATTGTGATTCTCTAGCTGTCTACTTGCTTCACTAAGATACATCGTGGTGGGCCAGATGACCACATTACCACCCTTATCTGACTTTTTAATCTCTATGTCTTTCATGTCCCTCAGTTCTCTAAGAACTTTTTGCTTGCTCCTAGACAAGTTACTTACAAGCGTTATCCAATTTCGAAATTGTCTGAGTGACATTAAAAAGACATCGAGATTAGGAAAATCAGAAAAAGAGGGGGTGAAGGTAGATTTAACTCTAAAATTACCTCTCCTAGTATCTGGTTCTGCCATATCTTCTATGTGATCTTTCTGAAAAAAAGCTTTCAAAGCCAGTCGTCTGCAAAACAGGAAAAGATCCTTTGTGAGTTCAAAATTATCAACACTATGAGTAGGACTGAACGATAGTCCTTTACAGAGAACTGACCTCTGAGATTCCGTAAGAGTGATAGATTTATAAATTGAAACATTTTCTTGCTCTTGAGTAGGAACTTGGGCATATGTGTGGAAACTATTGCTGATTCGTCAGTTAATCATTAGTCATTGCCTTGTATTGTATCGTTTTCCTGTCATTCTCCTGTGTTCCTATGCCTTCCTTCTCTCCCCCTTCTGTCGCTTTCTTCTGGTGATGTGTTTCCTTAAAAAATCAAGCTGGTGTTGCTAACTTTCTTTTTAGCAATTGTATTGTTTGAAGAACGCACTCCTGTAGACCCTGCTCTTTCTTTTATGTTCATTAGTGACACGCTTTCACACGCCTCGGGGTGTCTCCCCTTCCTCAGGTGCATCTTGCTATCTGTCTGTCTATTTCCTTTACGTATACTTCTGTTTTGTCTTTTATAAGGTTAATTTTTTTGTAATTCTGAGTGTTTTCCATCTATATGCTGCATTTATCTGAAAGTCTCTCTGATCCCGTGCCACTTTTTCTTTCTTGATTTTTATAATCTCACCCTCACTGTTTTAAGGTCCTGTTTCAATCTCTCTTCAAATTCAGTAATTCAGATTTCAATATCTTGTTACATTCTTCTCGTAGCCTTATCGATATCGTTTTTAATATCTACCAATGCTTGTTATATGTTTAATTAAAACTCCAGTTGATCTAACTGAATACAATAGATATTATAGAAGAGGAATTACAGTAACTATATAGGTATGTACTTGTATGGTTTGTTTATGTGATTATATCAGTATGTAAATAAACTTATTTTTTGTTTTGTTCCCTAAACTTCTTTCACTCTATTGCCCTACAGTAGGCCCTGCTATTAGATATTCACAATTGCTCTAATTGAGAGAAGATTGATTGTATTATCCACGCTTTACATCAGATAAAATAAAATGTTATATTCAAGAGGATTTGTTTTAGTGTTTTATTTATTCTAAAAGCAGTTTTAAATCATAAAATGTTAAGACTAATAGTTTTGAAATCATTTTCCAAAATAGTTCATGAGATTTGTTCTGTATTGCCGTTATCAACTGTAGTAAACATTCAACCTTGGCGAAGCTTGGCAGCTCCAGGGAATAGAAATTGTTAAAACCCCATGGAGTGCAGCGCTACATACTTGTCTGACCTGTCTTGTCTAAACATATATTAATTCCTAAATGGATATCACTGACCAGATAGAACCTAATGATCTTCTGCCTGTTGCTAGCACATTTGGTAGGCACCGAACTAACCTGGGATAGATGATGTGTGTCCTATGATTAATCCTGTTTGGATTCTGTCCCCTTTTCAAATGTTTAAAATTTTACCCTCTGCCATAGTTAGAACTTTGCAAGGTTTGCACTTTAGAAATCTGAACTAGTCACATGACATGCTTAGGATACAGTAGTTATAATGGTTAAATGATAGCATAACAGGTAATTTCTTTTCAAGACCTGTGTCTTTAAGTCTTAAACTATCTGGCAAATATCTTAAGGGGGAAATTTTATTATATTTCGGTCCACACCAAATTCTTATAAAATGTATTTTAATGAAATAAAATGATTGTACCCCTACTGATTGAATTTAGCACTTATGGTCTGATAATTCCCTAGAAGTTTTTTACACTTAATTTTTACATTTTGGAACACAGAGGGTACATTATTCACAACCATTGTGTACTTCTCACCTTTAGGGTCCCCTCACTCCTTCGTGGATATTCAAATACTATGATAAAAGGTCAATAATGTATGTTTGTAATAACTAGAAAGGGAAAGTTTAAGTATAAACTTAGAATTTGGCTTGAAGACTGCTTTTGGAAGGGAATTTGTGTGTTTGTGCTGCAGATTTTAAAACTCAATAATGTCAATGAAGATGACATTGTTGTTTTTTTACTTACCCTTTAAATATGTCACATGCATTAAGGTGGTCAGTTGGTGTGTGTGTGTATTATATCAGGTGGGGGATAAAATACTAACTTTTTTGATGATTGGTCAAAATGAGTTTTTTTTACTTTAGTTACCCTTTACGTATGGTTGCCATAGTATTGATAAGTAGATCAGTAGGTGTGTGTACCCATGTCGGGTTGAGAGTTAAAAAAAACGTTTTTTTGATGATTGGTCAAAATTAGTTTTTTGATTTGATCAAAGTTGCTTTTTTGACTTTAGTTACCCTTTAAAGTACGGCTTCCACAGTAATGGATAAGTAGATCAGTAGGTGTGAGTACCTGGGTCTGGTGGGGTACGTCTTGTTTGTGTTCCAACCATAAACTATTTTTTTTTTTATTGAGGATAAATCTAAATTAGTTTTTTTTACTTTAGTTACCCTTTAAGTATGGCTGCCACTGTAATGGATAAGTAGATCAGTAAGTGTGTGTACCTGGGTCTGGTTGAGGTGATGTTCTTTTTTGTGTACAACCATAAAACTATCTTTATTGAGGATAAATCTAATTAGTTCTTGTTTTTTTTTACTTTATTACCCTTTAAATATGGCTGCCCACCTAATGGATAAGTAGATTAGTAGGTGTGTGTACCTGGGTCTGGTTGAGGGGTATGTATTTTGTGTTTATACCATCTTTTTGAGGATAAATCTAAATTAGTTTTTTGACTTTAGTTACCCTTTAAATATGGCTTCTATGGGAATGGAAGGGTAGGTCAGTAGGTGGTGTACCTGGGTCTTTGTGGGGGGTTGGGGGTATCACCATTTGTATTTATGACCATGAAAAAAACAGTTTTGAAATATCCACATTTGAGGATTGTTACCATTATAGTCTAAGAAAAAAAATGTCTGAATTCGCAGATAACGCCAATATGCTCCGCGGATTCCTTAGCTAGAAATAGACCCCCTTCTCCATATGCCCCGCACGTCTGTACCGATTTCATGTCTCTGCTCACTCAAAACTGTGGAGGAGATACAGTCCAAAAAGCGGAAGAAGAAAACGGAAGAAGAAAAAGAGAAGAAATAGAAAGACACATATATTTGGCTTTTTCAAGCCAATTACATAATATAAAATTACTATCAATAATCATAATTCTAATGGTGAGGTCATTGCAGATTGTAAAGCACGAGGAGCAGCGAAATCGCAACATTGGGGCTAGGCCTAGCTGAAACATTCCCCATACAAAACTATACAACACCCAAAAATATTACAATAATTTAGTCAAACAAATATTAATGTCAACAACTTTCAATGACACTGCATAGTGTACCTGTAAAAAAAAGGTAGCAAGGTAATCTTGATTTTAAAGGCCTAAGCTTACTTGCAGAACACACCCTCAACACATTACCCAATAGAAATCAAGTATCTCCTTTGTCCTGGTGATACTTGTAATGTGTGTAAGTGCTGAGGGGGAGTGAGGAGGGAGCAGAGACTGTTTGCAGCTGAATCTCAAGCAGTTAAAGGGACAGTTCAGTGGAAATTTTCAATATTTGTTAAATTGTTAGTTTGTGTAATGCATACTTAGTTATTCTACATATTCTCTCCCTTCCTTGCTGTTGACATTAGTGAGCTGACATTTCAGGTTCTAACGGTCCTTCTTCTTCCCAGGATGCATCACATCCTTGGAACTTCAAAATGTCATTTCTACTGATTGGCTGTTGGATGGGTCAAACATGCTCAGATCTCTACTGAGCAACTGAATCAACCCAGGCGCTGGGTCAAGGGCAAAACCATAACGGCCTCTACTAGGGGTCCTGCAAACAGGAAGTCAGTATTTCGGTTGCATTTACTGTATTTATACACAGACAAAATGCTGAATTGGCAGATAAGGGTCATTGGGATGAAAAAATACTGCTATTTTTTCTGAAAAGCATATGTATTTGCACTGAACTTCCCTATTAATCACTATCTTTATTTCTCAAGCTCCCAACCTCTCTGCTTCTCTTTTTATCTTTATTGCCGAACATGTAACAAAGCAAGGTGAGAGAATATTTAGCAGTGCCGGTTTGCTGATTGGTTTGATTGACAGCACAAGCAGGCAGAGTGTATTGCAATTATAGTTCGCTATAACTAGTATCTCAGGACAGGGGAAGAATTTGAGGAAAGTAAAAGTACTCTGGGGGTTGGGGGAAATTAAAGAAGACATGGAAAGGGGAAAAAGGCATTTTCCCACTATAGATTCCCTTTAAATAATATTAAGTCAATTCAAATAGACTTGTTGAGTATTTGAAGACTTATATATATTATAACAGGTAAAACAAGCTTCAAAGACTGGGAATTGTAGAACACCCATGTTATATCTCACACCAATACAAATACCGTATATACTCGAGTATAAACCGAGTTTTTCAGGCTGTAAAATCAGCCTGAAAACTCGGACTTGGTTTATACTCGAGTCACTCGACATTGAAGATCAGCGTCCTCTCCATTCCGGCAGCAGCGTCCTCTCCATTCCGGCAGCCGCACGATCATTCCATGTACTGGTGTCGGCGACGCCCTGCCCGGCGCCAGCCCCGCCAATTAGTGACGTCAGCCAGCGCGCCAGTACATGGAATGATCTGGCGGCTGCCGGAATGGAGAGGACGCTGCTGCTGGAATGGAGAGGACGCTGCTGCCGGAATGGAGAGGACCTTACCTTAAATGCCAGCACACAGTCCCAGGAAGCCCTTGGATTTAGGAGAGCCCACAGCACCTGGATGAAGAGCCCACAGGTACAAACTGAACTGGGTGGGAGGGTGACGGTGGCATTCAAGATGTTTTGGAAACTACAACTCCCGCTGCTTTATTAGCTGGGAGTTGTAGTTCCAAACATCTTGAATGCCAAGTGAGGGTGGCATTCAAGATGTTTGGAACTACAACTCACAGCTATAAAGCATGCTGGGAGTTTGTTTCCAAACATCTTGAATGCCACCTCACTTGGCATTCAAGATGTTTGGAAACTAAAACTCCCAGCTATAAAGCATGCTGGGAGTTGTAGTTTCCAAAACATCTTGAATGCCAAGTGAGGGTGGCATCAATATGTTTGGAAACTACAACTCCCAGCATGCTTTATTAGCTGGCAGTTGTAGTTTCCAAACATCTTGAATGCCAAGTTTCTACCCTCGGTTTATACTCGAGTCAACAACTTTATCAGATTTTTTAGGTGAAATTGGGTGCCTCGGTTTATACTCGGGTCGGTTTATACTCGAGTATATACGGTATGCACCTGACAGCATAGGGGGAGCAGTTTTGCGTATTAATTAGCCAGCTATACATGCGCAGATATCATTAAATTGAACTAGTTTAAATACAGTAAAATAATCAGTGCAATTATTATATATAACAACCAAACCATACATTTCCACCAATATCATCACTAAGGGTCAAAATGCTGATAAATGTGTATGAAGAATGGTGCTCACCGTTTCACAGTAAAAGTCCCAAAGTTATTGTCGGATGATTCAGGTATTATGTCAATTGCACGTTGGTTGTGCACCCATTGGCTGAAATCAGTGCTGGGCAGAACTAATGATTGCAATATATTATAAGCTGCCTGTACACTATTACACTAGGCATTGTTCACACTAGCAAATGCAGGGATCTGCTGTAGCTTGCTTGGTTTGTGTGACGGGTTGGGTTGCTGGTGAAGTCTCCCTTTGTCTCTATTTTTTTTTTACTTGGAACAATCTGAATGGGTTTGATAAAATGAATTTGTGGATGGGAGAAAAATGCCCCATTATATACCTGTTGGCCCTACTGAATGTAGAAGGAGTGTCCCACTAACTGCACTTTTAGTGTCCCTGTCACAGTAAGTTAGGCAGCAGAACTTGAAACTGCGAGAAGCAGACATCCGAGATGTGGGCAGGGCCTAACTAGGAGCTGTCTAGCTCTGCCATGGTCCCTCCAACCCCCCTGATTGTCTATCCATATTTTTGGTAAGTTGAGTCTATATAAACCCACTGTTGCTTGTTATTGGCTCCTCCTACAGCTCTCAGACAGGGACCTTTAACTTTAAGCCACCACCCCTTACTATATTATTCAGGTCTCATTCCTAATGTGTCAAGGCTTGTTGCACTTATAGCAATTTATACATAATTTATATATATGCTTTCTTAACCGATGTATGAAATTGTATTTAACTTAATTTTTATCTGTATAATGGCTTGCACTCATGCCCTTGTTTGTATACTCTGTATTTTTTAATGTACAGTGCTGCATACCCAAGTGGCGCTTTATGCAAATAGCTAGTCATGATGTCATAACTGTCACTATGTCTTAATTTTTTTTTTTATACCTATGCTCAGAGGTATGCTGATGCCCTGCAGCACTGGGGTCCTGAGTTCGATTACATTCTCAGACCCCATCTGCATGGAGTTTGTATGTTCTCCACGTGCTTGCGGTTTCCCCCACAATCAAAAACATATAGCAGCTCTGGTCCTTGTGGTGCATACCCCCCTTGGACACATCTGCAATTGAGTTTGACTGTTCTCCCTGTGCTTGAAGTTGGTCTCCGCATTTCATATGGGTACTTCAGTTCCCTTCAAGTAAAAACATTCTTAAGTGGGTAGTCACATTGGTGAAAGCCGGTGAGTCAATCACTTAATAAACCAAAGTGGGTTGTCACATTGGTGAAAGCTGGTGAGTCAATCACTTCCAATTTTTTTTGACACATGCAACCAATCAGTATGTCTTTATGGTCTTCCAGCTTTAGGAGGAGGATTCCTAACTATAGATAAGCAAGAACAAGAGACGGCCAACCATAAAGGTGAGGTTCCCATCATAGGCCATTCCCCCATTAATAAAGGCTGCGGCCTGCACTGTAAAGATGATGAGTTAGATATGCTAATGTCAAAGCCATTGTATGCAGCTCGGCCTTTTTTTCATTGTAAATATGAATGAAATAACTGAAAGCCAATCAGCCTTACACAACTGTTACAAACTGACAGTTACCTGTATAATTATTTCCCCTCATTGAGCAGGGCAGAGTTGTCAACCTCTGCCAGAAAGAGAGATAACAAGGGCAATAATCAATAACTGTAAGTCCATCCCTAAAATGAAGACTTACATAAAGGTAAATCACCCCCCAAACCCCTAAACGGTAATAGTTTGAAATCTGAAATATATAAGTCTAACACGAAATCCTGCACAATGTCCTGTTGCCCCTGTTCCTGCTTCCTGGTTATTCCAGTTAGTAACTGTCAGTTATGGATTTGACAGTTGACATCACAGCCAATGACTGAATGTTAATCCCCTAGCTGCCTCTTCTGAGCATGCTCAGGCTCAATGCAGGTTTCTAAATTGCTCAGTTTCCACGAGGCATCCAGAAGCACAGCAGGCATACAGTAATGAATTCATAGGACAAACTAGAATATATCAACATATTTTAAAGAGGCCATTCTTATGATGTTCTTATGAGATTGGAGTTGTCCTTTAAGGGCACGGCCACACTGCAACGCAAATGCACGCGGAATCGCATACAATTTCATGTGCGATTTCCTTGAGTTTGCGCATGCGTTTTCAATGATTTGAAAAAAAACGCAAGCTTAAACACAGAAAAATCGCAGCATTGTGGCCTATCCCTAAATGTCTGCTTAGAAATAAATGTAATAAAGTGAAAATAAGTGGCAAGTGATTAGGTCCTAACATAAGATCCTTTGATGATATTATAAACATGATTAAGTGTATAACTGGCTCTAATTGGCCTATTAAAACACATGTCCACCCTTAAAACAAAAAACTGGCGACTTCTCAATGATCTGCCCACACCCCAAATGCTATTTTTGCCAGTTTATTACATGTATTTGTAACCAGATATTTAATGATAAGTTCTATTATTTTCTGGTAAAGGTATCTGCCTCCCCCTTGGCTCAAATAACTTTTTATAAGTTTGAGTATGTGCAGAGGAGGCAGTAGGGCAATCAGCAGTCAATCATTGGTTGTGATAAAGCAGTCACAGCCTTGATTGACTGCAGAGAAAGAGCCATCTTACTCTGCCAGAATGCATCTAATAAGGTTCTAAATATATCAGTTGTGGTTTGGGGCAGGTAATGGACATATGGCCAGTTTTTTGTTTTACGGGTAGACATGCCTTGATTAAAATCCCCAGCAACAATCACAAAGACCATCCAGGTATTTGGACTGTAAAGTGTTAAAAAATTCATCAAGGGCCATATTTATATTGACACAATATTGCTTTTTAGCGGCATTAATGATTGTTAAAACAATCATTAATTTACAATCATTATCGTTAATCTACAATAACTATCATAAATCTACGACCGCAACGGTAGATTTACAGTCCACCGTAGAATAATAGTATTCTACTACCACATGGTATTCAGTGGTTAGCACTGTTGCCTTGCAGTGTTGAGGTCCTGAGTTTGAATCTACCCTTGGACACATCTGCAAAGAGTTTGTATGTTCTCCCCGTGCTTGCGTGGGTTGCCTCAGGGTACTCTGGTTTCCCCCACAATCAAATACTGATAGGTTGTATGTGTTAAATGTGCTTAGATTGTAAGCTCTTTGGCGCAGTGCCTGATGTAAATGTATACATGTAACTGTAAAGCGCTACGGAAGATGTGGGCGCTATATAAATCCACAATAATAATAATAATGATTCATTAGGAAGAAACCATTGTTGTAGGGGCGATGGTTAGGGAAATGAACAAAATCTTTGAATTTATTGATGTCTAGAGAGTTAAGTTGGCAAACATACTGTAGTATATACTACAATATCATGTTGTCAGCTTTGGGGGGAAATGGGCTATGTGTTCTATACAGTAATAAATAACATAATAGAAGACAAATATACCATATTTTCTTAACTTTAGGACATATTTATAAAGAAGAAATGTTGGAAACCAATACTGCCCCTTTATTGCTATTATACAATATAGTAGAGACCACTAGTGGTATTTTACGTCTGACATGTATTTTACCTCTGTATCAGAAAATAATGCTATTGTAGCCATACTGCAGTCACAAAATACCACACTGTGTGATGCAGTTAGTGTTTTGCAATGTAATTATAAAATACATTTTTAATCACAAAAGTCCCAGGAACTAGTGGTGTGCTGCACCCGCGATAAAAGAGCAGTATAACATTTTAGCGATACCTCCCATTTATACAGTAAATTTTGCTAATAAGGTTTTATTATCTTGATAAATAACCCTATGCATTCCAGTACGCCATTTTTTTTTAGAATGTTGGGTTGTTTCAGTCCCTAGGAAAATCTTGCAAATAGGATGGAGGTTTCTGTGAATCGGAGAGTTGGAATTTAGAAACACCTTGGGACATATTTATAAAGGGGTAGTATTGCAAACTCATGATACCATGCCTTTACTACATGTATGATCTACTGCAATAAACCCTGAGCTTTCACTGCCTAGCTTTATTTCTGCTGTTGTATTGCTGCACTCTGCGTAAGCTAGAGCACTTAAATAAAAGGCTACTCTTTTACTATAGGCCAGTGGGTAAATTGTATTATTGGTGTCCTGCTTAATTAATATCTCCGTGGTGGTGATTACCTTTTAACAGAATATGAGACTGCATCAATGTAAGTGTGACACCAGTAACTGTAGGCTGAACTTGGCTCAGTACTATCTCATTCGCCGTTTAATTAATAGCTTGAATTAACAAAGAAGAAACCGGGTTGTCACCTCCAGCAAAATGATCATTATGTTTACTTTTCAGCAGTCTTTTTATTGCTAAAGGGCCTGATGATCCTAACATGGAGTGACAATAAATTAGTATCTGCACACTCGGAGTAGCTTTTAGAATTAATTAAAAATGCTGTAATACTTGGGACAAACGTTTATAATGATTCCTTACAACATTTCCTATGGGAAAACAGAACATCACAGCAAACATTTCATTACTACAGTGTACAGGAGACCCCCTGGCTGTATTACATATAGATCTATACACACATTAAATACGATTACTGTAAATTAAAGGTGCAGTATCGCAAAATCGTGATCCATCATTTTTACTGCAGTTGTAAAATACTGCGCAATATCAATTTTTACAATAACTTCTATAATTTAGAAATTAATTTACCCAATATCAACTGTAGTGCAAAAAATCAATACCACTAAATATTTCACCTGTGCTTTATAGTCCATCGGTGGCCTATTGGGATTTCACTAACCGTGAATAGCATTAGTTAAGCTACACAGACGTAAAAATGCTATTAACGGTTGGTGAAACCATAACGGGCCACCTATGGACTATAAAGCACAGGTAAAATGCTATGCGGAATTGATCTTTCCACTATTGTTGATATTTGGTAAATTCATTGATAAACTACAGATGTTATTGCGCAGTATTTTACAACTGCAGCAAAAGTGATGGATCGCAATTTTGCAATATTGCACCTTTACCAATTACAGTAATTGTACTAATATATATATATATATATAAATATAAAAATAAATGTAATACACTAAGGGTGTCTCCTCTACACTGCAGTAATGCAGTGTTTGCTGTGATGCTCAGTTTTCCCATAGGAAATGTTGTAAGAAATCATTATAAACGTTCGGTCTTTGGAATAATTATCTGCAGATTTCTGTACACACTGTTCTCTTTCAATGAAGAGGAGGAAGTGATCCATGGGACTCTGGCAACATGGGAGAACAACAGGATTGCTGCCCGACCATCATTAAGCAGTATGACCAGACCAATCACTTAATGAGGGTGGTCCAATCATGTACACATGTAAGATCGTCGGCCACATCACCCTATAAGGACCTAATGTGTATACAAAACTTAATACTTTATACCAGTAAATATAACATAATCCTAAACATTCTTCTTTTCAGCACGAAGTCAAAAATCCTGAAAACAACTAACTTACGTATACCCAAAACACTTCTGTTTAAAATGTACCAATTGCCTTACAAAGAAACACAGCGACACACCTGTGTTAATACCGCTATATTTCCCCTTTATTTTCCCGCACTAGCTCCGGTATAAGAAAGGCTCAGCAAGATGCAAAGATATGCTAAGGTGAAGATAAAATTTGGACAAATTGTGAGCTATGTCATGAAAAAAAAATTTTAACCAAAAAATTTTATAGAGAAAGTTTAAGTATAAACTGAATTTGGCTTGAAAGGCTGAACAAAGCTTACGTAACCAACCGAGCGCTCCCGTGACATTTGATCAATCCTGCCAGAAGCGTCTCTCTCGTTCTTCTATGTGACCGACATGTGATCGCAAAATGAATGGGATTTACGATTGCGTGGAATACAGGAGAGGCAGTTCCAGCAGGATGGGTAAAATTTTGCGGGAGCGCTCGGTCGGGTAAGTAAAATTGTATATATGTATGGCCACCTTAAAAGGGGAAGTTCAGTGGAAATACATATGCTTTTAAGAAAAAAAAGCAGTATTTTTCCATCCCAATGACCTTAACCTGCCAATTCAGCATTTTGTCTGTGTATAAATAAATACTTTGGAAATACTAATTCCTGTTTGTAGGACCCCTAATAGAGACGGTTAAGGTTTTTCTCTGACCCAGTGCCTGGGTTGATTCAGTTGCTCAGTAGAGATCTGAGCATGTTTGACCCATCCAACAGCCAATCAGTAGAAATTACTGTTAGGAACATTCCAAGGATGTGGTGCATCCTGAAATGTCAGCTCACTAATGTCAATAGCAGGGAACAGCAAAAATGTAGAAATTCAACCGATTTTTCAAAATGGGAGAGAATATCTAGAATAACAAGGTATGTATAATATAAACTAAAATTTTTTTAAAAAATTTATATTTTTTACTGAACTTTACCTTTAAGGCTACTTTAAGATGAACAATTGTTCGTTCTTCTGGCTGCGTTGTTACTGACAGTTTTTTAGTGGTGCCGATAGGAAAATGTTACATGCAATGTTTTCCTAACGGCAAAACATCTGGAACTGCTAATAAAACGTGACTAGAATGACGAACAGTTCGTCGGAAAGTAGCCGCCTTCTGTGACATAGGCAAGAATTAAAATCAAGAGGCAGCTATTCAGCACTGATCCAGACTTCTTACAGCTGATGCAATCAAGAGGCAGACAGGGCCGTTTTTACAATCAGTATTTCATTTGTGGCCAGTGTCGCTGCATTCATACAAAAGTATGTATACACTCCCGCCTCACCTGGTACAGCGTGTGCCTCTTACCAACTAGTAAAGTGGTTCCACAGTCACAGTAGACGGTGTCAGAAGCAGAAGGAGGAGGGCGCCTAGGGCACTAAAATGGCTAGAAACAGCCCTGGAGGCAGGTGTTTATAATACCTGCAATTAAATTGCAAAAAGTGTGTAAATTTGCAGAGATAAATCTGAAAATTCTCCATGGATTCCTTAGCATGGATTTCCAATGTCCCGCATGTCTTTCTGAATTTCCTGTACCTAACTTGAAAACCGAGGGAGAAGAGTCTAAAAAATAGTAGGGGAAGAAGGAACAGAAACAAGGAATTTTGCTCTTTCAAGACAAATTAATTATATAAAATACATAAAATATACTAGATAATGTTTAGCAAATTTGGAACAAATATTTGCGCATACCCCATTCAGATCCTAACATTAACTTCCCGTTACTGTATATTAATACAACACAACTGTTTTGACTTGGACAGGCCCAATGTGAAGGGCCTGTCCTGGACTGCTGAGCTTTGAACTAAGATATGTGGGGTTGCTTGGATTGGGGTGTGGTTAGTGGTATTTTGTGTAAATTAGGGTAGCCTACTTATAAAGCTGTGTATCAGTAATTACCAATCGTGGTGTAACAGTATCCTGCAACTGTATTTTAGAGTTGTTTTAGTAAAATACTACTATGATCCCCCTGTAGGAAATTCTGTGACACAAATACGAAAATACAGACACAGTTGTGAAATTCTGGTACTGGTACTACAAAGAGATGCGAGGAAATAACATAACAGCCAAAATAATATTAACTTACAGTCACAAAAACTTAGGATGTAAATTAGCACACTAACCCAGTTAGGAAGTTGCAAAATAAGCGATTAAGCTTGCAAACACATAACTTTTGGGCAGACAATAATTGAAGCTTATCTTTATTTAATCTACAGTATGCCACAATTCATCACTGAAAAAAGCATTGAGCCAAGCATACACATCTATGCAACTAATCCAACATAGGTTTATTGCATAACTTTTAATGACTGTGCTTATTGGTGTATAAAATATGTATTACATATTTATTCTGCCTTTAATTTTTAAGCATATGGGGCATGTTGTCCCTATCTCCATAAATTATATTTGAAGTGTTTTGTGTAATAGCTCGGCTGCCCAGCAGCAAACCCATTAAACTTTTTTTGCTATACACAAGTGAGATGGCAGAGGTTCAGTTCCAGCTATAGTGGGGAGACACTATCACGCTATGATTAAGTATCAGCAATTTAAGCATTAGTGAGTTCATTGGTACATTAGCCCTGCAGCCAAGATACGTTTTCTAGTCTCATGATATGTGGGCGATTATTACATAAACACTCTCTCATGTGAACAGCTCAATGGTATGACATTGTTTATATTAGAGGGCAAGGTTTAGGAGTAAAATTGGGCATATTGTGAAACTAGTGCAGTTAATCAGTATAAAGCTCATATGCTAATTACTTGTTTTCTGGTTATAAAAATCTTGGTGCAATGCAGCATATTTCTCGATAATGCAGGGTAAGCAGGAGCAAATGCTTTTGAACATTTTGGTCAATAGATAAAAAATTTACACATAATAGTGTTCAAAAATCTATAATATAGGCCAACATCACTGTAAAAGGTAACAATTAAAATTACTTTTCTATAACAGACTGTCTGTACCAGATATTGCCTTATTAAAAGTCCATACTGTAGGTTTACTAGGGTTTTTTTCTTTGCTCTCCCTAGAGCATTTTGTAAGCACAGATCAGTATTTCAGGAGACCATTTAATTCTACATCTTAACAACAATACATCTTCTGTGTTTTATTTGTATTTGCCCAGTGGTTTTAAAAAAATGTTTAACTGTAAACTTGCAGATATACTTGTCTGAACTAAACAGTTTTTTAAATTTCTTTTACAGTTGTTTCTGACAGTTTGTGAAAAGCCAAGCAAAAGCATAATGAATTGATGAACATGACCAAGGTGCAGGGCCGGCCTTTGATATGGGCGACCACACAAGTTGCAATACCAGGGGGGTGCCAGCTGGGACCTGTAGGTCATATTTGTGCATCAGTGCCACAGACCCTCCAGTTACGACCCTGCAGATCAAATTAATGTATCAGCACAACCCCACATACTAAGCCCCAACACACATAAGCGTAACTTAAGATATTTGTATGCTGTGTTGTTCTGTCTGTGCATTTAGTATGTTACATGTTACATAATGGTGTATGCACAATATATACAAGCACGCAGCTTAACCCAAATTTAGAACCTTAAAGTTAGGTCCTCATTGCTAGAAATACAGCAGACGGGAAAAAGAAAAAACGTAAGAGGACCCCCCCCGGCTCAAAAATTACATGGTTCAATGACATTCCTGAAGCCTTTTCTCTGAATGTTTACTGCCCCTTTCCTTGCCAGATGATGTCACTGCTGCTGTCATCTGCCTTCTTTGAGCATGTAAAAGATCAGAATGAGCTTCTTTTATCTTTAAAAGGATGCAGCAACCTGATCTGGAATATCTCACTTCAGGACCGTCTTAGAATCAAGTACTGTGGTCTCGGGGGCAGTGCTTAGCAGACATGAAGCTTTTAGTTTGGAAAGTAGACAAAAATATTGCTCTGGACCTGCCTCCTTTCCTGGGCCAGCAAGCTAGGGGGTGTGCTGCCTATGGAAAGACAATGTTTTGCCTGATGTGCAGATTTACCCAGACAACCTTCATCACAGTATACTGGGTATACTGCCTACATGGAGATGCCTGCTGTACAATTTTCCCCATCTGGGTGCTGCCTCCTCATTTAGTTGATGATTAAACCAATATGAATATGTACTCTGAGGGAAGTCTACATTCTTATTGGTTGGTGACACCCAGACCAGGCTGAAGGGGAACATATGATTTAGGGGTTAAATTAATGCAATTAATGTTGCCTGTTTGATTCAATGGAGGACGGTTTAACCAAATTTAGCTTACTTCAGAGGGCTTCCAGACCACTAAACTAAAATGTACAATAGAAATACACAATTGTTAAACAAGGTATTGAACCATTTTAATTACAGCTCTTTTTTGTTTCTTGTTATTTTTGTTTGATAATACATTTTCCTTTTTTATTTGTATATGTCAAAACGTGAAAACGTTAACAAAAATAAATGTTTAAAAAGACCTAAGAAATGGATTTGGTATGAAATTCTAACATGCCTAAACAATACTAATTACAAGCATTTTTCTATTATCAAAAGGCTTATAAAAACAATGCTTTGATATGTTAGTTTCTATAGCAACAAGAAATCAAACAGATTTTTAAAGACACCAAATTGATTTTGAAAATTCAGAGGACAGTCACATTAACTGGAGACCAGTTTAATGAATAGTGCTAAGCAAGAGTCCTCTTACCTTTTACAGGACCCTTCCTGATCATTATTTAACCTGTTTATATTAAAGGATATTGGATCAGCCCATAAAAGATTTGCAAGCTGGTGCACCTTACCTAACTGTGCTCCCACAATGCAACTGCTACAGGGTGCTTACTGCATTGCAGGTTAGAAGCACCAGTTTCTGATATTCTTTTTTCAAAAAACGATATTCTGATAATAGTTACTTTTCTTGTTCTCCTACGGTTGGAAACACTTTAAAGTTTGTCCACATATCTCTAATGCTGGCCAAACACTGGTAAGCCTGATTAAGGACGTGAAGGCGTCTGAAACGCATTAGGCCATCCACTGTGTTTTTATTCTTTTTGTATACCATGGAATTGATGTAATAAAGATTGTTTTTTTTTTTAAGGAAGACTAGCTAACCTAGTGTTTGCTGTACTGGGAGGTGCGGTATCAAGCCTTTACTTACCTAGTACCTGCCAAACATTGACTATACATTACATTGATGTAAACATCTAATTGATCTTAATGTCAAAAATAGCACAACCCAGAATTAAAAGATGACAACCAGTTTAACATGTATTTCTTTCCATTTATTACCAATTGACCCACATTTTTGCAGGGGGAAAAAAATAACGTTTTACTTACTTAAATAGAGAAATTGTCAATGAAAACCCAAAATAGGATATCAAAATATTTTTTGCATAATTATTACTTATATACATATCATACATTTTACAAAAAAATACCTACACACCATTCGTTAATTTACATGATGTAAGGCAAAATTTGTCAATATATATAGAATATCTGGCCACTGTAGACAGCAGTCAAAAATGTCCTTGAGCAGCAGCTAAAATGCATTAGGGAAAAAAAAGTGTAATACAATCTATAAAACAGCATAAAATAAACACATGTATAAAACTGCAGCTATAAAATATATTTACTAACAAGTGGGATGTTAACTGTAGATGTTTTAATTTTCCCTCTAAATAAGAAGTGATTTAAATACATTCCTAGTTTATTTTATACTTGGTCCTTGAATCAGTTCTTTGTGTAAATAGGTTTCCATATACTGGAAAAGGGGTAGTTCAATTACATCCTATGGTGGTCTGGGGACAGGGCAAATACATCTTTTTGATGCACTGTAAATGGTCTCTAGACAAATGCAGCAATTTGTCTTAAGGACGTGTGCAAAATGATTAAGGGAAAAGTAAAGCTTGTAAACAAGTTACTCTTGTCCAGGGAATAGTTATGCCTGTACTCCTGTCCTCTGTCCTATTAGTTTAGTACAGAGAATACAAATGAGTATAATACAACAGGGCTGAAATAAAAACAAGTTCTATTTGTTAACCGTTCTAACTGAAAATATATTACTGTGTTCTGGAATAGGTCTGCCCTGTAGTAAAACAAAATGGGCAGTTGTTAATGAAGAAGTGATTTCTTATACTTGATATACTAGATTATACTAGATTTCTTATATTCTGTTCTATAGCCGCACACTAAGAAGCATTCTGATTCACTGCACTATTGTTATTTTGTATATGCACTATACTTGATGCCAGTTATTTCCACCATCAGCATTGTACCAAATACGACTTGAGATACTTTTATTATAGCAATGCAACTAGCAACAAGGTGCAATACAGTACGTTTTAGGAGCTGCACTGTAAAGCTTTTTTCTTTTCAAAAGACAGGGAGATTTAAAAGACAAGTTCTTATTGTTTAAAACGGTGCTAATTCTGCCCCAACCAATTAGATCTTATTTAACATTTGAAAGCTAACATCTGATTGGTTGGGGCAAAATTAGCACCATTTTGAGCGATAAGAACTTTTATTGAATCTCCTTGATAGTATGACATGTTCATGGGAGAAATCTAAAGCAATTACTGCAGAAAATTAAACCAAATGTACACTAGAAATTACCCACAATCACTTTCAAAACAGACTTTGAAACCTGCCTAATTATGAAAACTGCATATTATGGCTGCAATTCTAAAGTAGTTTTGTTTCTTAAAATGACGCACACATTAACATTGGTACAGTATGGGGTTCTCTTTACTCAAACAGATTAAACCTACAATTTTCGATATTTTTACATGGGAAAGATTCCACAAGTCCTAGAATTAACCATTTCCTTCTCTACCAACTGGTCTTAAAGGTTGTGGCCTTTAATAAAAAGACCACACACCTACATTTAAAATATTACTCCAGGATCATGCTTCTAGCTGCAGTCTATCCAAAGTCACAGCAGTATAAATGGTGATTTTTCTTGCTAGTAGTGTGACATCCCCAGCTGCATCATATGCCCCCCCCCCCAAAAAAAAAACAAAAACCAAACTTCTTAATCATAAAGCTATCCACAAACCTAAAAACTGTTTATTCTCTCCCTAAGGAGGTGCACATAGACAGATGAAAGGAGAGAGAATGGTTGCAGGTCTGTAACTAGCTACAGAAAGGGGGGGGGGGAAGCCGTCCAGCAAATCAGGAGACAAAGAAGTGTAACTTTACAAGCCTATAACTCAAGATTCAGAGAACCTAGATTCATTATCCTAAGCTTGTTTGGAAGGTAACTTAAATAGAGGACACTTGTATGGAGACCAGTCACCCTTTAACAGAACAAGATTTTAATGTGCACTGGGGTCAAGCAACTGTACATGAGCATGGTAAGAAAATGAATGGTACTATAGGCAATTCATTTCACTTTCACTACAAACTGTTGTTCACTTTCACTACAAACTGTTGTATTACATTCTCAATGTATAATCTGTGTTATTGTGTATTATATGTTCAGTTTAATACCAGCAGAGGGTTGTGATTTGCCTTAGAATATCCTCGCACTCAGCTAACCCTTATCTGTATACAGTCCTTTAAAGTGAGCAATTTTTTATTTGCCTACATTCAGATTTAAAACTAGAGCATATGGCTTGTATATTGTGACAGAAAGCAAGCAGAAGAAAACAATTAGAAATGAAACAATATATATATACTGAAAAACGACTTATCGTTTCCTATAATTGGGAGTTTAAAAAACAATTTCCCCAGTATAGATGTCCTTTAAGCTTTTTCACAAAATAGGAATAAAAAAACATTCTGTAAACAAAAATCCTTTTTGCAGCATTCCACTACATGGGCTTCAAATAGATACTGTATATGTTTTTCATTGTGATAGGGGTTATTTATTAAAGTTATTATGTTCATTGTTATTTATATTTTTTGTATCTTTTCAAGCAGTCACAACACAATAGCACATGCAGAAGACTAAGCTCACTGTCCTCCACATTCAGCATCAAACTTTTTACTGGGGAAGTGTGCCAAAATATACCTACATAGAGAGATCCATGATCAGCAAAACTACCTACTATGCCAAAGATCAATATCCAAAAGAAAACAAGATGTAAAATGACTGGTCTTGTTGCATATAAGCATATGCCATTATTATAAAAATAGCAATAGATCAAATCTACCAAATTCCATTTGTGCTTTTGATTTCGGTCAGCGCATCTGAACATTACATACAACTTCACCTAAATATTTTTTTCCACTGTGAAATCGACCGCTGTACAAACCCCTTCTTTAGCCATTACAGCACTTGAAAGCCCCTCGCATACCTTCAAATTTTCTATTTTTAATCATCATTCTCTGTGAATAGACTGGAAATAATTTAGATCTTCTGTTCCATTTGTTCACTGGTATCACGTGAGCAAAGACTATAAAATAAGGGCATCAATGGATAGTGGAGATAACAGTCAGGTCTTTCTGTATAACTCAGACGGTTGAATGCTCAGTATAAAGACTTCTAAAAAGAAGTACACTGTAAACAAAACTTGAAATCTCATAAATTTCCTGCACAAAATGTTGTGATAAGAGCAGCGGTGAAAGACAAAGCTGCATTACCTTATTTTAAAGATTTAGAAGTTAAAAAATATATATGTGTGCGCATAAATTAGGGTTTCTTGCTGACAGTTTAGTTTTGAAAATAACCTAATATGAGGACAACAAACAAGAAGTGCAAACAACCACACACAAAGGAATCATGAGCTGTATACACATTACAATATTAATGTTTACAGGTACCGTATATATTCTAGTATAAACCGACCCAAACATAAACCAAGGTACTTATTTTTAAATGGTAAACTGGGAAAACTTTCTCACATAGACAGCCCCATGGAAAGTCCAATACATAGCCCCACACACAGCCTCAAACAGATGTACCCTGCATTCCTTTCTGCGCAGCCTAAATATTAAAGATCCCTCCTTTAGAGATGTTTGTTGAATCCCGTTACTTCCCCCGTTTTTCCCCCCCATTTCCTTTGCAGTCTGGGCTGATCTGAGTGAGCAGGACAACAATTGTCTAACCCACCAAAATCAAGAGAATTCTGTGTGATATAGGGTACAGCTTTTGTTTTCCAAGGGCTGTGATTTTGTCCATCTGCACCTTTAAGCTTTACAGATCAGCCCAGACCTGAGAATAAACAGAGAGGAGACTTTCAGGATGATTTCTCGGTTTATACTCAAGTACATACGGTAATAACTCCAACACAAATTTACACTCTTTAAATCATTGAGCCAAAAATGGTCCAGTTAGTGATGGAAGACTGCAAGGTTGGTGTAGACTTGTTTCATCTTGGCCTAGAGAGGCCTACAAAGTAAGAGATTATAAAGACATAAAGGCCATTATAAATTACATACTTTTCATTTCATTTTTGTCCGTTTTCACACAAGTAATTTCAAATGTGATTCTTTTCATAATGCACATTATGCCGGAATGCTAATGTGTAGCTTATCAATCTATTTAATGCATGTATCCTCCTAGAAAAGGCAATTCTTCACTGTTTTGACAGTGTTTAAATAATTAATAACATTACAGTGCTGCACTGCTATTATATAAAGCCTACATGATTAAAATAAACATTATTTAATAAAATATGGTATTTATATAAATGTCACATTCATTCTAATACAAAATAACACATAAAGGGATAGATAGAGGCCAGCTTGGTGTTTGCATGTTGTCTGTTTCTGCAGTATTTATTTTTATCGCATTTCTGCTCTTTGCTTGTGTTTCATGCCCACTCCTTCCTCCTCCTCATCTTCCTCTTCATAGTTATCTTCATTTCTCTCTTTGGGTTCTTCATGTTGAGCGTCCGGTCCTCTCCCTGCACCAATTTGTCTTTCCTGTCAGCCAAACAAAGTGAAAAGGGTTATTAGACATTCTTATTTCTGGGTTTCTAGAAATAAGGTGTCACATTCTCTCTTGGTTTCCCTACTATAAAAGCAGAATTTAGACTTAACCACTGCAGCCACTCAAACCTGAGACTGGGAAAACCAAAATGTTGAAATATGGAGCAATATTGTACATTTAGTGCAGCACAGCCATGGTTTAAGACTTTGTCTTAACCAGAATTGCATAGCTGGCAATAATTAGAATACTGTTAAAGAGAGAAATCATTGTACATTGGAAATTCTACACACCTAAACAAAAGAAAATAGCCTCTAAGTAAAATGGCAGTAGTGTATAACAGTGATAGCCAACATGTTAACCACTGTTAAACTACTAAAACTAATTACAGCCGTTGATTTATATCGGAAAAGAAGGGCAAAAGAAATTGCATAAAGGTAAGAAGTTCCAGTTATATACCTCATACAGAACCCCATTAACTTAACCAAAGGGGTTTTGTATTGGTAGCACATTGCCATTTCCAAAAACATTTTCTGCGTAAAATTCCATGTAAAACACACGTTAACCCGATATTACATCAGGTTATGTGGGTTTTACATGGATGTGACCCATGTTGAATCTCCCTGTTTGTTTTTTTCAACAACCTGGTAGTTTGCTTTCGTATACAACCTGGATGTGACCCATGTTGAATCTCCCTGTTTGTTTTTTTAAACAACCTGGTAGTTTGCTTTCGTATACAACCTAAAAAAGCATACCTCTAGTAAGTGAGCAACATTGTTAGAAATGTCTAGTTTTGCACTTTATGGGAACTTAAAGAGAAACTGACTGTTTATGTCCTTTTAGTGCTCATATAAACAGAGGTCATTTCACCTGCTTCTAAGTTGACAATTAAAGGTCAACTCCACCCTCATAAAAACATCTTTAAGAAATAACGGCCTCTTTAAAATATGTTGAAATATCATACTTTATCCTATGAATTCATTACTGTATGCCTGCTATGCTTCTGGATGCCTCATGGAAACTGAGCAATTTAGAAACCTGTACTGAGCCTGGGCATGCTCAGAAGAGGCAAACAGGGGATTAACATTCAGTCACTGGCTGTGATGTCAACTGTCAAATCCATAACTGACAGTTGCTAACTGGAAGAACCAGGTTAGACTTTCTTACTATATTTCAGATTTAAAAACTATTACCATCTCCCAAACTAGTAGGAATTATATAAAAAGCCTTTCATCATACCTTTAAAATAAAAGTAAAATCACATCTCTAGATAGAATTTGTGAGAAGCTGGAAAGGTTCAGCAGCAATACTTCCTGCTTGAACACTTCCGGTTTTCAGCCATGTGACCAGCTGGTAGTCACGTGACGATACTCTGACAGTTGAGAAGGGGAGCCTATTAATTCAGGCAAAGGTACTTCCCTGATTTACCATTAAGTCTTAACTGAGCATGCTCCCCCCCCCTCCAGGGGCAGACAGGAGGGGGCAGACAGGTGGGGCACAGGTCAGCTGATGTCACTTAACCTACTGGAAGCAGGAAGTTTGAACATTCACTCTAATTTCTCACAGGTTCCAGCCAGAGATGTGATTGTTGCCTCATTTTAAAGAAAATACTGCAGGCTTTCATTTAACCCTAACTAGTTTTGAGACCACAGTTGCCCTTTAAGCTAGGTGCACACATTCCCGATAAAGGGCCAATCCCATCAGTACTGATGAGATTGGCCCTTTATTGTATGGCTAAAAAGGTTCATTTCTGATGCCTACAAACATTCCGTTTTGGCCAAAAAATTTCCCTCTTTCGCGGTCAGCTACCTGTACTTAGTGAGTCAACTACGATCATAGTGAGTCAGCCGCGATCATAGGGAGTATGGCAGTCACAAGCATTCTCCCTATACTTTATATAGGTAGTACAATCGTGACTGTGTGTACTCCCATCTGTCAAATCTTTAGACAGATTGTTACAGTATGTACCCATCTTGAGTCAGGTCATGTGAGCATTTAGAGGAACATATGGGGCTATTAGCAGTGATCCACAATACCTCACCTCTGCAGCCACTATGGGAATTTAATTCTGTGATTGCCGGTTTCAGTAAATCCCTTTATTCATATAAAGGGCTGCAGGATTTTAATAGCAGCTATTCATCTGTCGTTGAAATTCTCAAACTGGTGCAATTGAGATATTAAATCACACACAGTAGTTGTGTGCGTTACTTTTCCAAAGTCACCTTAAATAACATTGCGTCATTTATTTAAGATCTAGTTTCCTTTAAACATCACATTTCTTAGTAGAATAATAAGATATGTAAACTGAAATGACTGCCCTCTGGATAAGTATAAGATTTAGAAATCTACATCCCCTAGTAAGAGGAAAATGCAATTGCTTCCATTGATGCTCTAACGCAGAACCTGAACTTTGACATATATTTCCATCTGAGATTGATAGACATTATATAAAATGGCCAAAAATTAATTGTAAAGCAGAAATCTTTGCTTTTAAAAAGTTTTGTCATTAAGATTCTAACAGGGTTATTCAATAAAAGTTCTTATCGTTTAAAATGGTGCTAATTTAGCCCCAACCAATCAGATGTTAGCTTTCAAATACTAAATAAGATCTGATTGGTTGGGGCAAAATTAGCACCATTTTAAACGATAAGAACTTTTATTGAATCTCCCTGTAAGTTCATTAATAAAATCTTGTTTTAAAGGTCTCCGGGCAACAAAATATTTTCTACATTGTTTAATATAAATATATAAAAAAATCTGTTGCCACATAATTTTTTTCTTTCCTAATAAAAAGGTGCCAAATTTAGAACCTCTAGTCTGCATCTACCAAACAGTCCCGATGGGCACTCTCATTATGTGATTAACTTGATTGATATAATTTGAATTCCTTATTGAAATAAAATCTGTGAATGCTGTAAAGCACTTCTGTTCTTCAGTCTGTTTATTCACAGTGTCAGACCATAAGAGAAGAGAGTTAGATATATGTTGTTATAATATGCTGTGAGTGTCAGAAATAAACAGATTCTATAAAGACAGAGACAAGAAGATATGTTAGAGCCTTATACGTCAGACATTCCCTATAGGGACATAAAGGCTGATTAACAGATCGATGTACTGTTGAAGAAGCATACTAATCAAACACAGCATTAATATTAGCAAAAAGGAGGTTAGGATGCACTGAGTAAAGGAGCAAGTTAGGTCGCTGTATGTACAGGGGCTGCAATATTCTTACATTTTCCTCATTATCCCCATATGTCTCTTCAGCATTTTGTCCTTTTTTTCTTTCTTCTGTTAAATCTTCTTGAACCTTGACAATTTAGACGGTTTTGTGAGATAAATTGTATTTTCATCACGTTATACTATTTTTTTTACCATGTAGCTGCTAAACTACCACTCCCAACATCCTCAGCTATCTCTTACAACATGCGTCCTCTGCATTTTAAGAGAAAGATGGAATCTGTAATTCATCCCCAAATGAGGGATTGGACGGATGCCACGCAGTGCTTACATGCTAAATTTAAATATATATTCTCCCTTCACAGCTGAAATGTAACTGACACCCTTTGACCCTCAGAAGATGAGAGACGCAGTTCAACGGCACATATAGTCAACTGGAATAAACCTTTCAGTAATATAGGGGGTATAGAAAAATACTACAGTCACTTGGAAAACACTTTGTGGCATATTTTAAGTGTTAGGTTTTCGCTGACTTTATAGCTTTTTTTTTTTTTTGTGAATTTTGACTATTTATAAAGTCATGCAGGTATTGGTAGATGCTATTTCTCTTTATTGCTGCGACATTGAACTAAATATAATGAATATATGGATTATAACGCCACAGCAAAAATAATGGGGTTTAACATAGCCAAGTCTGGCATTATCGAAAATACCGCTCCTTTATAAATATGCCTCTAAGAAGATGATAACCACAAATAAGGCAATTGTCTGGAGCTTACAGGTGAAACAAAAATATTCCATCATTGCATTACAGTAATTTGGATAAACATAATGCTGTGTTTCCCTCAAAAGAATATGCAATTGGGAATTCAGTCTCAACCAATCATTTTATTTATCCCCAGTAACTTTAACAAAACCATTTGTGGCTCTGCCAGTTGTGAAATTACTAGCAGTCGAGAATTGTAAAGCTACTTTTGTCTATTTCGGCTTAACTAAATGCATGGGCTTTTCTCTTCACTCATCCATTAACATCATCTATGCCTCCCTGTGATATAGTTTAATGCCCAAAGTGCCACACATTTCCTAATGTAAAAACAAATGAATACCTCCTCTTCTCCTTCTTCTTGGTACTGCTGATCGATATTATCTTCTTGTTGATCAGGATTTCCTGCCATCTTAAATACAAAAAAAATTAAAAACAGATGGAATGAGTCATTCAGCCTGTTACTCGTAACAGTGTTGCCCGTGGGCTCATTATAGGATTGTATACAAAGTGAACAAGTGAACACTGTATTCACTGTAGCCATTGCTTGCTTTTGTTTCTGATGTCTGCCTGGCACATTTACAGTACCATAACACAGCATGCATTACCAGGGCTCGTTTAATATCTTGCTGTTAAGAACTATAAACATAAATTATTTTTTCATTGTACTATTTTGAGGCAGAACAAACAGCAGAATTTTGTTAAAACTAATTATAGTGCCTTGCGGTAAAAAGGTTGTTAGCCATTTGCATTGCAGCTGAAGCAGAACAATTTGTGCTTTATACATGTGTTTCCTGTAGTGGCTCAGAAAGCAAGATGAAGCCTAGGTGCTTTTAGTGCAATGACTGCTGTGCCGGATTCTGTCTTGTGGAGTTCTTCTGCCTCCAAGTGACTCCTTCTGGCACTATCATCTAGCAAAGGGAAATCTGCTTACTGCTAAATGCTCCTGTTCTTCAGGATGGCCTTCCTGCTGCTTCTGTGTTTCATTCTCATCTTCTCGTTCTTGTTCTGCTTCTTCAAATTCATCTTCGCCTTGGTTATTGGGATCGTCTGCAGGGTTTACATCTTCCCCAGCAGCCTTCTATAATAATAGAATAGAACATTGTTTCAAAATAACAGCATTCTTGTTTGTCATGTTATAATAGGATACAAGTTTATTCCTTTTATCATCTGCCTCACCAGAGTTTGTATCAATTATTATTTGATATGATTTACAGAAGTAGTATTATTTACTAAACTTTCCATAGCTTGTGATGGTCTAGGTCATGGAATTTCTGTTGTATTCAGATTTACTGGATTGAAGTTTAGTTCTTGGTGACATTTCGCTAGTCATCCAACTGGCTTACTCAACAAGAATTAAACTAAAGTCCAGTTAATCAAATTGAATACAACAGATATTCCAAGCCTTTAGTTTGTCTATCACTTTTACCTCTACCGGCTTTTAAATTAATTTTCCCAAACTTACTAAAAAAACCTCCCAACCACCAATTTTGTTTCCTTCACATCCTTTCAATTATCTTAGACTGATGTATTAGCCTACAGTTTGATTGCCATTTCTAGAGGGATTTCAGGGGAAACTGTGGGTAAAAGGGTAATTTTGGCCTTGTTTGTTTGCTCAGGTGCAAACCTAAGCAGTTAGGTGGGGGGTGGGTCAGATAATTTTTTTTAAAGATTCTTCACAATCAAGTTGCACAGATAAATTGAAACTGGCAGGTGTATGCATGCAAGATTGAAATCCATTACAAATGCATATGTAGAATAATTTAGTATATTTGATTACACCACTTATTTGTAACCAGTTACAATACATTTAATTGTCTCAGTATTGATACAGAGGACATCACAATAACAGGTATATAACACAAGGTATGGATCATTTAAAAAAAAAAACACAGGCTCTGGAAGCGTAGATGTGTGTTTTTATGGGCTTTTTGCAGTGGATACAAGTATGCTTGCCGTTATCTTGGCACTTCTAGTCACTCCCATTCCTTACGCAAAGTTTCCCTCCCACCACCGGCCAAGCTGATCTTTACTTTGTAACCTTCCGTGAGATATTATAAATCAATATAAGATACAAATAGGCTCACGCAAGCCAAACAGATCCTTACAAACAAGCAAACTTTCCGACACCAATCAATGGAGAAAATTAAAATGCTTCATTAGATGCCTCTGAATAGCATACCAGATTTTTCAATCACAATTACTTGGTATTATATTAAAGCAGTGAAAAACACTTGACAGTTTTATTTTGAGACCACAGCCAAGCCTCAAAGATTTTCATTAAAATGGCTTAGTCACTGTCAAAGAAGCAGAACCTATCAATGTATCTCCAAATACCATATTTACCTCTTGTCCGTCTCTGCTTTCAGCTTCTTGATCCAAGTCTGGCTCTTCGTTCACATTATTAGCTGCAGCCTCTAAGTCTTCTGCTTCATCTTGGTGATTATCATTGTCATAAGCTGAAATAAAGTCAATTTAAAATAGATTAGTGCATTGTTTATCAGATATGCTTGCAGCTTTACTATTGGCCCAGTTATCATGGGTCAAAAATGCATAGCAAATAAATTATTTTAATATTCTTTGTTTGTACTGCTGTCTGTCTGGCACAAAGAAGGGGAAGGGGAGAGGTAATGTGAAGATTCTGGGAAGAGCATTAAAAAGGTTGCAGATACGAGTTAAAAAAATGATAAAACTCTACTAGAAATATTTTTACATCAGTTATAATAAAATTTTAACAATTATTGGGAGTTTCAGCAGTTCTATTTTTGATGGTAATATCCGGGTGATAGTTATGTGTCACAAATAAAGCAAATTTTGAAAGCTCTGTAAAATTCTGCTCGATAATTAGAACTGAGCTCCTACTAGTCCACCCCCCTCTATTTCACTTCTTTTCCTGTCCTTCTGATGCACTGTGAGCTCTCACATTTACAGGTGTTCTTTAAGTCTCAGCATGAGCAATTATCTTGCACTACATAGATTTGAGAACAAAATCGCAACACACTGAGTAAAAGACATGGAACAGTTTGCCGAAATCTGTTATTAGCAGCACTTTGCAGTTTTGGTGGCGTCTTTATAATAAACCCCACTGATTTTACCCTTCTCCCTGTTTCCCTTAGATCCCCTTCAGAGCATTATATCTAAGCACAAATCTCTGAAGAGCAAAAAGGTACATATCTTTACAGAAATGACAGACTATAAGAAGAGACTAATCCATCCCTGTACAGGACATATAATTCCAAAAGGACTAATTCACCTTTATTTTCCTGAATACTATGTAGAGAATAAATTGTGTTGACAACAGTCATAGAGTGCACATAATTCCTAATTTGTTCATACACATAATACACACAGCCCAGCTATTTAGCACAAACATTGGGGAAGACCCAGTATATTCTGTATTAATGCTCATGATTAAAATTCAATTGTTTGTAAGCACTGGAAAGGAAATACCTGGTCTTTCATCCTGTATTGGCTCTTCATCCTCTTCGTGGACAATATCATGGTTAACATTTTCATACTCTGCTTCCTTCCTGTAACAGAAATAAACAGTTTTCAGTTCGAACATTTATATATATTTAAGACCTAAACAAATAATCCTCTTTCCAAAAGCTTGTGATATGAAAGAACTGTGCATTTCAAAAGGGATTGTCATGAACTGGCTTCAATAATTGCAGGCTACTACAGTATTTTTCAAGGAAAAACATAATCAACAGAATACCATGCTCTGATGCCAGCAGGCAGAAGATTTAGGGGGTAATGAGAAATCTTGTGTGTAAAAATTGTGCCTGTAAGAAAAAGTGGTCTGAAAAGATAAAATCAGAAAATTCAGGAATGCTCTCCATGGATGTGAGGATTATTACTGAGATTAAACACCAGCACCTCCAGCTTTTCAAATAATAATAATAAAAAAAGACTAGCCAATAAACATTTGCAGAATTGTCATTTCTATTGGTGTGTAGTTATAATAATGTCCTGGGATGAATGCATAGTATTACATTCTCTTTACAGGAATTCCCATGATTACAATAAATGGTTTCTTCTCCAAGACAGAACAGATTTTTGCCAGTGGCCAGTAAACCAGAAGTGTGTCAAGATCTAGATACAGGTTAAGAGCAATAGAGGTGGTGCAGCATAGTTAGAATGGAAAGCATATTGCTGTTGCTGAATATGTGTAACACATTTTGCAGGTATAAGCTAATTAACCAATGTAGGAACAATTGCGTTATTTTATTATTTCCTGCATAAAAGTACACTTTTTAGTTATTTCCTATGAGAAATTAATATACATCTTTCGTTATCATAATAAATAGGTAATTGTCACGTTTAGTAATCATATGTGAGCCTAGTGCTTCTTTATCAAGGGTTTACAACAAATATGTTGTTGCAAACATGGCTCAGACGTGTGGGGCAGCACCACAGGGATATCAAGTAACTCATCTGGTCTGTCTGTCCCTCAGAGGACATCCTAGTTATCATTTTGCTTTGGCTAAAAAGTAACTTTAGTATAGCGTGGCTGCCATTTATTAGCATTGTAAGCATACTGTATATTTGTCATGATTAGGATATCTGCTGTAAACAAAGCCCACACTAATAGAACTCACCCCCTAAAATATTTATAATAGATTGCATTGAATTGCACCAAACCATATTTGATGCTTATAAAGCTGCACCACCTTTCCTTTGTATTCCTCAAAAACAGGGATGTCCCACCTGCAACCCTCCAGATGTTTGCAAACTACAACTCCTACCATTTGCTGGCTGCAGCAATGCTGGGAGTTGCAGTTTGCAAACATCTGGAGGACTGCAGGTTGGACAGCCCTGTTCTAATACATGACACTATATATAGCACCATATATAGTAACCTTAGCTTTTCAGCGAGCTGCTCTTCTTTGATTTTATTTTGCCTGTGAAGTTCCAGGTCTTGGTCATGCAGTTGCTGTTGGTGGAGGATATGATCTTTCAGCCTCTGCTGATGCAGTTCATCCTGCTGCTCTTTGAGGTGTCTTGCTTCTTCCATTTTTTTAGCTACCATCTGCTGCTGCTCCAGTTGCTCCTCATAGGGAGATTTGTACTTTTTCTGAGGCTTAGTGGTTGGATTGTTCTGTTCCAGCGAACACAAAAATCATGTCAGATGTTACATTTAACACTTGCACTAGAATAAAAGTAAATTAGCTGAGCATTCCCAGTGCAATATGTTACTGTGTTTCCAATATTGGGTTGGCTGAATACTAACTAATATAATAATATGAATAACTAAAAAAACAACCCTGGGTTCAATTTTCATATGTAGGATTAACAAAATCTACAGTTAACATTTGCAGAACTGTAAAGTACCTCTAGTCTAATGCATGATTACGAACAAAATGTACAGAGGTTAGAAACATGAAAACTAGTAGAACATTAATGTCTTTAGTAATGATTTTTAAGCACAAGTGAATGTGCTATCTACCACATATATATATTCCACAATCATTCCATGATTACCGAATCAGAGGATGAAAAACATAAAGCCAAGGAAAATCTAATTTCAATGTTGCTTGCAAAAAAAAAAAACATTTGGCACAGTGTTCATTCTCCCTTGGTGTAAGGCAAAGCCCAGAGATGTATCCTAGTGAAACCACAATTTGAACCGTCTCCCAGCAAGAATGATAGAAAAACCAATTGATAAAACAGAAGCACAATTAAGACTTTGTTTGATTGTTAAACCCATGGTCGGACAATAATTGGATAAAGTAGATTGTACCAATACAGTATACTACAGTATGGGCCGGCTTTTTATTCATTCAACTTTTTACTTACCAAGCTGTCTGATCAAGAATGCACTGTATCCTCACATAGCAGCAAATAAATAAAACAGAGAGTAAAATAAAAGTTTTTTTTTTTATGGTAGATGAAAATGCTTCTTGGTATTTATGAACATGCGCAGGTGGCTGTGTTGACATTTTAAGAAGATTCTAAACTAGCATAAGCAAAACCATTTCATTTACCAACTAACCTGGCACAACAGGACCATCTAATTATGTACTGATTTGGATCAATAAACTTCCTTCAATATAAGAAATGAGTCCAATCTTCTCAATTACTTTATTATTGCATTAAAGGATAACTCTATTGCCTCAATGCATTTTTTTTAAAAAACTGCTTTAAAAAGAGTAAAGGTATGCAGCCCTTCTCTCTGCCTTTATTTAGTCATGCTGTGAGGGGGGCATAACGATTCTGTCTGCCTGTAACTGTCACTCAGAGCTACCATGCAAGAAAACACTCCTGTACCCACCCTTGATTAGCTTGATTATTTAGACTGTATTTTAGCAACAGGACAGTTCAAGTTTGTTTGACTGGCAAAGGAGGAGGAGAGAGGTTGTAACAGACATTCCCACTAGCCAATGACAAGTGATATGTTAACGATGGCCCTCGGCCGCCTAGGAGGCGGGCTTTTAGCACTCATCTTTGCTGTGTGATCTCTAAGGGAGTGCAGCACGGTTGTAAATAAGAGTAAGTGATTTCAGCTGCTGGAAGTGTGGACATGTAATGTGGGAGATGTTGTTTTTTTGGGTATTGTTGTCCTTTAAAGGGCAACTGTGGTCTCCAAACAAGTTAGGGTTAAATGAAAGCCTGCAGTATTTTCTTTATAATGAGCCGACAATCACATCTCTGCCTTCACCCTGTTAAAAAATGATATTGAGGTGAATGTTAAAACTTCCTGCTTCCAGTAAGTTGAGTGACATCACCTTACCTCTGCTAGCCCTTCTGCCCTGGGGGAGGATCATGCTCAGTAAAGACTTAAAGGAGAACTAAACTTAAATTTTTTCACCTAATCTGAAAGTTTTTCTCCCCACAACACCGGTACATTGTAAGATTCTTCTCTAGTAAATTGCATTTAGTACATGTGAGAAATAGATTCTGTAAATAAGGCTTCCATGTTGTTGCCAGTACAAGCCACAGCCCATGAAGTCATCAAAGAGCCACACACCCTGACCCCAGTATTCACTGTCTCCATTAGAGATGTCCGAACTTCGCAAAATCCGGTCCGCTCGAGGATCCGCGAATTTTCGAAAAAATTCGAAAATTTGAAAATCCGCAAGCGGACCCGTTAAAATTAAAAATACCCTTGAAATAACGAGATTTTTCGTATTTTCGAAAATTTTCGAAATTACGAGTTTTCACATATTTTCGTGACTTTCCGAAATTACGAGTAATTTCGAAAAATTTTTAAAATACGTATGTATGGAATTAAGAGAAATCCTTGTATTTTCGAAAATTTTCGAAAATACGTGTTTTCCCGTATTTTCGAAAATTCCCGAAAATACGTGAAAAGTCGTAATTTCAAAAATACGAAAAATCCGCGAATCGGAATTTCGGAAGGCGGAAAATCCGGAAAAATCCGCCGTTCGCGAACGGGATAAATCCGCGGCGGATCCGGGTTCGGATCCGCGAACCGGCCATCCCTAGTCTCCATGCACAGAATGTGTTCTATACACCAATATGGAATTCCAGGAATTTTGAAAGCTGATTGTTGCTGGAAAATAAACTGCAGGAAAACAAGCAGCTTTCAAAGTCTTATCAGGGACTTCCATATTCAATTTTTTTAAGGATATGTTTAGCAAAAAATAAAGCTTCCAAATGTATTTGGGTACTCTGCTTGTTCAGTGGTGGCGCGATGGGTAAGGCACCAGGTTTAAAAATACACAATTAAGAAGGTCACGAGTTCAATACCCCAGACTTCTCTCTTTTTTTGTTTCTATTATGTCCCAAGCAAAAGATGAAGCTCCTAAATGTACCTACATGTTCAGCTTACTCAGTGGTGGCTCACCTTGTAAGATGCCAGTTATAGAACCACACAGTTCAAAAAGTTGGATGTTCGAATCCCCCATATTTACTTTTATTTTTTTTCCCCCATTATGTTCATACTAAAATATTCTACATGTACCAGTGATCTATATATTATCTTTGTTAGCCAAGAGGTAAGGGTTCTGCTTTTAGCAAGACAGAGTAAATGTACAAGTTGCAGGTTCTATTCCCCAGACTTATTTTTGCTTAAATGTTAGTATTCTGTTTCTTACATCCATGCTATCTGTGAAATACACTGCAGAGATTACTTTTCTTTTTGTATGAAAAGTAAAGCTCTATATAATTTTTAGGACAGGAGCACTGAGTGTGTTTGAAAACAAAAAACTGAAATCCCTGTTCTGTGTCAGGGAGAGGGAGGATCTCTGTGCTGTAATGTGATTGTCTGTCAGCTTCAAGGAAGCAAGGGTGCAACTTTCTTGTTTTGATCTGTTGAGCTCTACAGATCATGTGCTTGTACACAGACACTTTGCTGTGGGTTTATCCAGCTTAGGTGGATTGTGGGAGCTGACCCCTAGTACTCACAGGTTGTATTCATAAATCACCCAATGGCCACAGCAAAGGGAGAGTTGAGACAAAGCTTGTTGTATGTTTGTGAATGTGCTCTGTCTACTGGGACAATGTTGTCTGGAGACTTTCGTTCTCCTTTAATGCTGGGGAAAACAGGAAGTACCTGGGGGTAAAATGGGCTGGTCACATGACTACAAGCTAGTCCCATGGCTGAAAACAGGAAGTGTTCAAGCAGGAAGTAATATTGCTGAACCTTTCCAGCAATAACTTCTCACAAATTTTATCTAGAGATGTGAGATGTTTTATTTTGAAGGTATGATGGAAGGTTTTTTATACAATCCTTACTAGTTTGGAAAAATTGGAGACCAGGGTTACCCTTTAAAACCGTAAAAATTCAAGCTTTTCAGTCACAAATATCGACAATTTGTTTAGTATAATTTCACATTAATTAAACAATGCTCCTCACCTCAGGGTGTTCATCTTCTTGCTGCTCCTCTAGCTTTTGCTCTTCTTCATTTTCATCCACTTTGTGGTCTTCTTCTGCTGACCTGCGTTGCTCCTGTTCCTCCTGTACCTGATCTTGTTCTTCCACTAAACGCTCTGGCTTTCCTACTTGCTCCATTTCTTCTTCCTCTAGTTCCCGTTTGTGTTCCTCTTCTACTTCTACAGGATGTTCAGTGGGTGCATCTTCTGACTTTCTCAATATCCCAGTATCCTCACCTGACTTGTGAACTTTTGTTTTCTTCTTGCTTAGATCTACAGTCTTTTCATTAGCAATTATACTTGGTGTAACAAAAATGCCATGTCCCACTTCTTGCACAGCTTGCATATTATTCTGAGGAAAGGAGCATAAGCATATTCTAAGTCAGGACTGTGAAGCCAATTGGCAAAAAGTTAAAGTTCCCAGAATCTCATGCCAACTAAAGGTTACATTTTGATCAGCCTGACTGTTACACTACTTGCTAATAATCCTCTTTTAAAAGATTTATTTAAAGGGCATGTCCACCCCCAAAATTATAATTTAACCCACTACTGGCCCACTGTGTAGTGTAGTAAAATCCTTACCTTACATCCCTGCTCCAAATGGTTCTCCTGTAATATGTGTAAAAATTCCCAAAAACTGACCACCAGGAGCCTGGCCGAGTCCATATAGAACTTTGCCTCCTGTCTCTTCTCTGAGACAGCCCTCCCTCCTCCCTCTCCCTCCCCCTATCTCAAACCCCCTTTTCTGTAGTGTAGGGCTCCCTCCCCCAGCCGCCATAGTTATTTGAAGGAAAACTCCCCCGATCTGTACTTACACTGCCTCTCAGCCAATCACAGAAGAAGCTGCTGGTCCGGCCCTCTGCTTGCAGTTTCATGCAAACAGAGGGCTGGGACTGAATGTCGGAGGTAAGTAATGATCGGGGGAGTTTTCCTTCAAATAACTATGGCGGTTGGGATTGGGAGCCCTACACTACAGAAAAAGTGTAAAAAAGGGGTGGACATGCCCTTTAAAAAAACTGAGCAATATAACAAGTCCATAATAAAAGATATACTTATTTCAAGAAATTGTAAAACAGGTTAGAAGTTGTTTTTTTTTTTTTTTTTTTTTTTTTTAACAGAAGCACTATTACTGCCATGTATTCTAAGATTGATCGAACGGGAGTGACCTAAACCCAATGAGCTGCAAAAAAGTTTTACTCATGCACAAACCTTAATACCATATTGGCTTAAAGGGGGGAAATGAAGCCTGTAACAAAGGGAAGGAACTTACCCGGTCTCAAGCTCCTTTATGTGCATGTGCGTACAGTAGGAACTCAGTCAGGAGCTGTCAAAAGAACAGCAGAGGAGCGAGAGACCAGGTCATTTCATTCCAGGCTCCTGAAGGTTTTATAGAACGGGCCCATTCTTTAAGAAAACTGAACACCCTAAACTCATTTTCCCCAGTGGAGATACCCTTTAACCTCACCTGCAATCAACATACTGTGTAGTAAAACAGGGGACCAAGTAATTTTTGTAACTAAGTAACTAATTTTTTCCAAAATTAAAAGCATGGTGAATGGGGGAAACATTTCAAAACCTTGACACGTTTCCTGACGTCACTGTATCAGAGGGAATACTCCTCCTGTATTAAAAGTGAGTATCATTAACCCTAAAAAGGGGAGATCTCACTGAAATTGCATTCTTACAGGGATTGTGAGAGCAGGTATATTTTTAATTAAAAATATTAAAAAGATCTCAGGATCAAAAAAGATATCATATCAAATCATTACTAAGTGCACTATGTGGGGACAGGTGTGAGTACACACATCAAGCATAAACATAGAATGTTTATACATCAGTCAATATATTATGGTTCTAAAAATGCTGAAATGTTACTGATCATCAAGATACAGTGCAAAATACAGAAATGTTACTAAACATAAACCTGTGCACAGGAGAATTTACAAATAAATTAATGAATCTTGTGTTATCAATTACTACAGAGGGTTAGAGTTTCAAGTTCTACAAATCTACCATGGCCACCAGCCTTTCCAGAACTCATATCTGCACTAGCCTCTTCCAGTTGTCCCTTTACTCAAGAAAGCTGTCTACTGGGCTCTGTGTTTAAGATACACCTTTGAGTTAACCAATAATATTTAATACACTACCCTGACTACCATATATACTCGAGTATAAACCGAGATTTTCAGGCTGAAGTATCAGCCTGAAAATCTGACCTCGGTTTATACTCGAGTCAGACACTTTTTAGCCACTTACTTTGAATCCGGACTCCGCTTGCACACTTCGCCCTGCCTGTTCTGGGGCATGTCACTAGAACAGTAGTGACGTCAGGCGGTGCGCCAGTAGAGGGAGCGAGCGAGCGGTGGACGGATTTCTATCTGCCCCAGAGGTCCACATGATGGCGGTTACAAGAGGGAAAAAGGCTTCATTTTGTACCGGTAAGTCAGCACTTCCCATCTCCATCCATGTGCCTATATGGGAGGCTGTTTATAATACATTTATAGAGACCCCCGTTTCAGAGGGACGTGTTCCATTTTTATTGTGATAACTACAGGCCAGTGTGGCTGAGCCCATAACCTCACTTTTCTGAGACATTCTACTCTCGGTTTATACTCGAGTCAATCATTTTACTACTTTTTTAGGTAAAAAATGGGTACCTCTGTTTATACTTGGGACGGTTTATACTCTAGTATATACGGTATGTGCTACACATTACCACAAGATTAAACCCTCCCAACTTATACTGCGAACTGAACTTTTATTGATTTCTGTGCTTAACTAGAGAATTGTTCACTTTAGCTACTGGTCTTGCAACTACCTTCGTCTCAGGCCATACAACACAAGAGTCTGCCTCAAGACTTATACTCCAGAAAGTAAGAAATGCAGGTGCAGAATATTTATAGCTGGGATTACCGATTCCCAGAATTCTAAGATTACATTTTACCATAGTAGAACAAGCAATATGGTAGAAGTACGGTGGTTTGGTAGCCACCCTTCATAACAACAATTAGCATTATGTGAATATTAAAGGGACTGTCCACCTCTCTTTTGAAAAATGAATATGTGGTAGATAAGCCCCCAAAACCTAGACATCGTTTAATTCTCAACCTTTAATTCGGCTTCCACACAGAGATATTATACTTACATCCTCCTCCTCGCTCCAGTCGGTGATTGACGTCACGGCCAATCACCGACTGCCATTCCCGGACCAGTCTCCACTGTGGCTGCTCGGGAACAGAAAAAGAACAGAGCAGCCACAGTGGAGACTGGGAGAAGAACCCGGAAGCGGCGGTGGAGCGAGCAGGATGTAAGTATAATATCTCAGTGTGGGAGCCGAATTAAAGGTTGAGAATTAAACGATCTCTAGCTTTTGGGGGCTTATCTACCACATATTAATTTTTCAAAAGAGGGGTGGACAGTCCCTTTAAAACCTAATGTAGACTAAATGATGAAAATTTGCTTTGCTTATTTATGAACCGAGTGAATTCTTTGGATTCCTTTCAACAATTGTTTTAATTTTTTTTCTACCAACAAAAAGAAGATTCTTATTAAACCCCTTTCTATGTACCAGGGATCCTCAAGCTATGGCCGGTAAGATGTTTGAAAACTACAACTCCCAATATTCCACAACTACAGAGGAAAGACAGGGAATGCTGGGAGTTGTAGTTTTCAAAACATCCAAAGGGCAATAGTTTAATCATCTCGGATATACACTTTCATCTTCCAAAATACTTATTACAGTGCTGCAATATTCACCTGGTCTGGCTCTGCCTGTGGTACTGCAGCCTGTTCTTCCATTGGGTGCTCATGGGCTGGTACAATAGATGGTGAATTTCTTTCTTCTGACAGAACAGTGCCCTCTATGGGCTGATGCAGGCTTGGCATTTTATTAAGAGCTTGTTTTAGCTGCACAAACTCTTCCACCTGGCTCTGAATGGCAAATAAGCAGAAATCTGGTTTTTAGACATAATAATAGTTTTCACTAGGAACAGAAGTTAATTGAATATTTCTTAACCCACTGATTAAAAAGCCAAACAAGTACAGCAACAGATAGTGCACCATTATGTAACTGGATATTACTAGAATTACAAGCCTTGGGTAAAAGAATTGTTTAGAGAACAGAAAGGACTATAGACAATTTTTAACTTTCAGACAGAGTATCAAAAGGAACAACTGTCAGGGGGATTTCCTGGCTTAGGATTTATGGGAAATAAATTAAAGTCATGTAATCCTAGAGACTGGTGCAGGGAAGTTTAAATCTTCTTCAAATGTTGGCAGATTGCAAATTGACATACAGTCAAAAGGTGATAGCATTTTTTTCTTTTTCAGCATTTAGGTCATTTTTAAATGTTGATTGACAAATACAAAACTAAAAGCTTGTTTTCCTTCCAGACAATAAAATGCAGTGGAATATAAATAGAACTGTCTAGGACCTGAAAAGTGATAAGTGGCAAGACCCATTTTACTGGCACATAAGGATTTAATAAGGGGACCCTGATCCTGAGCCACAATGCAATTTCTAGCACCTTTGTTACATAAAACTTAACTTGGAAATTATAAATTGAATCTCTCTTGTTTAGGCAAAACCACAGTCTTAATGAATTAAATTAGAGGTGAAAAAGCTGGCCTATGCGATTAAATGAGGACTATACGTAACCCCCCACCGTCACCCCCTCGCTCCACAAATGCATAGTACCCAGGATGAGGGCCTAAACTTCTAGGTCCCCATCATCATTAAGCCAATGAGAAGACCTGATGTTCAAGGTGCGCATCTTCCTATTGGTCACTTTGCTAATCCAAAAATAGGGACCAGAGCAGTGAAGGAAATCTTAGGCAAGTATCTATGCCTATCTAGGAAGCACCCAGGAGTGATTACCTAGTGGTTTAGGTCCTTACCCTGGGTACAATCCATGGAGTGGGGGGCGGGAGTCGAGTATAACTTTAATCTTCAGCAACTAATCAGATCTATCGTTCATGACTATTTTCAATTTCACTGGGCTTTTGCCACACCCATTTAGAGACATAACGACTCACTTCTGTTTTGGAATTGTTTCTGAGATAAGATATTGAACTTTTGTCTTACTGACAAATGGACCAAAACAGGTTTACCTTTAACCAGAGGACTGTAGTACCTACAGAAAAGTAAACAAAGCAAGCCACATACAATGCAATGGCAATGTTATACGGCTGCTGTGTTACTAGATGTACTGAATCCCCATTATACTAAAAAAAAAAAAAACTGATAAATGTATACACATTTTGTAAGTGAAGTCAATTTTAGGGAATGTTTACACCTGTTACAAAATACAAAACTTTTACTTTCCTTTGTACTTTTTATAAATAAATGCCTAATGCCCTTACAAAATAAATACGGTAACTATTTTCACAACTATAATTGCCCCAGCTTTTAATTAGTTCACTTTGATGACCAGCAAACAAACATTTCTTTTTTTATAAGCCCCAAATCATATTTTCACTATATGTAATCACATAGCTAGGCAATAGCAAGAGACAATAGGGATTCTAAAATATCCGCCTATGATATGGTTGGTCTATATTAACAATTCATGTCACAGTTCTGTTGCTGTACACATTATAGTGAGGGTAGAAAGGGTTAAAAGAAGCCAAACAAAACATGCAAATCCCCATTTTTTTACATAGCAGGAGAAAAATTTCCACAGCATGCATTCTTTAAATAAAATTTTAGCATCCATGACAACAGCAATTTAACTAATATTAATGAGAACAGCTTTTATATTTCTCAATTTCTGTTTAGAAAATTAATGTTATATTGTTAATTTTTTCCCCAAGACAAAATGTAATCAAAGAAAGAATTACAATGTGTTAAACATTTTACAGGTATTTCACTGCATGCATATAAAGCACTTAAGATATTTAGCTGGCAAGACACAATAAGCAGTTTGGTAGTGAGCGTCTTCTGACCTGTGCGGCAGCTAGCGCACTCTTGTGGTTGTTCAAGCTCAATACAACTTGGTCATGTTCAGTAAGCAAATTCTTATGTTGTTGCTAGATTAAAACAAGGAATACTTGCATGATGAACTGTATTTCGCTAAAAATATATATATGTTTTAATACATTAAAATGTAAATAAATTATTCATCAGCATTCAATGTCCAACATTTTACTGAGCAGGTTCTGCAGATTTCATAAAAAGAAACATTTGTTTTCTGAAAGATTTTCAGACCTTTTTGAGACTGAAATAAAATGTCCAGCATCCTCTTCATTAATTTTAGAGGATTTTGTAAATTGTAGTACATTAACATCAGCTAATTAAAGGGCATGTCCACCCCTTTTTTTAAAATTTCATATGTTGTAATGCTTCCTCCCCCAGCCCCAACCGCATTATTCTTATTTTCAGAAAGTCCAGCGATCTTAACTTACCTTCCCTCTATCCTCCGCCATACTGACCAGCAGCCACGTCCGTGATTGGCTGAAAGGGAAGGTAGGTACAGTTCGGGGGACTTTCTGAAAATAAGAATGGGGCTGGGGGAGGAATATATACAAATGGATTTGCACCAGGGGGAGGGAGATGAAAACGGGTGGGAGAGGGACGGGGAGGGAGGGAGGGCTTTACTGCGCATGGCAAAATTCTCCCGGAGGAAAGACAGGAGGCAGAGTCCTATATGGACTACTCTGCTAGGCTCCTGGAGGACAGTTTTTGGGACTTTGGAGGGGCATAGCAGGGCAGCCATTTGGAGCTGGGATGTAAGGTAAGGATTTTTATGCACTACAAAGTGGGGCTAGAAGTGGGGGAAATTATAGTTTTGGGGGTTAACATGCCCTTTAACAATCATTGGATGATTGCAGGAAAGGTAAGGGTGGGTATTTTGATCTTCCATTCTGGTTTGTATGGAGAGAAATCTGCTTGTGGAAGACATTTATCAGCTCCATACCCTAACTTGCTCCCTTTTTTGTGCATAGACAGTAAGTAAAGCAGAATGAGAAGATTACCTACTTCTACCTAGTTTTTTCTTTCTTTCTTCTCTGCATATATCCTTTAAATTAATTATGATCCAGACCCTTCCATGGTCTCTATGACACTATTCTATAAATAATGCACTTTTAATTGGTGCGCTGAGTAAGGAACCTAAACCCCAAAACAACCCCTGACCTTACAGGACTAACAAAATAGAGCTGCAATCATTTAGAACAGTTCCAATGACGTGCAAACCTCCTGGACGCAAAAATCACAAAGTAAGTTAGTAAGGTATGGTAAGGTTTTGACCGTGACAGGGACACTGGGGTCTTCATATGTAAAAGCAAGAGGAAGGTATGTGTCCAGAACATGGTGACAGGGGTTGCTTATTGGTCATGTTACGGTCAGAAAAGGCTATAATATGTGGCTGGGTGTGCAGAACAGGGAGTGTGGACATTCCCTAAACAAAAGGAAAAAAGTGGATTGTAAGAGACAATGAACCCCCTACAAAAACATTATATGGATATTAGAAGTCACCTCAGAGTTCCAGACCTTTTATATGGTCATGGAAATCCTTATAATATACTGTAGGTTGTTTATTATCTACTATATAAACTATATTTGATAATAATATATATTGTTATCCTGTAAAGAGAGAATAGTAATGTCGGTTAAAATCAATAGCTATGTAATCTGCTGTGTGTCTTTTATTTTTTATAAGGAATTATGTCTGTCTTATGTTAAAATATAAGGAGTACCAGGACCAGTAAAGGGTATGTGATTCCCTACGTATATTTTTGATACCCTTTGACTTTGTGGGATTGAAGAATGCAATAACATGAATCAACAATCTACAAACCACAGAGTGCTATATTATTTGCCCCAGTAAGCCTATTTTCACACAGGTCCGTTTTTGGAGCAGTTCCAGTTGTTTTGCCACCAGCAAACCACCATATGTAGTGTTCCGGTAGCAGCAGTTCAAAAAAAAAAAACTTTCACCAAATGGCAACATGCCGCCTATGGGAAAGTAGGCTTATTCCAGAGATAACACAAGCTGCTACAAGGCAGTATGAAAAGGAGCTGTTCAATTGGCTATTTGTATCTTGTTGATTGAAAATAACTGCGGGGCTTTCTGTAGAGAAATATTTCAAAGTTATATTTTCCATTAGGAATCACTCAGAAAGGTAAGTGATAGACTGTTTAGTAAGTAATTTTTATGTTCTAAACCAAGTAAAACACATTTTAGATTAAAAATATTCCTTTAACACAAATTGATCCTATTTGGAGTAGATTATGAATGTTTTAAATTACAGCACTCAAAAGATGAAAGAAAATTAAATCTAACTCTATTTAGTAACTAGTAAAATTAACTGAAAATATGGATTGTGGAACACACACCCTATAGCTATCTATTCAATTTGTATGAAGACATTTATGGAAAATCAATATTTATATCAACAAGAAACCAGATAAAATAAAACTCTGTGAGCTGCTCTTTGCACCAATGGGTGCTAAAAATTATGGTCATGTTAAAATTAACATTACCATGAGGAAGTAGGGTCAGAGGTCCATAGTTAATATTGTTCTGTTGCCAAATCCACCAAATTTTCAGGTAAATAACCAACATCTTGGTAGCATGAAATGTCATGTACTTTACCTTGACATCTTGGAGTTGAACATGAAGATCCTGATGGGCTTTTCTTAGATGTTTATTCTCCTCTCGTAGGCTGTAGACACTTTCTGTCATATAAAATACAAAGAGGACAGAAAATTAGTTTTGTGTATTTTTTTAAGCAAACAAGTAAACAGGCTGAACAAAGCAATCATAAAAGTTTTTGGAAAGTAGATCCTGTTGGGAAAGTCTCTCTGTCATTTTCAGGAGAGGCCATTACATTTATAGAAAGGTTTGAGGATAAAGTTTGGCAGTATATATTCTCTCACTGGATTTGAATGCAATGATATTGTATAATTAAATTTCCAGGCTATGATAGCAAATACTCTCTACATAAACACATTTAAAACATGAATAAAATTGTACTCTCCCTTGCATTATATTAAAAGGCCTTTCATATGGAATGTGTAAATATGTCCATTATTCGTGGGGTCTCAGTAAGTAAGACCCAAGCAACTGATATGGCAAATGACGTTTAAGAGTAAATGCAAATATACAACACAGCTTCAACATTCATACTATACTGTATTTTAAGGGAAAAGGTTAAGTATTTCACTTTAAACTGAAAAACTCACTTGCCTATATTCTTTTCTATATTTTTAGTGCTGCCAAGAACTCAACTCCTTTTTGCTCTCAGTACTCCCTGTCACTAGATCCTGTCATGTTCTGTTCAGCTCACTCCTACTTATTATACATGTCTCCTCTCTATGTGTTCACCCCCTCACAAAATCTCAGCTACAGCTAGTGGGGAGTACATGCAGTGAAGATGATCTGTGCCTTCAAAACAGCCAATAGCATTCACCCAGTGATTTTGTGCAATAGTGAAAGTTAAACTGCTTTGCTATTGGAAGGTAAGCAGCACTGGTAGCTGCTATCACTACTTGAATCAAATAAGATTTACTTTTATCGGTAGGAGTTTGAATGGGGGGTGGGTTTATGTGCAGGTGCCTTTGGAATTGATTACTTTAGGTGCAATGCTACATTAGGACTTAAGTAACAGACAGCACAAACAGCAGATAACTGCAAAACTGGGTGTTCACTGCAGGCACAGAAAGAGCACAGTGCAACAGATAACTTTTCATGATGCTGAATTAATTAGCCATGCAAAAACAGATTAATAAGCTTTGCTTTGATAGAATGGATAGTTTCTACATGTAGTGTGCCAGGGGGAGGGTCTGGAGTGGGTGATTGACAGCTCTTTACTGACTAGCTATGCCCCGCCCCTTTAAAAAGTTAACCATTCAGAGCTAAAAAAAAAGGTCAGAGAAGAAAAAAAAAAATAAGCAGATTTAAGATTGGTGGGAATTAATCCTTATTGCCAGTTTGATTAGTTGGAAAATGATTTGGCACAGTCAACATGTCCTTTAAAGAGGGAAAAAGATTAAATAATGATTTTAATAGAGGTATATAAGGTTTATAAGCTATGAAATACACCCAGGAGATACTTGAATAATCATTACCTTTCAGCTTAGAAAGCTCCTGTTCCTTTTGCTGTTGCAGCAGTACATACTTCTCTTTGTGATCACTATAAATCTTTGTTAGGTCCTCTCCCAGTATCTGGTGTTCTGTCTGCAGCTCATTGTGCTTTTTCCGTAACTCATCATGCTGACTCTAAGAGACAGGATTAGGGGTTAAGATACAGGGTAAATAATTTCAGGTGACTTTAACATCGTTTATCGTTTTATTATATATTTTATTATTATTATTTTTGAATATCTTTTATTCTCTACAGATTATCTAGAATATGTGTCATTTTACAGTAGGGTAAGGTATACTACCATGTACAGTACAGATTGCTACCCTAATGACTTTTAAAAGAACCCTCTGTGATTACTGGTTGGCTTGATATCACCCCACAAGGCTTTTGAAAGAGACTGAATTCCATTTTGATAATCATTAAAATTATTTCCTAATTTATTTATTTTTTACTGAAATGCTAATATTTAAAGGGGAACTAAAGTCTTCAGACAACAATGTCTCAATAGATCGAGCACATTCACAAGCAGATTTCATATTGGTGTGGAGAAAACTACTGTATATTTAAAATGCTCGCAAGACTGTGTGACTACATGGGCTGTGAGTTGTACTGGAAATACCATGAAAGCTTTCTTACAGAATCAATTACTCACATGTATTTAAATGCAACTGACTAGAGATGAATCTTACAATGTAAAGGTGTTCTGGGGAAGTAAGTTTAGTTCGCCTTTAAAAAATTAAGTTTAGTTCTCATTTCAGTAAAAAAAAAATAAATAAATAATCTGAGGGTTCATACTGTGAAAACAAAGCATTCATCCAAGGTCCATTATAGGCTATTCAGGGTGGTTGATTTGTGTATCAATGATGCAGAACAAATAGTCTTATGCTAGGGTGCTAAAACATTTTGGCACGTACCTTTAACATTTGATGCTGTACACTTAGTGCATTGTATATGTTGTTTGAATCTTGCTGCATAGTGAAGAAAGCAAAGGGGTCATGTTTTTAATCCTAGATTTCTTGTCAACAATATAAAACACATTTCTTGGTAACAAAAGAATTAGCGACTAATGGAAACACAGAATAATGATTTCATGGCTTGTAAAAATGAAGAATCGCTCTCATTTTGATAAGAGGATTATATCTAACAAAAGTATTATATTTACTACTTTGAAAAATTACAATCTAATCATGGAACATATACATTATCCCAATCAATCCATCTATTCTGCAGAAACAAACATTTATTTATCTATCTCCAAGAAATGAATGGGTAAGAAATAAATTTAGCTTTCAACTGTAGCCATTATTCCATGACTGACAAGCATTTGGCAACATTCCAAGCAATCGCTGATTCTTTCCTGAGTGTGAGTGGCTTAAATGGAACAGATCAGAACTTGCTAGGTTTGGGGCATGTGTAAAAGGTAGGTAGGGCTAGTGGAGTTTGCATGAATCATTCTCAGGGTTATACCCTCAGTGTTTAAACTATATCAAAAATTTTGGAAAGGTAGGCATAAGGATAGTGGTTAAACTGCAGAGGATGGTGGATAAAAAAGTGTCACAATCCATTTATGCAAGTAGACTTTTTCCCCTATTGTCTATAGCTCAACAAAAGTTAGTTTAATGTATAGCTATTTTTTGAAATGTGGCTGTGTTATTTGAACATTGTTTTGGAAAAAACAATTGAATTTCTATTGTTAATCTGGCTTTCTGGAAGGAGCAAGTTAGATCCTTGAAACATACCTTGGATTCTTGCAACCCAATATCAAGCTTGAATAACAGAGTTTTGTAACAACATGGTGTTTGCTTTGTGAGAAATTACATATTCGATTTAAACTAGATCTTTATTATTCAAGTATAACAGAAAAAAATCCTCCAAACTATAAATAATACAGAATGGACTAGGCATACCTTGATGTCATTGATTATTATATTACTGCTCCCAGTTTGCACCTGAAAGTAATAGTGGGGGGCTGCTTGGATGATAATGTTTACACTAACAATGCCCTTTAAAAGCAAGCCAAAAGGAATAAAAGACTAAAAATGGTCCTCTTAGAAAGCACCTAAAACAAAAAAAAAAAACCCAGCAGTTCAAAAAAAATATGTAGCAAGAGACTATCGCCCTGATCATTTCTTGGATTTATTAATCAGTAGTCTGTTGAAAGAAATGGAAGTGAAATGGGCGATATCTTAGCATGACCGTTATCTTGGCCTATTGAAGACTGCTCAACTGAAAGAAATTGTGGGAACTTTTTAGCAAATAATAAAGATTATTTTAGCAACAAAACCGTTGCAAACGATGAGTAAATTTCGGACAATATTATAGCCTACTATCAAGCAAAATATTAGTCCATGAGTACCAGCTATTATTCTCGGGTTAAGAAATCCCCTTAATGAGGCTAATGAGGTAGGGATGTACCAGTTGAGATGCAGAATTCTGCTTTGAAACTAACAGAATGAACCGGGAATAGTTTACCAATAAACAAATTATTATACAACTGAATGACAGGTTACATATTCAAGGTCAACCAATTAAATATTTTGACAAATATTTTGTCATGGCACTTACCCTTCCTTTATTTAAGGTTTCTTGCGCTTCTAATTTGTAAACAAGGAAATCTGAAAAGTAGATTGGCAGAAGTTAAAGTCTTAATTTATATTACATATACCTAGTTATTCTACTACATATTCTCTTTTAGATTTTAAAAAAATCAGCTGATTTAAAGGGCAAGTCCATCCCTAAAATGAAAACTTACTTACAGGTAAATCACCACCCAAAACCCTAATAGTTTGAAATCTGAAATATATAAGTCTAACCTGAAATCCTGCGCAATGTCCTGTTTCCCCTGTTTCTGCTTCCTGGTTCTTCCAGTTAGCAACTGTCAGTTATGGATTTGACAGTTGACATCACAGCCAATGACTGAATGTTAATCCCCTATCTGCCTCTTCTGAGCATGCCCAGGCTCAGTACAGGTTTCTAAATTGCTCAGTTTCCATGAGGCATCCAGAAGCATAGCAGGCATACAATAATTAATTCATAGGACAAACTATGATATATCAACATATTTTAAAGATGCCATTCTTTTTAAAAGATGTTCTTATGAGGGTGGAGTTGTCCTTTAATACCCCTTACTATTCCCTGCTGTTGTAATAAGTGAGCTGCCATTTCTGGTTCTGTAACGGTCCTTCTACTTCCCAGAATGCACCACTTCTTTTTAATGTTCTGAACAATAATTTCTACCATCTGTCTGTTGGATGGGTCAAACATGCTCAGATCTCTACTGATCAACTAAAATCAAAGTATTTATTTATAGTACACAGACAAAAAGCTGAATGGGCAGGATGGGAAAATAGTGCTCTTTTATCTTAAAAGTATGTATGTATTTGCATTGAACTGTCCCTTTAGGATTTTATCTATCTATACATACATATACTGTATATGTTAATATTAAAAACTCAGTTGCATGGCTATTGAATGCGTTTCATTGGCGATTTTTATTAGGTAAAAGTATGGATGAATTTTTCTAAATACAAATATACATCAAATTGTTTCTGACATAATAATCCCAGCTGTGATTCTGTTTCTTTCTAACACTCCTATAGATCTATTTGACACAGTGTAGGGATAGGGATCAGCAAACACAAATATATATTTATAGTTTTAGAACATTTCATTTCCATTTTGGTCAAGTTAATTTTCTTTTGCCACCAATGGAACCTTTTTTATGCTTCATTTAGAAGGTCATAAATAATTAATAATATAATGGGGAATTTATAGAAACGATTTTAGTTTACCTACTTTGAAAGAAAGTAACTCAACTTGCTTATATAATGGGCATGACAATGGTTTTCCGGTTGGATTTTCGAATGGCTGAAACAATTTAAAATCTGATGGGAAGAACCTTGCACTGCTGATCTTCCATAGATTTCAGCTTAAAAACTACAGAAGAGAGGTTCTGAAAGATGGGGTCAATACATCGCCAATTAAAAACATAAGAAAATGGCTTTGATATTCGCCAAATTGATGCTGTGTAGGGGGGCTTAACTCTTGTAAAATACACATATCACATAGTATGGAATTAAAGGAGAAATACATGAGAAAAAGGTTTTATTTAAATGGAATCCTTAAAATAAATTTTCTATAAAACATAGCAGTTTTTCTCCATTCTACCAAACTAGGGAATCTGATCACTTCTAGTTTATTTCATCCCATCTTCAAACTAGTATGTTGAGAAATTACCAACAAGTATGAGCTTACGGATTGGAGGAAAAAATATAAGGACAAGGAACTTAAAGGAATAGTTTACACGAAAGGTGAACTATTCCTTTAATGTTTTGATTAAATATCAGGAGTTTAAAAAGCTATGCCTTACCTTCTGTTCTTCAATCAATATCTCAGGAGCCAGGGACGAAGATAGAACAAACGTACCTTTCATGCGATCCACCGCAGCAGAACTGAAAGGTCCCGACCGCTTCCTGGTTCTTATAAACTATAGCAGGCATGCTAAACGGTTGATTAGATTAGTAAATATAATGTTTGCAACTAAGCAATTCACAAAGCCACAATGCTTTTATTTTTTAATCTTATATTCCTGCTTGGAATATATCACAGAACCATCTCCTATACAGACCACCGACTCACACTGTCTCCTTTCGCCTTAAAGGGACACTAAACAGATTACATGTACTCTGTATCTATTAATCACAGGGAGGTGAGAACGTTTATTCCCACCTCCCTGTGAATAATAGAACGTCCAGGGGACACTGCGGAACTAACCTTACAGGCGTTTCACTTGACTCCTTCTCAGCGGACAGGAGCACTGTCCCGACCGAGCACCTATCTTCTGCACATGCACGCCAGTACAAAAGATAGGGGAGCACAGCTGACAGCTAAGGAGCAGCCACAAGTGGAGCGCAGGTAAGGTAAGTTCGGCAGTGTCCCCCAGGCGTTCTATTATTCACAGGGAGGTGGGAATAAGCATTCTCAACTCCCTATGAAAAATGGAAACTGATTTTATGTACTAATAATTACTAGTTTGTATCCCTTTAAACCCTTTTCTCTTGTGGCTCCCGTCCTCTCGAATTCTATTCCCCTCTCTTTTCTTCAAGAAACGGTTTACCATATATATATATATATATATATATATATATATATATATATATATATATATATATATATATATATATCTGCGGCTTGCTCTACTCCTGCGACTAATCATAAAAGTAATATATCTGAAGAAGTGGAGATCCTGGTGGTTCAAAGACACCATAAAGTATGCCAAAAACGTGCTTTATTATACCATCCGCACTACATATTTCAGATCAACTGATCCTTTATCAAGTGTAAAAAAATAGCCTGAAAACCGAACCTCTGATTAAACTTGAGTCAATTGCTTACCTGCTCCGGCAGATGCTTGCTCTGCATCCTCCATACAGAAATAGCCATACTGGATTTGGCTATTACTGTATAGGACAGTGAAGGCGAACCTTTTAGAGCCCGAGTGCCCAAACTGCAACCCAAATCCCCAATTTTTATTGCATAAGTGCCAACATGATCATTTAACTTGAATACAGAGTTTTTAATTTAGAAAAAACTCAAATAGACACTGACCAATACAGTAGAATAGAATCGATTATAGATTACCTATTAACCTCTACATTACCACACTGGAGATTGAGATCTAAACCAGTGACCATTTATCCAAAACAGGGACTTAAGCAGAGCTAAATGTTATAGCATGTGACCGCTCTCTGCTATTGACAGTCGCTATACTTTCTCTCTGGCTTTCTGGTAACAAACTCTGCTGTGCATGAGTGCCCACAGAGAGGGCTCCGAGTGCCACCTCTGGCACACGTGCCATAGGTTCGCCACCACTGGTATAGGACTATCAACTAAAGCCTATATACAATACAGAATCAGAAGGCAGTAGTGGTCATATTTCTACCCTCGCTTTATACTCGAGTATAAGGTAAAATAGGTACCTAGGTTTATATTCAGGTCGGTTTATACTCAATCAATCCAGGCGGTAGGTCAAGGGCAAAAAAAAGTATTTATTTATAGAACACAGACAAAAAGCTGAATGGGCAGGATGGGAAAATAGTGCTCTTTTATCTTAAAAGTATATGTATTTGCATTGAACTGTCCCTTTAGGATTTTATCTAGCTATACATACATATACTGTATATGTTAATATTAAAAACTAAGTTGCATGGCTATTGAATGCGTTTCATTGGCGATGAGTGCCCAGAGTTGGTTTATACTCTAGTATATACGGTAAATTTAATGTCACATCCTATCTCTCAGAGTACAGCACAGCATATGATTGTCTTTAATAGACACTGCACAAGTACTCAAGTAATTTTTCTGTGCGTTACATGGTTCAAGCACTTGTATGCTTATTAATAAACATTTATAGTATTTATGTATTTATAGTATAGTATTTATGTATTCATATTTTTTGTCCCACATGTATGGCTTTTTGTATTGCGCTGCATCCCCAAGTGGCGATAGATTAATAAACATATACATACATCTTTCACGATTTTGGTATATTTGATAAATATATGGTATATTTAAAACAGCACACAAATTCAAAATATTTTACTTCTGACACATTGAGAATGTGTTAGAATAATGGTCTCCATTTAATTCCCTAGGCAATTATAGTAATATTGAAATATAGGCAAATATAGATATATTAGCAATGTGCCCATTGGTGCACAGTAAAAATATGTATATTTTGTGCGGATATAGTGGAAATAAAACCTTTGCACAGGGATAAATTTATCTGGTCAAACCGTCTTCTACATCCAGGGGAACCAGATAGGATAATCAAAGCAAACGCAGGATATGCTACAAATAAGGCTGGTTTTATTTCTCCCACATGTTTCAGGTACACAGACCCTTTATCAAGTGTGACTCTTACACTCAGAGTCTAGCATAAAACACATTTCAGCAGGAAATGACAAAAGCAAACTACACCCACCCGTAACCAAACAAACCACTCAACAAAGTACGCAATTTTAAGCCAGACACTCATACCGATACTTCGGTGCTCCGCCACTTTGCGGCCCATAGGCATTCGGTGAACCAATTGAGATGGACAGGGTTACAAATACTATCTCCTAATTCAAGAGGGGGTGACATGACGAAGAGATTACTTCAGGCTTAAGCCAAATGGATTAAGAAACTTGAGACTCTTGCTCCTATAGGCCTTAATGACCACTGGAGCATTAAATGTTTCTTATAACCTGTCTTTACTTCTTTCCTTTAGCTACTAAATCTCTGTTTTTTGAGAATCCTGGTTGGGTAAGAACTACAATTTGTTTCCTTGTCCAATGACTAATCCCTGTATTTTATCTGTGACATATACTAATATTTATCGCTATCTTTTGCTTACTAGCTTTCTTTGCCTAACATATTATATGGCAAAGAAAGTTAATCTGGATTGGTAAGAATATATAAATCATTACTCCTGCCTTTTAGCTGCTGTGCATTTTTTCGGTGGATACACTACCTATTTATTATCATGTGTAATTTTTAGTGGTACTAGTTGTACCTATTCTTTATTGTTGTATAGGTTCTCATGATGAAGACCACTATCTGTAAGGCATGTATAGATGTGCAGTTCTACGATTCTTTGTATATGATATATATCTTATTGACCTTAATATGGACTTTTGTGGGGTGGTCTGTTTGGTTACGGGTTGGTGTGGTTTGCTTTTGTCATTTCCTGCTGAAATGTGTTTTATTCTAGACTCTGTGTGTAAGAGTCACACTTGATAAGGGTCTGTGTACCTGAAACATGTTGTTGGAGAAATAAAACCAGCCTTATTTGCAGCATATCCTGCGTTTGCTTTGGATCCTTCCTCTACTTCTATCATTTTTTAATTGTTTATCGGCAATGAGGAGGATCAGGCAATCCAGAAAAAGTCAAAGGGATCGGGTGGATCTCTGCACTTCGCTACGGGAGGAGTGGCGGGGTGTGGCTTTACAACCCGCAATCTTATTGGTCTTACTGGCACCAATCAGATGCCCCAGATCACCTGACTGGGGTATAAATACACGTACAGTTACAGCGACTCTCCCCAGCTATGAGTAAGTCCCTGGACGAGGGACGAAACGCGTCAGGGGCTTGTTTCTTTGATATGAACTTTTAAACCTTTTGATTCTCTTTCCACCCGATACCTTTGACTTTTTCTGGATTACCTGATCCTCCTCATGATGTTTGCTCTGAGGGGGGCGTAATACAGGCAACCTACATGCTTAGTCCACTATCGGTATTAGAGACTTCCATACCAGAAGTCTCTCTGTCTTATTACTGACACTGGGAATCGGGATGTTTCTTTCTGCTTTTCATAGTTGAACCTATATTGCCAGTATAGGGATCCAATGTTAGTTTTTCCCTATTCTTTTGACTAGTAACAATACTTAATGCCTTAGGGCCTCTAGGCTTGGGTCTCTTTGTCCTTTGGAGGGGAGTGAATAATGTTTTAGGAGATTTCCTACCCCTATTGATATTTATGCCTGTTCCTTCTTTACTAGTCTTATCTCTGAGCGTGGAATATTAAACTTTATGAATTTTTCTCACAGATACCTATCTCCTACTGGTTGGTTCCTATCTTTTTTCTAGTTTTTATCAAGTGTGTATATTTTAATGCATATCTAATAAAGATGAGCTTTTTAACTTGCAGTCACTGTACTAACTGGTGCATTTCGAGTTAGGGTAATTTGTAAGGGGGATACTTTTTTCTCTGCCTTGTGTTCTCTATATTTACTTATCCCCATTTACCCTTCCTTAGCTAGTCAATTAGCTGGCTTGTGGTTCACATTCTCTTTGTTAATTACTTAATTTGGAAGTGCCAGTGTGTGTCAGACTTCTGGACCAGACTGACTAACATTCTATCACGGGTACTACAGGTACCAGTAACACTAGACCCTGGAATATGTATAGAGGGAATTGAGTGAGCCAGAGAGTGGACAGGTCCACAGTTGACACTAGTATGCAACACCCTATTCTATGCCAGACGTACCATAGTACTCACCTGGATGTACCAACAAGCCTAAGTGCAAAATATGGAAGAATAAGATCAAGTCTGACTTACCACTAATAAGACTTATATACTTAGACAGGGGTACACTGAACGAATTTGTTAAAATATGGAGACCTTGGTACGAATATATGGGAATAGACATATCTAACCTCACTGAAGCTAGATAACACAACCGCTAATAACACACGAGCAATCCAGAAGGGATTACGACATCCACAACAACAGAAATAAACAGTACAACAAACTAACTGTAACCTGAATAGGAGATCACTGCTGATAAAGATCTATATACTATACCAGAAAGTGATCCTCCTCCTTCTCCTCTTCCCCCCCCTTGTTATGTTATTCTTTTATTAGAATATAATATAAAAGCACAGGTGTATGGATGTATAATGCAACAAATTGACTATATGATGCAAAAATGTTAATGTATATACCTGACCTGTTTTCAAAATAAAATGTTTTTAAAAAAAAAAACAGCACCATGGGTTGACCTGTGACTCGAAACGGGACCCAGATTAACATGCTTATTAGTAATTACCACAGCAGGTTCAAGACTTACAGTTGCTATTGGGGTTAGGACTTGGGAGCACAGGAGGCTAAAAGCCCCCCATAGAGTATAAAATGAAATAGAGCCTTCTTATAACAGAAGGTACCCCACACCCTCATGTTATTATAATAGCATTGCCCTAATAATCAAACATAAACAAATATTTCTCATTCTCCGGTTACCTAGAGAAAGGGACAGGGACATGCAAAGTATCCTTTCATACAGATCTAGTTGAAAATCTTGCTTCAAAGCACTTTTTAATTACTGATTATTAAATTATTTTTTTTTAAATTAATAACTGCTTTTTAGTTCAGTATTATATGCTTGGTATACCTGCCTGGCTTTACCACTTAGCAAAAGGATAAGGACTTAGCACCTTCACCCCAACTATATAATAATTAATAATCAATCCACTCCCTTGTTACCCAATCAAATGGATCAGTTTTGAAAATAGGTTTGGCAAATGGGCCTGGTAGAGCTACAGAGTCTAATTGGGGCATTTCATCTGCAGGTACAAGGACAGGAGGATTTAAATACTATCAGTAGCAGCCTCCATAGCTTAATACAGAGAACAAACATACAGAGAAAACAGAGCGAATAAATGGTATTACCAGCACCGCTGCCACCAATTTGTATCAGATCACTGCTTTATTATGAATGATTATGGGTAGCATGGCACACAGTGTGTTTCTCTGGTGGTCTGGCACAAAGCAGACAGTGCACTTTCTTTAAACAATATAAACCAGTTTTAATTCCATTTAACAGCAAGTATTGGAATGATTTAATAACAAAACATAAACAGTTTCCCCCCATAACAAATGCAGTAATGGAGTAGTCCCTGCCCATGGGACCAGGCCTGTATATTGTGTGTCCTTGTAAGTTGGTGTACGCTTATCTTTTATCTCAGAGTTTGTATCCAATAAGGTAAATTGTCTGTCCAATAATCTGTCCTCCCAACAGGTGGTAACAGGATCTTATACACAGGATCTTATGTTGCATTCAACCAGGACATCACACTGTGCAAGGGACCACATCAAACAGATTAGTCCCATCAGGAGCACACACCACACACTTCTATCTACTTTCACTTTCTCTCCTCCTAGCCATAGAGAGCAGTGATGTCTTATTACTCACTGATACCACCTGCAGACTGGAGGTGGTATATAAGGAGCCTTGGTGTATATGTCCATTACAATACACATTACATCCTGTGTAGCATACAGAAAGGTTTTATTTGGGTTGGCTATGACTGGCTATGACTGCCACATGCTGTTTTAAAAACAGCAAATCATTGGATGTTATACTGACATTACCACTTCCTTTCAGTATTCACATTGAGACCGCTTAGTCACAGGGGTGTGGTTTAACCTCCCATTTTGACTTTCCTTTATTAAAAAAGTAATCTTAGTGTAAATATTTTGTATTGTACCTAATATAAGTCAGTGCTATACTTTATATACATTTATTAATGGTCATTTTAATGGTAATAGTGAGTATACACATACATATACACCTTTCCTATATGTAATGTCCTATACCTCCCACCTCTTGGATGGCTCCTAAAAAGTCAATGCAATCTCCTATGAAGATATAAATATATTCATATAATATGAAGGATATATATTGTACTTACCTTCTTTAGCTTTCTTATGTTCTAGTCTTTCCTTCTGTAATGATTTTTCAAGCCGTGATCTATGTTCATACACCACTAAAAAAACAAAATATTACTCAGCTTCAGTAAAAACGATATTCAGCTGCAAACCGACAGTATGATAGAATGGCAAACTACCCCAATGGCATGTGTGAGGCTATAAGCAATGAACATAGGATTATGCCAGTGCCAAACAACAAAGATCACATTAAAACACATTTTATAGAACATAAACTGCTGTTTCAAATGGAATCACTTGCCTTTTTATGTAATTCTTAATAAGACTTTAAGAAGCATGACCACCCCCAAAAATAAATTTTGTATAGATAGAGAACCCCCAAAACTTTTATATCCTAATATTCACACAGCCCAATAGTGCTGTTAGAAAAAGAGAGATGCTGCCCAATAACTGCCTCCTCTGTTATGCAGCATCTGGCTCTTCTGGGTAAAATCTGCAGTCGTGGCTGTGACAAATGCAAAAGCTCAGTGAGCTTTCTCAGTGATCAGAAGAGGAAGTAGGGGTCAGGAATTGGGCAGCATATCTCTTTCAAACAATACTACTGGGCTGGGTAGTATTAAAGTTTTGGCATATGCTATAAGTATACTAAATTTCATTTTAGGGGTGGGCATGTCTATTAACGATCAATTGTGCTAAAAAATACATGTAGGTAGCCCTTCCCCACATATCCCCCCTCCCACATTTAACAAACTCCTCCTTCCAACTGACATGACTTTCTGTAAAGTCAAGCATGCTCAGTTATCACTATGAGCCAGCACTGGGATAGCCATGCAATTCACTTTCACTGCCACCATTCCAGTAACAGCAAAAAACAAAGCAGAAGAGTTTATGATAATATGGTATTTGATTTACAGCTGAAATGAGTGATGCTTCAGATTGGATATCTATCGAAATAGGGGTCAGATCAACAAACAAATGTTACAGTGGTGGTTGGGAAGAACTATAGTTTCCAGTATTGGGAAATTTTATAATTTATAGATGTAGTACAGAAAGCCCTGCAGTTACTGCTCCTCTGATGTGTTGGTCTCAGGCACTCAGCAGAAATAAGATTTTTCACAAGACATTTCTTTGTGCTACAACAAGCGAGGATTAAAACTGAAAACCCACATATTTCTGTAGATCGGTAGGACAAAAAGAAATCTGCTATTTTTTGTGGTAGGAGAAGGGAGACGGAAAATTTTGTGATCCACTATGGACTGCACGATCAGTCATGACAGTCGACCACTGCTACTTTTGCCATGGTTGGCAGGGACGAAGAATCTGCTGGTCTGTACCCAGCTTTAAGCCTCGTACACAAGTACAATTTTGGCCATGATTTACAACCCCAGAGCGTGTTAACAAGCTTGACAAATGGCTGTTTTGGCCATTAATTGCACGTGTGTATGCGTTCAGTTGGTGTGTCGTTCGTTAATCCTCCACATCGTGGTCTGGGGACGCAGCCAAAATTGTACGTGTGTACGAGCCTTAAGATACAGCTTGTTAAATCTTTGGCAATGTGTTATGCACTTTGGAACAATGTTGCCCGGAGACTTTAATTCCGCTTTAAAGATAGTACTTCCTTAAGATCAATAGTGCTGCTTGGATTGGTGAAGCTTCAATGCAAAAAGCACAGTGCATTGTGCAAACAAATGCACAGCACTTGTGAGTAGAGCAGTGTGGGACCATTTTTAGCAGTTCCACTAAATCCTATTCCATGGTTTTCACAGTCCTATCTGCAACTTTACCCTTTCATGGCTACAGCTTTACACACCCAGGACAGTGATACGTACTGAATCTAGTGCTAGGGTTGGGAGTGAATCGATCCAGGGCAGAAACTCCTTTCAAACCTTCACCTATGGAATTAAGTTAGTCATTCAGCCTACCTATTGTTTCATTAACAAATTTCATCAGCAATAATATCTGGTAAATAATACTGGAACAGAAGTTGGTCTGGACACAAAAATTATTATAATGTCACCAGCACTTTCTAATAGAAGATGTTTTTAAAGATTGACAGGTTGTAGCTCTGGAACTGGGTGGAATATAAAGGCAGGAGATACTGCGATTGGCCAAGTTAAATGTATACAACTCACACTAAAAATGTAGTGTGCCGCTGTGTGCTATGCATTTGAAAACTCAAGAGGCAATATTTCAAAGGAGCATTTACACAAAGAAGAAACCAATGCAGTGTTAGCATTTGCGGTACAGAACATCATTGTGACATCAGACACAATTTTAGACTTTCAGTTTATTACATTACTCAATACAACTCCAGCCCTAAACAAACACTGCTGTGTGCACTTGCAGCGCATCACAGGACAGGTCAAAGAGAACTATTATGTTCATAACCTATGCTAGAATATTTGCTTTAAGGCAATACTGCAAATTTTCAAGATATGTTTCTATAATTAGTTATAACAAAAGCTCCAGTGTTTTGAAAAAAAAATTGTACATTGTCGCAGATGAACTTTTACTTTCAGTACCGTAAATGTAATTCACTATGTTAGTAATGTGGGATAAGAAACTTGTGTGGCCTTTCAATGAGATAATGGTACTAGACTCATTCAACTGTATCCAGAAACAGACTGCATTGCTATGTATAGAAGATGCTAAAGGTTCAGCATTTAAATTATATACACAGCAGTCTTTTCTATTCAATAGGCGTCTGAAAACCGTGGATGTGCCAGCTATAATCCTGCCAGAAGTGCATTCTATTTTGCAGCTGAACAAAGCTTTATTTCAGCTACACTGAAAAGACGCTTGTCTACACAATTATTAGTTTTTTTGGATTTAAATTGCACAAATTTAAGCATTCTGCCAGCATGAGAGCATGCCATATAGATTAAGGTTAATACATGGTCTTGCTTGTAGCAGGTTAAAATATGTTAGGAAGAGACTATGTCAAACACATTTGCTTTAAAAATGAGGTGAAAAGTACAGTAGTAGGATAGTCATACTGTGCTCTTCTTAGGTTTTTTCAAAAGGTTCTGATACAGTGCACATCAAAGTCTGTGAATGAAGGTTTAAAAACAAAGAGCACTTAATGACGCATCATCTAATTAGATGTTGTATGTGATGCCTAGTGTGACATTTCAGTCTGCCATTAACAGGTTAGCAAGTTAGCATAGTAGGAACTGTAAAATCAAGAAGGAGCTATGAAATGTAAGTTTAAGTAACTTGGTTTCATCTATAGCCCTTTATGAGATTTCTGATAGTTATAAGAATATTTTGTAACATACATAACTATTGTTTAAAATACAGCACACTGGTATACTAATTATTCAGAACATTACGAGTAACCGTATAAATTATTTAAACGGCATGACTACCCAGAAAATCAACTTATAGTATAAAAAAACTAAAAAATTTAGTTTTGGGGATGGGCATTCCCTTTAAGTAAGAAAATTCAAAAGCCACTGTAAATATATACATTTGTATATGTATGGCAATATACAAATATATATACAAATGTGCTTTTCTTTATCCTTTCCAAATAGGATGAAAAGGATCCGTTCTCATCGTAATCCATATTTCCTGTTATGGGCAGCACGGTGGTTTAGTGGTTAGTACTGATGCCTTGTAGCAATTAAGTCCTGAATTCGATTACACCCTTGGACACATGTGCAAGGAGTTTGTATGTTCTCCCCATGCTTGCGTGGGTTTCCTCCAGGCACTCCAGTTTCCCCCACAAAGGCTGTATGTGTTAAATAAATGTTTTTAGATTTTAAAGGGCATGTCCACCCCTTTTTACAAATTTTTTCTGTAGTGTAGGGCTCCCTCAACCACCCCAAACCGCCATAGTTATTTGCAGAAAAACGTAGCCAATCCCTACTTACTTTGCCTCTTTCCCCCGACGTTCTGTCACGGCCCTCTGCTTGCATGAAACTGCAAGCAGGGGGCCAGACTGGCAGCCGCGTCCGTGATTGGCTGAGAGGCAGCCAATCACGGACTCAGCCTCCGGCTGTACAAAACCCCGGGGGAAACAGGCAATGTAAGTATAGATCGGCTATGTTTTTCTGCAAAAAACTAAAGCGGTTGGGGGTGGGTGAGGGAGCCCTACACTACAGAAAAGGGGTTTGGAGCTAGGAGGAGGGAGAAACGGCGGGCGAGGGAGGGCTGCATGTCTAAATTCTTCCAGAGGAGAGACAGGAGGCAGACACAGAATGGGACACAGACAGGCTCCTGCTCTTTATTTTTTGGACTTTGAAGAGCCATTGCAGGGCAGCTATTTGGAGCAGGGATGTAAGGTAAGGATTTTTACTACACTACACAGTGGGGCCAATAGTGGGTTAAAATGTAGTTTTGGGGGTGGACATGCCCTTTAAGCTCTTCGTGGGCAGGGTCTGAGGTGAATGTATAAAAGTAATTGTAAAGCGCTACGGAAGATGTTGGTGCTATATAAATCCACAATTATAATAATAATAATTTTGCTTATGCCTTAACACTGATCTGTATGGGTTGTTTTTTTGGGTAAGTGTCTAAATTGGGTGACTACATCAAAAAACAAGATTTAGAAAGGAAATATTAGTAAGTTCTGATTCCTTCCTAGGAAGTGCATGGATTTGGATTACGTTTCTAGTCTTTATCCAGCATTAGTATTACTGCTTCAACTGTTCGAACATATAATGCTTTTAAAGGGTATGTCCACCCTTAAAAATATTTTTTAATATGATGTTCCCCCATGTCTGCCAGCCCCAACCGCATATATTTTATTTTCCAAAAGCCCCCCAAACTCTTACTTACCTCCCCTCGTTCCTCCGCCGCACTGCCGGCCCTCTGCTTGCGAGAATGCAAGCAGAGGGGCGGGACCGGTAGTCACGTCTGTGATTGGCTGAGCGGCAGCCAATCACGGAAGCGGCTGCCGGTCATTCAGTGCAGCGGAGGAAAGCGGAGAGGTAAGTAAGAGTTTGGGGAGCTTTTGGAAAATAAAAAATATGCGGTTGGGGCTGGCAGACATGGGGGAACATCATATGAAGGGGGTTTAATGCTAGGGGGAGGGATAGTAGAACGGGAGGGAGAGGGAGGGGGAGGGAGAAGGGCTGCAGTACGCATGACAAATATCTACCGGAGGCAAGGTAGCAGGCAGAGTCCTGCTAGCCTCCTGGTGGACAGTTTTTGGGACTTTAGGGGGGGTCTACAGGAGAACCCTATGGAGCTGGGATGTGAGGTAAGGATTACATTACACTACATGGTGGGGCCATTACTGGGGGGGATTATAGTTTACGGGGTGGACATGCCCTTTAATAACACTACCCTAGTTTTATTTTCTAATTCATTAAGGTTTAACTGTTCATGAAAAATGATTGTTACGGTGGTTAAATTTTAATGATAAAAGGGCATGTCTAAAATTTCCAAACCTAACAATCTTGCACTTGCTCTTCAAGTCTCCTCCATATGGTCAGCCATCCAACCCACAGGGCTGGAAACCAAAGCAGAACCATATAATGTATGCAAAAATAGCCTACCAGCATGGTCTGATTTCAAGACAATTACTGAACATGGTATCTCAGACATCCTTTTAAACCTTCATCACCACCTGTGACCTGGACCCTGGTCCTACTGAGTTCATGTTAAAATGCCATGAGCTATTTAGATCCGCATTCCACAAAATAGTAAACTGTTCCCTACAAGAGGGAAGGTTTTCCACCAGTCTGAAAGAGGCAATCGTCAGACAATTAATCAAGAAACCATCCTCAGACCCAGACGCTCTAAACAACTACAGACTTGTCTCCAACCTCCCCTTTCTGGGGAAAGTTATTGAAAAGGCTGTCTATCTCCAACTTGAAGCCAGGCTCTCAGGAAACATGAAAGCTATGGAACAGCCCTCACCCAGGTCTGCAACAATCTGCTCATGGCAAGAGACAGAGGCCAATGTTCCATCCTAATTTTGCTTGACCTCTCAGAAGCTTTTGACATGAAATCTTGCTCAACAGGATACAAGAATTCTGTGGCATAGATGGCTTAGTTCTCCAGTGGTTTAACTCCTTCCTGTCTGGCAGAACACAAAGGGTATCCTTGGGGCCCTTCCTCTCCAATCCTATACCTCTAAAATATGGAGTACCTCAGGGTGCAATACTATGCCCTCTGCTGGTTACCATATATATGTTGCCACTGGGAAAAATAGTACATAAACATGACCCGACATATCATTGCTATGCCGATGACACCCAACTGTATTTATCATTCAAACCTGGTGTCACAGACCCTAACCCACAAATAAACAAATGTTTAGTTGAACTTCAGGAATAGATGAATGATAACTGGCTTCTAGTTCTAGTTATTGGGGGTCAGTGCTCAACAGCAAAGCAGCTCCAGTTTGAGCCAGTACAATTAAGAATAGGAAGCTCAGACCTGAAGAACTCAGACTTTGTGCGCAACCTGGGTGTACCGATTGATGGTCAGGAACCAAATCTCAGCGGTTGTGAAAAATTCCTTCTTTCACCTAAGGAACATTGAAAAAATAAAGCACCTCATTTCTCCAGCAGATCTTCCATCCCTGGTCCATCACATAACGGTTGGACTAATGCAATTTCCTCTATACAGACCTTCCAAAAAAAGACCTGTATCGCCTGCAACTAGTACAGAATGCCGCTGCAAGGCTATTAACAAGGTTACCCCAAAATTGCCACACAACACCAACCCTTTGCTCACTCCACTGGCTACCAATAAAATGGAGAATTCAGTTTAAGATCGGCTTATTGATACTCAAATCCTTGCACAATCTGTACCCTGGATACCTGAAGGACTTGCTGTAACTGCATCACCCCCCCCCCCACACACACACATCTTAGATAAAAAGGATCCAATAACTTGGTCACCCCAAGAGTCCACCTCAAAATGTTTGAAGACAGAGCCTTCTGTCTTCACACTTTGGAACTCCCTGCCATACCATATCAGGACATTCCCATCCTTGGAAACATTTAAATCCAAACTGAAAAGCCACCTGTTTAGTCTGGCATTTATGAACTCCTGGCTATTTTCCACCTGTACGTTCCTCTGTATTGATCTGAGGCATATCTATGCGCTTTGAGTCCTTTAGGAGAAAAGCACTTCATAAATGTTATTGTATTGTATTTTCTCCACTATCATAATGGGAATATGTTCCTGTAACATAGTAATTGAGCATTACATACTAAGACATACTAGAGGTTGAGTATAGACATATGTCCATCAAGTCCAACCTTTTCACACCTAACATTTGATCCAGAGGAAGGCAAAAAAAACAAGATAAAAAGGGGGGAATTGGCAATTGTAAAGTATCTCTGGATCAACCAAAACTACCGTATAAGTATTAATACCAGTAATTATCAATATTTTTTCGTTTTATAAACTTATCTAGGCCACTTTTAAAGCTATTCAATGAACTTGCCATTACCACATCTGCTGGAAGACCGTTCCACAGTTTCACCGTTCTCACTGTAAAGAAACCTTTCCTAACCTGAAGATGAAAGGTCTTTCCTTCTAATCTTAAAGGATGTCCACGAGTCCTCTGATATGACGATTAGTGAACAATGCATCAGAGAGTTTATTGATTGGCCAATATATAGTAGATAATGTATCCCCTACTGTAAATTATAAAGATATTTGATGTTACAGAGGAGTTCCGTGACCATATAGAAGAACGAGGCCGCAAGCCGAGTGCATGGAACTCCGAGGTGACATCTGATATCCATATAATTAGGGGGTACATTATCTTTTATACCAAATTTGTACCAAATATTTCTTTGTCCCAAATGATCCTGGACTCAGTCACCAGCCCATGTCTTCACCCTCTCTCTACACACACACACACACACACCAGCCCATGCCTTCATCCTCTCTCTCTATGCACACACCAGCTCATGCCTTCACCCTCTCTACACACACACACACACACACTCTCACCAGTCCATGCACCCTCCCTCTCTCTACTTAACTCTCTCTATGCACGCACACACACCATGCCTTCACCCTTTCTCTCTCTTGCAAAATTTCGCTTCATTTCATTGGGGAAAGTGAAAAACAGCTCGATTTTAATCGATCAGTAGACCAACCGTATCGCCGCCGCTCATGCTCGTTCCTCTAGCCTCCCAAATCTATTTACATTAGAGATTAACTTATCACAGACTTATTTATGGTGTAGGTGGCTGTAGCCCTGCATACAATTCCTGCCACACCTTCCAAAATGTTTCTGCCTCATCCCCCTGCTGTACAAGCTTTTTGCAAGCTCTAGCATGTGCAGTGCTTAAGCTTGTTACAAACAGGAGTGCTTGGGTAACCCAAGTAAATAATGGTTAGAAAGCATTTGCATCATAGCCATGATAGACAGTGGGGGAGGGTGAACATTTGGGAGCTGGTGTAGGGTGCAACTGATTTTGATCAGTGGATCAGTAAGACATAATTGAAATGGTGCAATACATATATCTATAAACTGAGATGGTAAAATGTTTGATCATTCCAGGGAATGTTTTGGAAATACTTGCCTATTTCCTTGCACATTGCAATCAAATTCATGGAAATTTTCAGGTTTACTTTTTCTATAAATATGTAATTTCTGGTTTCTATATAATAAAACTTGTTTTATCTGTGCTACAGTAGATAGCTTCATGACTATGTGTTAAGGACATTTGATTTTGAAATGTGACCCCATAAAGGAAGATTCCATAAACGTCTGTTTATAAACATACAGTACGGTAAACTGTAACTTCTTGATTGACATGCATTTTGGGAATTTGCAGCATTGCCCTAAAGGACCAAGAATATCCTTCTGCAAAATTCTCTTTGACATTTCCTAAAGCTGATTAATAACAGTGTTTTATTCCCAGAATAATATTAGATTAGCTGTAAAGACTTTTATTGATCTTCTGCATTTCTGTTTTTATTATGAAGACCAAGACTGTTTTAAATTACAGTTATCAGCTAATTTGGATCAATGTTTGTCGTTTGTGGAGAGTAAAATATTTGCCAAAAAATACTCAACATACCTATATACACAGTCCATAACAATTGTCCTCAAACTGACCAAGTGTAAATGATAACACGATGATGTAAAAATCCATAACAATAAAAAACACCTTGACAAAAATGATTCTGCTTGCAATACTGCCGTGTAATTAATTTTTAAACACTTACCGTACACAAACCAAAAACTTGTCTTGGCGACCTCAAGTATAACTAAAAATACTAATAAAAAAACATGTTCTAAAGCACAACAGATGTAAATGTGCAAACTGCTTTGGAAACCCGAAAAAGCACTGAATGCTAAATGCTGATATTTTTGTTATTCAGCTGGAATCATTATGTCATCATGCAAATAGTACACAAAAAATGTATTGTATATAAGTGACAACACCTCTATGTTAAGGGGCAACAAAACCTCACTAAACCACCCCTCCCTATTCAAAACAACAATTCCTGGGAACTCTGGATTGCCAACAAAAACATTTTTTATTGTAGGTGATCAACGTTTCTGTATTTCACAAAGCACCTTCATCAGGATAAAATGTGCACCACACAATGTCAACTCAATAGAATATTACATCACTCTTCCCATCTGTACATCATAAAACTCCTCCCCCTATTACATATTATTACCAATACAAAAAATCTTAAAAACTTTTTGTATTATTGCAGTTACTCAAATATTAATGTATTTATAAGACATGCAAAAAAAGCCAATATTAAAGTGCTAAATGTATACATTTTCATTACATAAGGTGCTATTAGCTGTGCAAAATATTAGCGTAATATATGCATTAAATATTTGAAAAACATATAAAAACATTAGTTACTTGAATTTTAAGAGCTATATTTAGGTGAGCATTATGTAGGGAAAAATGTACTTATATAAAGTACCACCCTTTCCACTTTAATGTACCCAGGGTGAGGACCTAACCCATTAGGTCCTCAGTACTGGGGTTATCTTAGATTGCCAGGACTTTAAGCAGCACTTGCCAATCCACTCCATACTGCCTCCTGCTTGTGTCTGGGGCCTGACATGCTCTGCAAAAAGGAAGGTGGCTGGTCTAGACCAGACCAGCAAGCCAACTTGAGGTAAGTATTCAAAGGCAACTATGATAAACAAGCAATTTAGGTCCTCCCCCATGGTACATCAAAAGGGAGCAGGGTGGTTTGGAGTTTTTTTTTGTCCTATAAGCATTTGTTTGTAGTATCCTGGGAAAGAATTAATACAGGGTTTCAGTCGTTTAGCCACCTTAAAAGTCTACATATCATTTTTTTAGATTCTTATTCTCAAAAAGGGACACCTTGAAACTTAGAAAAGAAATTAAAGGAGAAGTAAACTTAATTTTTTTTATCCTAATATGAAACCTTTTATCCCCCCAATACACCTATACATTGTAAGATTCTTCTCTAGTAAGTTGCATTTAGTACATGTGAGAAATAGATTCTGTAACTAAGAAGGCTTCCGTGTTGTTGCCAGTAAAACTCACAGCACATGAAATCATCAAAGAGCCACGCCCTCTGATCCCAGTATTCAGTCTCTACGCACAGAGTATTTTCTATACAGATGTCTCCACACCAATATGGAAGTCCCTGATAAGACGTTGAAAGCTGCTTGTTACCTTGCAGTTTCTTTACCAGTTAGTGTTAGTTGCTGGAAAATAAACTGCAGGGTAACAAGCCGCTGTCAAAGACTTCCATATTTTTATTATTCTTTTCCTAGCAAAAGATAAAGCTTCTAAATATACATGGATTCTCTACTTATTCAGTGGTGGCTCACATGGCAAGGCACGAGTTTTAGAAATACATGGGTTCAGAAGGTAACAAGTTTGAATCTCCAGACTTAACCACTTTTTTGTTGTTTCCATTATGTTCATAGTAAAAGATAAAGTTCCTATATGTACAAGGGTCCCACATACGTTCTCTGTCAGGCTAGAGTTAGGAGCTTTGCTTTTAGCAGGAGAATAAATGTTCAAGTTGCCGGTTCAATTCCCCAGACTTACTTTAATTTTTACTGCAATGTTAATATTCTGTTTCTTACATCCATGGTAGCATGGATACACTGCACTGAAATACACTGCAAATATTACTTCTTTTTCTATGAAAGGATTATATCATTGTTAGGACAGGAGCATTGAATGTGTTTGAAATGTGTTGAGCACTACAGAGCATTTGCCTGTACGCAGACAGGCTTTATCCATCTAAGGTGGCTTATGGGAGCTGACCCTTGTACCCACAGGTTAAAGGAGAACTAAACTTAATTTTTAAAAATCCTAATGTGAAAGCTTTTCTCCCCAGAATACCTATACATTGAAAGATTCTTATCTAGTTATTTGTATTTAGTAGATATAAGGAATAGATTCTGTAACAAAGGAGGCTTCCATGTTGTTGCCAGTACAAGTCATAGCCCATGTTGGCTTCAAAGAGCCACGCCTCCTGACCCCAGGATTCACTGTCTCTATGCACAACATTTCTAGCTTCTCTTTTGCAAAATATAAACTTTCTAAATGTACCTGTGATCACAGTTGAGTTGCTGGTGGCGCACCATGTAAATGCTGTGTTTAGGAACAAACAGACCAAGAAATCACAAGTTCAAATCTCCTAGTTTACTTATGAAACAATATAACATAGTCCACTGCCTGAGTTTATTGCTTTTTTTGTTTGTTTGTTTCCATGTTTTTTGAAAAATATAAAGTTTCTACATATGTACAAACTTTATATATAGCAGCTGTCATTTATGTACCAACCAGTGTGAATTGCTGACAGTCTTCCAGAAGCAATAAAAAATAGTGAACTGATTTTACTGAAATGTACATTCATCTTTTGCAAGCTCACTGGTGGTACGTTCTGCTAAAGTGCTGGGTTAGTAAAAAAAATAGACTATTGGGACACAGGTTCGATTTCTCATTGTGGCCTAGCGGTAGAAAGCATTGTTTTTAGAAAGACACAGTATAGAAGGTTGCTGGTTCGATTCCCCATACTTACTTTTATTTTTTGCTGAAATGTTAAATGTTCAGTTTCTTTCATCCATGCTAGCAAAGACATACACTGCAAAGATTAGTTTTCTTTTTTGTATGAAATGCCTAGGAATTTATCATTGTTAGGGACAGGAGCATTTCTAATGTGTTTACACAAAAACTGCACTGATATCTGTGTTCTGTGTCAGAGGGAGGGATCTCTGAGCTGTAACATGATTGGATGTCAGCTTCCAGGAAGCAAGACTGCAGTTTCCTGTAAATGTGTACTGCGTACACTTAGCAAGGTGTTCCCAGATAAGGTGAATTATGGGAGCTGACCCCTTGTTCTCACAGGTTATTTTCATAAATCACCCAGCATGCACAGCAAAGGGAGAGGTGAGACACAGCTTGTTGTGTGTTTCTGAATGTGCTCTGTCTATTGGGACAATGTTGTCTGGGGACTTTAGTTCTCCTTTAATTTCACAAATCACCCAGCAGACACAGCAAAGGGAGAGGTGAAACACAGCTTGTGGTATGTTTGTGAATGTGCTCAGTCTATTGGGACAATATTGTCTGGAGACTTTAGTAATCCTTTAAGCTAAAATCTAAAATTTCCCTGTATGAGCTCTATTGAAATCATTACTTTATTTCTAGTCATTTGCCCAAATCCATAGTTGCACATGCAAACATAGTTTTCTTTTCCCTCTCACTTTTCTCCGACAGATCTTTAATAAATAACGACTAGTTGACCTAGCTATGAAAATCTCTAATTTAGGCTGATATTATTAAGTCAGGAATAGAAGAATTCATCCAGACTCCGGTAAAGATCCCCTTGTAGTATGGCTCCTATAGACGATTTTAGCCTCCAAACTACAAGAAGTTATCAATATTGATATTCATGTGGACCAGACAGGTTGCATGCTCAGAAAGTCCACATCCATAAATATCAGGAAAACGCTAATTAACTCCCTAGTGGAGCATGACAACTCCAAAATACGTCTCATGATTAGCCCTAGATTCACAAATTGCCTTTGAATCGGTCAAACAGTGGGCCTGTTTGGAACATTTGGTTTTGGCCCTTTATTTATACAAATTATTATATGCATTTCCGCAGGCCGCTGTCTGAGCTAATGGAATGTGCTGCCCGACTTTTACACTTGCTAGAGGCACGAGGCAGGGATGCCGTCACCCATTTATTCGAATTAGCAATAGAACCCTTTGCAATAAAAATAAGAGCAAATCCCTGTATACACAGTCTCCAACTTGGTGGACATTCTGTCCTAATTAGTACATACGTGGATGATATAATTGTGTACCTAGTGGACCCCAAAGAATCCCTACAAAACTGTTTATTCTATTATTTCCAGTTTTGGCCTACTCAGGCCTATACATCAACTGGAAAAAATTGTGCATATTCCCATAAAATGACAACCTAGTTATCCTAGCACCGTTTAATTCACTGGTACCGACTGTGTCTAAATATTCTCTATATCTTGCAACAAAGCATGGTTTATATCCCACCAAGCTTCTTCAAACAGATGGGAAGTCTTTTATTATCCTTTTTATGGTCCTTGGGCAGGGCCAGGAAGTCAACTTAAGATTTTGCAGCTTCCCAAATCCCAGGTAAGAAATTATTATTTAGCAGGGCAACTAAAGTATTTTATAGAATGGGTGATACGTCTCCCCCCCCCCAGACCACCATATCCAACACAAAATTCAGCAGAAGACTAATAAACTAATACAAATCAGAAATCTGTTTGGAGAATCTCCTCACTGGCACAATGGTAAACACCCTGAAATGGTAAATTAGCAGCATTAGCTCCATGTGATATATGGAAAAGAAAAAGGTATACTATATTTCTCTCAGTTTGTATAGAATAATGAGCTGAAAACATTCAGCAACTAATGCAACTCCCTAACACATTGTACTTGCACCTGCAGCTTTCACTAAAAAGAGAGAAGACCTGTGTCCCTCATATATAGCCCTAATGTCAACAGCAGAAACACCTGCCATCAGGACCGCTCCTACCATGAAGCAATGTGAAAAACTCTCTCATGGCACACGCATCTAGCAATGTTAGAAAAGCGGCAGACTGTCCGTTTTTTACTTGTTGTAAATCGTGCATGCTTTGCTTTACCTTGAGGCCACAGGAATGCAAAGTAGGAGGAATCCCCGGTTGATTGGTCGCATTAGGCTCTGGTACGCCCTGTGCAAAAGTGACGCCACTTACGTGCACAATGTGTGTGGTAGTACCGGGGCCTATTGTGCAGCTGCAGCTCTTTTCAGGACAGCAGCGAGAGAGGTGTGTGTGGGGTGTATTTTTTTACCTAAAACACTTATAAGTATTTTCTCCCAGTAACAGTCAGGAACTGAAAGCCACTGTGAGAGGAGGAGCAGGAGGAGGCGACTCAAAAAGAACCAGGAATTCATTTTCTTCCATATCTGTTTATTTTGAGTGTGTGTGTTTGTATAAATAACAGTTTTCAAATACAAAATTATCAAGTTTTGCTACACCCAGCAAAGCCACACCCACACATGAGGCCATGCCCACTTTGCCGTGGAGGTATTCAAAACTTATTTCAGGTGGCAAAAACACTAAGGACACCCCTGCCAGCCATACTGGCTAAGTGGTCCAAATATATCCCCATGATTGCAATGAATGCCTGGAGTGAATCCTAACTACATGCATCACAATCTGAAAATAATAAAACAGTTTAATATACAGTTTAATATCCTCCACCAGGTATATCTCACCTCACAGCAAATGTCCTATATGTCCCCAAGACAAAGTGCCCGAAATGCCTCAAATCTCCAGAAGATTGGGCAATGCCCTAGGATTCAGGGGGAAAGGGCTCCCCTGCGGATGTTACACTACCTCCCAGAGGTTACAGAAAAGGCAGAAACCTTTTGGCAGGAAGACAGCTCCTACTCTTCAGTTTCCTGGACTTTGGATAAGTATTGTACACAGTAGTGGGTTAAATTTTAGTTTGGAGGGTGGACATGGCCTTCAAACTAATATTTTATGCTAGGAAGTTAATTCTTTTACATTGGATGGCACCGTAAATGCCCAGGGAACTGGAAAGATCTGGTGACTAAAATACAGCCTACATAATGAGAAATTAAAACAACTTACCAAAATTTTGGTTTCCCAGTCACTTCTCATGGCAGCCTTCACCAACTGAGTGAGCTCCCCCCACTTGCCTGCTGACAGGAAACTGAAAAAAAGACCTCCTCCCTCCTCTTCAGTTGTCTTTATGTTTTTAAAGCACTATCTCCTGCAATATAAAAGTACAGTAATACAGAAGGGTCGGCTGTTGGTGAAGACTGCCATGAGAAGTGACTTGGAAACCGAAACTTCTGTAAGTTGTTTTGAATTTCTTGTTTTCCGCAGTCACCATGGCAGCTACTCACCAACTGGGATATACCATAGCTAAAGAAAAAAGGGAGGGAAACCATATGCAGTGAAAACCAAATAAATTTATTATGCGTTACGCAATACTGCTTGCAAAACTTTTTTTCCAAAAATATCATTTGAATTTAAGACATCTACAGGGTTATTCAATAAAAGTTCTTATCGTTAAAAATGGTGCTAATTTTGCCCCAACCAATCAGATGTTAGCTTTCAAATGTTAAATAAGATCTGATTGGTTGGGGCAAAATTAGCACCATTTTAAATGATAAGAACGGTTATTGAATAGCCCTGCTAGTATATAGTGTCTTATAAATGTATTGGGTGATGACCATCTTGCTGCTTTACAGAGGTTGTCTTCTGCAGCTTTGGCCTAGGCTGCCCAGGAGGCTGAGAGTGCTCTTGTGGAATGTGCCTTTAGTGTTTTAGGTATGCTTTTGCCTGCTAAGGAGTAGGCCTTAGCTATGGAGGAAATGATATAGGAGCTTAGAGTCCTTTTTGTTGGAGCCTGTCCTTTTCTTGCCTCTCTAGGTATTAGAAAAAGTCTTTTTGAGTTCCTCCAGCCTTTCGTTCTTTGAAGATAAATAGAAAGTGCCCTCATCAGGTCCAAAGTATGCAAAATTCCTTTTTTTTGCAAAGAATGATGATAGTATTATCTTTAGGTCCATATGGAACTTGGTCAAGATATTGGGCAGGAATTTGAAGGATGGTCGAAGAACGACTGTCTGGAAATATAACTGTCAGGCTCGGGGGCAAACAAAAATTTTAGTAGAAAGGAACCCAATGGAGTTACTGTAGGGGGTCCTACTTTAAATCAGCCAGTCACCAGGCCTCTCCCCACTTAAATCCCTTTGGGCATGAACGGAGGAGGTTCAGAGTGGGTATCGAGTGGCAAGAACTCCCACCTGTTAGGATGCCACAATGGCAGGTAAGGAGAGTCCCATGAAAATAATGCAGGCATTGTGGACAGGATACAAAGGACAACTGAAGAGGAGGGAGGAGGTCTTTCTATTAGCTTCCTGTCAGCAGGCAAGTGGAAGGAGCTCAGTTAGTGAGTGGCTGCCATGGTGACTGGGGAAACATATTATATATAAAGGTTGTGGGAATTTCTCTAAGTTTGGAACCTTAGTATGATTACATTGGTTCTGGCATACCTAATAATGGAGGATGAATATAAATACTTACCATGGTTCAAAGTGTGATAAAGACTATTTAGTTGTATTTTCTAAATATATATTTTTTTTTACTGCAATAAACCTTGGGGACGGGACTACAATATATTAAAAGTTAATATTTAAGGTGGACATGCCCTTTAAACAAAAAAACCTCCACTTTAAAAAAACAATTCATCCAGACTCCATGGGGCCGAAGCAATAAAAGGAGCAAAAGATTGCCCATATTATTAATTTGCAGCAACCAATCAGATGGTATCTAACTGCAGTGACCCAATAAAAAACGTACATTTGTTGCTGCAAATCAGGGTGGATTTGATTTAAACCACTAGTCAGTAAGGCTTGATTTAAATCATAGTTTTCTACATAAAGACTAATTCTAGCATAAATCCCTTTTAATATATTATAGCCCATGTTCCCCCAGCCCCATCCGCTATAATTATAGTCTCAGAAAGTCCCCCGATCATTACTTACCTTCCCTCTCTCCTTTGCCACAATGCCCCGGCCCTCTGCTTGCACGGAACTGCAAGCAGGGGGCAGGACCGGCAGCCGCTTCTGTGATTGGCTGAAAGGCAGCCAATTACGGACGTGGCTGCCGGCTGCTCAGAACAGCGAAGGAGAGAGGTAAGGTAAGTAATGATCGGGGGACTTTCCGAGACTATATTTATAGCGGTTGGGGCTGGGGGAGAGGGAGAAGGACTGCAGTGCGCATGCCAAACTTTTCACCAGAGGGGAGACAGGTTATTCAATAAAAGTTCTTAACGTTTAAAATGGTGCTAATTTTACCCCAACCAATCAGATCTTATTTAACATTTGAAAGCTAACAACTGATTGGTTGGGGCAAAATTAGCACCATTTTAAACGATAAGAACTTTTATTGAATCTCCCTGAGAGTCCTATATGGACTCTGCTATCCTCCTGGTGGACAGTTTTTGGGATTTTGGGGGGACATTACAGGAGAACCATTTGGAGCTGGGATGAAAGGTAAGGATTTTATTACACTACAGAGTGGGGCCAGTAGTGGGGGGGGATTATAGTTTTGGGGGTGGACATGCCCTTTAATATGCAAGTAGATGAAGAATTTTAGAATAACAATTTAAATAGAGTTACTCAAATGAAACAATAACAGCACAAGTTATTTGCTTAAACAAAACTATTCACTGAACTTTGTGAAACTTAGCACTGAAGGGGTTGATTCTGTATTTATAGGTTTGTAGAACAATAGGATTAGGGTCTTTTTCTCAACTCTGTTCATGTTATAACATTTTTGATGTGAAGAAGAGGCATGTGATCTCTGCTGAGTAAAATTCAGTTTTGAGAACTGCAAAAGTAAATCAAACATTAGAGATGTACTGTGGGTTCTAATAGAACCCAGTTTTGAATAGAATCCGAGGGTTTCGAAGTCCCAACGAAACTTTCGGAACTCCCGGAATTTATGAAACCCGAATTTACAGTTTTCGATGTTTACCAAAAATTCTATAATTATCGAAATCGAAAGTAGATGATTATCGAAATCGAAAGTAGAGGATTATCGAAATCGAAAGTAGAGGATTATCGAAAATGAAAATCAAAACTGCAATTATCATCGAATTTATGGAAATGACTCTGCCACATGACCTAAATTCACCAACCACAGTAGTGCCAACCCCCTGGGTATAAAAAGGCAACGTTTCAGACACAATTTTATGCAATTTGCGCCTCTTAATATGCGGGGTGCCAGTCGGCATCCCATCATAAATTTTCTTGGTCAGGTAGGCCACCATGTACCGCTGCCACTCCATACTTGGCATCCTGGTGGCTGAAAGTGAGGGTCTAATGCAGAAGCTTACATAGTGGGACAAACAGGAACAAGCTGCCTAAAACCAAAGTAGATACCGAAAGCAGAACGGCCGATTTCGGTAATCTGCAAAAACGCACGCTGATTTCAGTAATCTCTGAATGTACAGCGGCAATAACCCTCGAAAGTAGCTATCGATTTCGATTTTTTGGTGTCCCTCGAATGCACAAGACAATTTCGGTAACCCTCGAATTTGTAATATCGGTAACCCTCCAACGTAGCGTTTGATTTTGGTAACCCTCGAAAATGCGGAAGCTCGAAAACAGCCCGATCGAGTGGAAAGATTTTTTAAATGAGTTTTGGTTATATTTATGGGTTCCCCAGACCATTCCCCAGGTCCCTGTGTTATTTACAGTAACCTACTATTACTATTTCATCCTTAAAATCCATAGAAACTTTCAAATTTTTTTCTCCCATAAACTTCTATGGGTCCGTTTTCGAACTTATTTTTCGAATTTAAAGTTAAATTCCAAAATTCAAAAACAGGACGAAACTCATCAGTTTCAAACATCTCTACCAAGCATCTGTGATAATGTCTTGTAGGCAGAGAAACTTGCCAATAATCTTCTCTGGAACCTTTGGAAGAGCATGACATTGTGAATGGATTAATGGAATCTATTTACCAAAAAAATTAAACATATACAGCCTTATTCTACATAAATAAAAAACTAATCTTTATTTCATGATGGAATAACCTTTGGATGGTAATATATTTGCCTCAAAAAGCATTTGATTTAAAAAAAATCTGATTTAAATAAAAAAAATCAGATTTAAAAAAAAAAAAAATCAGTGATTTTTATCCACCCTGCTGCAAATGAATATCAATGGCAAACTTTTGCACCTATTATTGCATCAGCCCTTATTTTTTTGCTTTAGTTAGCTTTAAAGGGCATGTCCACCCTAATTTTTAATGCTAATGTTGTAGCCCTCCCTGCCCACCCCAATCATACTTACAGACCTTCACTTCCATGGCATCTCCTTCCGGCTCCCTGTTTGCAAAGAAGTCACCAACAGGGGCCGGACCAGCAGCCGCGTCTGTGATTGTCTGAGAGGCAGCCAATCACAGGCACGGCTGCCAGCAATGGAGACACAGTGGGAGAGAAGGGCTGTAAGTATAATTAGGCTTCTTTTATTAAAGAACTAATGCAGTGGTTGGGGATGGGCAGGGGTTAGCTACACCATATTAAAAGGATCATACGCTAGGTGTAGAGGATGGATCAGGATGGGAAGGAGGGGGGTAAAGGGCTCAACTGCGCATGTCAGGATCCCGCCTGGAGGCAAGATAGGAGGCAGAGACCATTGGACAAGACTGCCCTACTCTTCAGTTTCCTGGACTTTGGACTGGCACTGCAGGGTAACCACAAGGAGCTGAAATGTAAGGTAAGGATGTTTTTAAACTAAACAGTGGGGCCAATATGGGGTTACATTTTAGTTTTGGGGGTGGACATGCCATTTAATACTAAAGTAGTTACAACTGCTTCTCGAATAAAGCTCTTAAAAGTTCCCATTTATTTCCATCACTGTTTATAAAGAATGCTGTATTCTGTAGGACTATACAACCATTTCTGGCTACTACTACAGACAAATACTGTAGGAAATATTTGTGCCCAGGGGCATATTCTGCATTTAAAAAGTAATGCTTCTTCTAAACACCAATGGCTCCTGCAATTAGTGTCCTGTCCAAACACCGACTGCTGTCATGTAATAAGTATTTCCTGTGTGACAACAGTTTCCACCAAATAAATTCCAAAATCAAATTAGGCAAAGGGTGTGCCAACCAAGCGTATTATAACAGCCAGAATATGTGTAGTTAAAGGAAATTGGTTTATTGCTATTAATACGTCAACTTAGCTATTTTAAAGTCAGTTACCCAGAGCCAGCAGGCTTTCTTGTTTTTTTTTGTTTTTTTTTAAACAAGAAATATAGTTTACTACAATTTGTAAAACACTGAAAAAACTGAGAGGGACCGGTTATCGGAAATCCTGAAACTGTAAACATATTTATTATATTTATATACAATAAATGATATGATATTTCAAGGGCCTGTCCACCCCCAGAACAAATATCTATACTTAAAGGGCATGTCCACCCATTTTTAGAAATTTTTCTGTAGTGTAGGGCTCCCTCCCCCACCACCAAACACTATAGTTATTTGCAGAAAAACTCCTCCGATCACTACTTACATTGCCTGTTTCCCCCGATGTTCAGTCCCGGCCCTCTGCTTGCGTGAAACTGCAAGCAGGGGGCCAGACCAGCAGCCGCATCCGTGATTGGCGAGAGGCAGCCGATCACAGACGCGGCTTCCAGCTGTACTGAACAGGCAATGTAAGTAGAGATCGGGGGAGTTATTCTGCAAATAACTATGGCGGTTGGGGTTGGGAACCCTACACTACAGAAAAGGGGTTTGGAGCTAGGGGGAGGGAGAGAGAAACAGGAGGGAGAAGGAGGGACAGGGAGGGCTGCAATGAGCATGTCATTTTTTCCTGGAGGAGAGACAGGAGGTACAGTCCTATACTCGGCCAGCCTCCTGGTGTTCACTTTTTTGGAATTTGGAGGGACATTGCAGGGCAGCCATTTGGATCAGAGATGTAAGGTAAGGATTTTTCAACACTACACAGTGGGGCCAGTAGTGGGTTAAATTGTAGTTTTGGGGGTGGACATGCCCTTTAATCTATAAATCTTAGAATGCCACTTACTTGCTGCCAATAGGTGAATCCGGACCGCTCTAATCCAGCTTCTAATAATAGGAATTATAATAGAAGATCGGAAATCCCTGATGGATTAAAAGACACCAGTAATGTCTGCCAAAGTGCTTTAATTGTACTATCAGTGCAACATGTTTTAGTCCTCACTGGACCGTTGAGGTCCAAATACCGAAACATGCGATCTAACTTTGTAACCTGAGTTTTCCATTGACGTCTATTGAACTGGATACCTAAAAGGCTAGCGTTGCATCTAGAATTGTCTGAATGGCTTCTGATCAATGTCACCATTTATTTGTACACCCCTGTTTGAAATAATATACAGTATCCATACAAGGTTTCTGAGAGTTCTATGAGTTGGGGGCGTGGCCTGACACGGCTTGAGTGAAGTCACATACCTTGAGAGATCCGCTCAACAAAATCCAGAGCAACCCGTTACAATTCAAAACCCCACATAATTCATGCCCCACCATGCACCTCTGGGGGTCACAGCACCACACCAACTATCAAATTGCCTGGCAAAAAGGACACTTTAAAAAAGGCAAACAAATATGACACCGACCTAGTCCTGCCAGCAGACGCCAGCCAGAGAGACTGCTGGAAGCAATAACAAGCTGCAAAACCACACTCACCACAAAACTTGAGTAAGTTAAAGGATAAGTATGCTGTAAAAAAAAAAGTTAAGTTTAGTTGGAAGCTGTAGCTTTAAAAAAACTTTTTACATCTGTTTTTCTATGCCCCCCCAGAACCTACCTTTCCTGTTTCAAAGTTGCCGACATCTTGATTCTGTATAGTTGAATGTGTAGCTTCACCCATCCAAGATTTCCTGGTTACTCCAGCTTCATTAGTCTCAAAAGGTAATCTCCGTTGGTTCCGTACCTTACGCTCCCCACCCTGGGGCCCACCTAGAGAACTTTATGGGCAAATTTCTGCACTTCCACAACAGGGATGAGGGCCTCCATGGAGATCCAAAATATGGTTGTAAAGCAACAACTACACAGAATCCCATACGCACGCTAGACAAACATCAGGTAGCCTCGCTAGAGGATGAAACTCTAAAACCGCACTAGACAATATCCTAGACTCTGTTCCTTTTCCACTTTCCTACAACTGGGCGTCCAAGAACAATATTTACTTTATCCCGCACTTTACAGATAATACTTTAACTATACAGGTTTTTTTTTAATTTTATAAAATGTATAATTTTATACAAAGGCTCCATGAGCGGAGCTTACTCAAGTCTTTATGCCACTACGTGCGACTTACGTGCAATCCACATTAAGGAAAGTACCAACGTGTGATACCTCATCCTATTTTCTGCAACACTTGTTCGTCCTATTTGAACAAGAAAGATACAAGGCCTAGTTACTTAACCCCCACCATTGACTCACTACCACAGAATCCATCACCCCCACTTTACTCCTTTTACAGGAGAAGATTTTCCTTTTCTCCTACTCCCTCCATTACCTGGTTCCCCCTGTGCCTTGGGTCTACAATCTACATACAAGATTGTGAAAAGCCAAATTGTAAATATTTTTTTTTATGCATCAACAAGAATATTCCTCTGTGTATGTGTGAGGGAGGGGGTGGGCATGTGGGACAGGAGAGGGAAGGTTTGGGGGCTATACAAAATGTTCAATCCAATCAGTCCAACTTCATCCAGTTGTGTAAATGTTGCCCAGTAAACTAAAATGTCTTACATGGAATGTAAGAGGGCTTAATGTTAAACCAAAACTTTCATTATCTTAAAAACCAAAACCTAATATGATTATAGCACTCACAGTGGGCCATCAGCAGTCATATTATAAACAACCCTGGGTAGAATGGATGACCAACGCACCACCACATCTAGAGGAGTGGCTATTCAAATGACAAAATCAGTAAGTTTTGAGCTGCTGAATTGGAGGGATGGAAAGATATGGAAAAATTTTTTTATTTATGGTTAAATACTATCCTGACCAATATTGCTGCTGGCATTTTATATCCCTCCATTCAATATGTCTGTCATAACAGATGCAATCCAATTTATGGCCGACCACCCTGATATACCCACAATTTGGTTGGGCAACTGTCCTAGATAATTCTAGGGACAAAATAAACCGCTCGGACCAGATCATGACAATGTCTTATAACACTATGTCCAGAATAGACCTGATATTAAGATTTTAATTGGTAGATCCTTAACAGCAGCCATAATAGACTTAGCATATCCCGCAATTTTTTATTCAACCATTTCCCCAATGCCTGGGAAGCCTTTAAAATGCATGAACGTATGAAGTTAACATCTACAATTAACCAGATTAAACACCACTCTGCGGCTTCTGAAAAAACAGCCATCCAAGCCCTGACTAGAATCACCCAAATATTCCAGTCAGACCCAACCCCAGAAAATGCACAAGCACTAAAATAGACCAAAACCTTTTGGAATGGGCCAATAAGAGATTACACTTCCAATCACAAAGATACTACGAACTGGGAGTAAATGTGGAAAATTATTAGCCTACATAGCAAACCACAAACTCAAACCCACAATGCTCATATCTCTTACTCCTCCTAACTCCCCACAGATCACAGAACCCAAAAAATGGTTCTTCGCCAACTATTACGAGAACCTTTATGCCTCTTCCTTACATTAATTACATTAATCAGAAACAGATATGGACTGATATCTGGGTGACCTTGATTTCCCTCAGCTCTCCATCCAACATAAACAACATGCTAGAAGCACCCATCTCTGAGCTTGATTTACAACAGGCAATTTCTCAACTTGTTAGAAATAAAAAACCCCAGACCAGACATAGCAATTCTACCAACCCCCTATACACCCCAACCAAATAGGGTTCATACCCGGCAAAAATACCACCCTCAATACCAGACAGATCTTTCTTAATTTAACCACACAAGACGACAATATTTGATCACATTGTATAGTAAGTCTTGACACGGCCCGAGCATCTGACTTTGTGGAATGGGCTTTTCTCTACACACAGTTTACTCACGGATCCCTCTGGCGGCACTCCGGTCCCGAAACCCTGGTGCTGTATTTCCAAATGGTGCCTCCCCACACCGGCACGAACAGTATAGACAGCTTCCACTAATAGTCAGGACACGCAACTCAGGGGGGAATAAAAGTCTTAATTTTTATTTCAAATACATAAGCTCAAAAATCCAACAGGATACTAGGGTTAGCAGACAAACAGCCTGACGCGTTTCATGGGGGACACCCACTTCATCAGAGGCTGATTAGTATGAGCTAAGAACAACCTTAAATACCCACCCTCTGATTAATGGATCAATTAGATAAATTAGAGTCACAGGTGGGCCTGACTTACTGCTGACAGGAATCAAAATTGGTTACAAAGGCAGATCATACATAGCTCACAACATAGTATCTAACATATTGACAATAGGGTTAAAAACAACAAATTGTTACTTAGTGTGCAAAGTAAGGTACCTATTGATACTATTATACATATATAAATAAATAAGTGTTCAAACAACAAACTAGGTCATAATAAGCACAGTATAAAATTGTAGCAATGTATAAATAAATAAATATATGATTATATAAATGTATGTGGCTCTTCACTGCGTGTAATAATTTATATAAAACCATATAAAGTGTATCAACTATATTGAGACTCATTCCACATAAAAAGTGTGTAGCGGAACGTGATAAAATATGGTAATATTTGGCCAGGGAGAAAGTTGATCAGTCCTTATTAGGGTATGTTGATTATTCCATTAACCCTTAGAGGTTCCCACATAGTATATTATATATTTTATAGGTCAAAAAAGCAACTAAGCTCAATTTCCCGATTTAAACCATCCGGATATATGGTGCCCACATTGCTTCTAAACGTAACAAGCGTTTATTTTTGTCCCCCTTTCTGGGTCCAGCTAGTACTCTATCTATTACAGCAAATGAGACATTTATTGCACTTCCATGTACTTCCAAAACATGTTTTGATATTGCTGAGGTAATATCGCCCCTTCTCGTGGCATAAATATGTTCAGATATTCGTATATTAGCAGTTCGAATCGTTTTACCCACATATTGGATTCCGCATATACATGTAGCCAGGTATACAACGTGTGTGGATCTACAGTTGCCATATATCCTAATATAGTATAATCCTGTTTTGTTACTCTGAAATCTTTTGGTAGGTATCATGATTTTACACATGGCACACCTACTACGGCCACAAGGATAGCTGCCATAAGTTTTTAACCAAGTATCCCCTGCTCTGGATTCGTTATTAAACAGGCTGGGTGATACATATGATGCCACCGTCTTGCCTTTACGAAAGGAAAATTTGGGATTATTAGATAGATAGGAACCCAAAACTGGGTCTCCCAATAAATAATGCCAATGTTTTCTAATTATTTGGCACACTTTATTTGTGTCGTTGGTATATGTCATAGTCATATAGGGGGTATTATTATAGTTATTATCAAGGGCTTTGCCTATTACTCTCCTTGTCATACCCTTAGGCTTATTTTTGTTACTATAGGTTAACAATTCTATTCTATTTTTAGATATGGCTCTTTCATAGGCCACTCTAATGAGGAAGGTATTATATCCTCGCTCTAACAGTCTGTCCCATAACTCCATGGCACTGTTTTGGAATGTTTGCCACGTGGAACATATTCTACGGATGCGTATGAATTGGCCATATGGTATACTGCGTATGATATTAGAAGGATGATTCGAATTAGCTCTCATAAGTGTATTACGTGAAATGAGCTTGCGATACAATTCTGTACAAATATTATTGCCTTCACTACTAAAGGTTACATCCAAAAAGTCAATATGGTCTCTATTCATGGTCATTGTAAATGTTAAACCAAATTCATTATTATTGCAATATTCCAAAAAGGAGAACATCATATTTTCATCCGCTGTACATATTAGAATCAGATCGTCTATATATCTATGATATCTGGCTATGTACTTGTGAAAGACATTTCTATGGGTATAAATATACTTGACCTCCCAATACCCCATGAGGAGGTTGTCATACGATGGCGAGAAAACTGCCCCCATCGCAGCCCCCCTCCTCTGGAGATAATGGGTGCCATCAAACAAAAAGTAGTTGGTATAAAGAAGATGCTCCATGGCTTTGATGATAAACTCATTTTGTATGGGTGGATATAATTTGTAATATTCCAACCAATATTTGACTGCCTCAATGCCTTTACTATGTTCGATGAATTGTGTTGCCACTTAACCTCTTTTATTTTATTAATGATATCTGTTGTATCTCTGATATATGACGGGAGTTTGAAAACCAAGGGGAGTAAAAGTTTATCTATATACTGAGCCAGATGTTCATTTATAGAGCCTATTCCCGAAACTATGGGCCGACATTTAACATCTGTGATCGATTTGTGGACCTTAGGGAACATGTGAAAAATGGGGACCACAGGATATTTCACCTTTAAGAATTTGTTCTCTAATGTATTTATGACTCCCCATTCCATACCCAGATCCGCTAATTCATACAGAGCCTTTTTATATTTATCCGTAGGATCAAAATTAAATTTCATATAGGTATCTCCTTCTGATAGTTGTCAGCCTCATTGATATAATATATAGTGTCGACTACAACAATAGATCCTCCTTTATCGGAGGGGCGGATCACAATCTCCTTATTACTAGAGAGGCTTTGAAAAGCCTTAATAACTCCCTTATTGGATATCCATTTATTTTCTAGATATTGGAGTTTATTAACATCCCTATAGACCATTTTTTGGAATGTATCAACATATGGGCCTTAACTGTTTATAGGGCTTTTCTCTGGCAGGTACTAGGCAAGTTCGGATTCGACCTCTATTTTATTCAGTGACTTCGCATTTATACCCAAAACCGATAGCTAGGGCTATGGCCAATGGATATCTGAACCATTCCATCTATCCAGGGGGACCTAACAGGGTTGCCCATTTTTCCCCCTTATGTATGCCATAGCTGAACAATTCCACAATGACTCGGACCTACTCGGCTTGCCAATCGGCACATAACGAGAGGTAGTTGGGCTATACGCTAATATGCTACTATAACTCTCAGACCTAGATATCTCACTGAAAAGAGCACTGGAAATAATAAATACATATGGTAGATTCTCGGGCCTCTCAAATACTCCCTCTAGACAGTGGTGCACCATCCTTTATAACATCACAAACTCCACTCAGCAGAGTGAGCACTCTCAAACACCTGGGTATCCTGGTCAAAAGAAACCCACAAAATGATCTAAAAAACTTAATATGGAACCCCTATTCCAATTCATTAAGAACAAAACCCAGATATTGGGAAAACTTCACCAGGGGATCCCTGGCCAAGCCAACTTTATTAAAATAATCTTACTGCAAAAGATCTTATACATCCTATGGCACGCTCCTATGTATATACCTTCCAGATACTTTAAAACCATGGACTTAATTCTTAAATAATTTATCTGGAACTCCTCTAGACATAGAATAGACTGGCAAACCCTACAACGCCCCACAGAACTCGGAGGCCTGGCTATCCCCAATTTCCATCTGTACTACATCGCCTCAAAATGAACCTTTATCATTGGGAACATTCAGAGTATGACAAATTTTTAGAAATGTGCATTCCACATCTTACCCAAATATTCTATACCAAATCTCCCAAGGAGCAAAAGGCACAAATCTCACAATTCCCATGCAGTCAATGCTAACCCAAGCTCTTAAAATATGAGACCAGGCACTCAAATATATGAACTTTCTCCAACTACATAAACAAACACCCCTATGGAATAAGAAAAAAACTGAATTCCTCACAATCCCAGAACTTTCCCCAACTACATAAAAAAAAACTACGGAATAAGAAAAAAAACTGAATTCCTCACCATCCCAGACCCCAAACTATGGTGCTCACATGGCATCCTCCAATTATCCCACCTAATGGTTGGTGCAAACCCGAAACCATTTAAGCAACTAAAAACTTATCACAATCTTCACAACAGTATGTTCTTTAGATATCTGCAAATCAGACATGCCTACACATCACAATTTCAAAAAACCCTGACAACCCTCCCAACAACCCACTTTGAGGTCATTCAGCAGCTGAACTAATCTCCAATCTCTACAGAGCCCTGCATTACCCAGCAGCCCAGAATAGAACCAGGGCCAAAAAACAAACTTGGGAGGCAGACATTGGCTCTCTGGATGATGCGGGAAGAGGAACTAGAACCCTGCAAACTGGTGTCCCCTAAAGCCTCTGACAGACTTGCACAAATATACACAATAAATAGAGCATACCTCACCCCAAAGCAGATCTCCAAATACAGACCTAGCAGCAGCCCCATTTGCCCAAAATGTCTTATGTTGTCATGCCCAAAAAATCCAAGGATACTGGCAGCAAATCATTTGTTTCCTACATGACCACATGGGCTCCCCAGTTGGCCTTGACCGCACAATATGCCTATTGGGCATAACAGAATACACAGACAATGACAAATATTTTAGAACTTTTTAAAGCTAAAAAGCAGATAGCCCTTTCCTGGATACAGGCTGCTCCACCACAACTGAATGCATGGAAAACAGCAGTCAATGCCAAGAAAGCAATGTTTATCCATAGGAGTTGTACAAGTAAATATGGAACAGATGGGAAGAATCCTCCGACACCTGTAATGACCTTAGCACAAAGGTCACCCACCTAAAACCACTGGACTCCCACCACCCCCTGCCCCCATTCCCTCCTCTAGAAACAAACACTGTGCAAAAATGTATTTTCTTATTGTTTGTCATTGTTGACCCTGTGAGTTCACAAAAGTTTAATCATTTTTTATGGCTAGGTCCCACTGCATTGGATTAAAAAACAGTGTGTATGTATCCGCTTTTGTAAACATTTTTTTGGGATGGAAAGGACACAAATGGGCCAAAAGTCGTGCACGCATGCAATTGATAAAAGGATCAAAACGCAATGCACATACATAGTAGGAACTGGTTTCTGCGATCTACATAAAAAGTAAAATGTCATTGCAGATCGGAAAATGCAAGCAGACAGAAAAGTGCACCAAACCCTTAGTTGTTTGATAAGAGGGTATTGTGCTGAAAATAAGAAAGCAATGCTACAGAAGTTTGATTTTTATTCGTAAAATATTTTTTTTTAGGCTAAGCAATGCACTGAAGGTCACCTAAGCAAATAATGTAGGAATTTGACATTGCTATGCTATATTCTGATTTGGTATACAATCACATGAACAGTGTAAACCTTTGTACCAGAATGTTATAGAATCTAAATAAAGGCATTTAAAAACGTTTTAAAAGAACAATTAATAAAAAATAGATAATTAAAAAAAGTGTTGGCTAAATTGATTTATAAATTCCAGAACAGAAATTGCTGATAAGATGATTTATCACTTGCCTTCCTAATTATGTTCGCTTACACAATGGACAAAAGTTTTTGCATGCGTTTCAGTCTTTTTTCACAATGCATTTTCCATATATTTATATATGCATGCAGCAGGGCACTTTTTATAATGCAATGGACCGGAACACAAATTAACACATTCAGAACGCAATAGTGTGACAGTACTATTGAATTCTATGTGTCCTTTGTTTCCCAAATGGTCTGTTGATAAAAACGCATCAAAAACGGACCTAGTGTGAACTAGCTCTAATGCTTACAGTCTAGAGGAAATGGGGGTTAGACACAAGGTGATGTGAGTCGATAGGCTGTAAATAGATTGGCAGTGGAGTGCGAGAGGTGGATTGGATCAGGTTGGGTCAGTAAGAGGGGTAATGTTTAGGCCATGTTATATGCTTGCCTGAAGAGGTGGGTTTTAAGGTTATGTATGAAGGTATTAAGGGATGGTGAATGACTGACAGACGGAGGAAGGGAGTTCCAGAGCCGAGGGGCAGCACAAACCTGGGATGGTATCAGTGGATCAGCTCTGAAATATATGGAGGGACTGTCTGTATCTGCCTGTGGTGAATGCTTAGGCTGTCTTTTTATACTGTACTTACTGTATCTAATCTTATGTGATGGAGCTTCGTGAGCAAGAAGAGGGGACACTGGGAGGTCTTGGTGGTGGTTGTATAGCCGATTGTCAACATTGCATTATTTGAACGGGAGGGCGGATAGTCATGGTTGCACTCTGAGCTAGTGTACAGCAGTGTATGTATTTGTTAGTGTATGCGAGTATGTAGCTGTATGTACTAATGTGAGTGTGAAGTGGTGTATGTATAAGGTAGTAGTGTATATGTGTGAGTGAATGTGTGTAGCATAATCTGTATATGTAAATGTGAAGTAGTGTATATATGCGAGTATGTGTGTAGCAGTATATTAGTGTGACCAATTGTTGCAAATACACAGGATCGATCGATTGATGCATATATTCTTTATATCGGACATTTTACTTCTTGCCCAAAACAGAAGGTAAATGAATATACTTTTATAACAAAAGTGAAGTAAAGGTGTTTTCTGTATTAGCCAACTGTGATTATAATCATTGCAAGTAAAAAAATGTGTATATTACATGATCCATGCTAAATTGATGCACACTAACATTTGCTAGAATGTAATCACTGTGGTATGTAAAGTACAAGATTTTGTAATGAATATACACATATAATACAGTCTTGGACAAAGTTGTTGTCACTGGACTGGGCAGGACAAAACTATTGGCACCCTGTCAAAATTGTGGATAAATAAGTTTGTTTCAAGCATGTGATGCTCCTTTAAATGCACCTGGGGCAGATAAAAAGGAGAGAAGATCACTTAGTTTTTCCATTGTGTGTGTGTGTGTGTGCCACACTAAGCACGGAACAGAAAGAGGAGAAGAGAACTGTTTGAGGACTGAAAAATATCAACAATCTCAAGGTAACAAGTCCATCTCCAGAATCTTGTCTTTGTCTTTGACCACAGTGTGCAACATTATAATGAAGTTTGCAACCCATGACACTGTAGCTACTCTCCCTGGGCATGGAGGGAAGAGAAAAATTGATGAAAGGTTGCAATGCAGGATAGTCTGGATGGTGGATAAGCAGCCCCAAACAAGTTCCAAAGAAATTCAAGGTGTCCTGCAGGCTCAGGGTTTATCAGCACGAACTATTGCAAGATTGGCCAACTATTGGCCAAAATGTACTTGAGTAAGCCAAACTCCTTCTGGGAAAATGTCTTGTGGACAGATAAGAGCAAGATAAAAGAGTTTTTTGGTAAAGCACATCATTCTGCAGTTTACCAAAAATGGAATGAGGCCTACAAAGAAAAAAACACAGCACCTGCAGTGAAATATGGTGGATGTTCAATGATGTTTAGGGGTTGTTTTGCTGCCTCTGGCACTGGGTGCCTTGAATGTGTGAAAGCCATCATGAAATTTGAGGCTTACCAAAGGATTTTAAGTCGTACTGTAGTGCTGGGTTTGCATCCAAGATCTTGGGTCTTCCAGCAGGACAAAGACCCCAAAAATATGTCAAAAATCACCCAGAAATGAATGGCAGCAAAGCGCTGGACAGTTATAAAGTGACAAGCAATGGGTCCAGATCTAAATCCCATTGAACACCTGTCGAGAGATCTTAAAATTGCTGTTGGGAAAAGGCACCCTTCCAGTAAGAGAGACCTAGAGCAGTTTGCAAAGGAACAGTGGTCCAAAATTTAGGGTGAGAAGTATAAGAAGCTTATTGATTGATGGTTATAGGAAGTGACTGATTTCAGTTATTTTTTTCAAAGGGTGTGCAACCAAATATTAAGTTAAGGGCACCAATAATTTTGTCCAGCCCATTTTTGGGGTTTTTGTGTGACATTATGTCCAATTTGCTTCGTTTCAATACGCACAAAGGGAATAAAAATGTGTATAGCAAAACACGTGTTACTGCATTACTTTTCTGTGAGAAATACTTGATTTTCTGGAAAACATTCTCGGGTATCAAAAATTTCGTCCATTACTGTATATATCTGTGCATACTGCCTATATTAAAATATAAGGCATGGTGCGAGATTTGTACAGTGTACTGCTTTGAAGACCAGCTCTCTCCCTTTTATTGGGCATTAGTCTGACAACTGGAACAAACACTACATATGAGGAGTGTTTTATTCTATGGGAGGTAGGAAAAGGTAATTCTGCTTCATGTTTTGCTTTACTTAAAAGAAAGGGGGAAAAAAAGCTACAATTCACCTTGGGAGTTCAAAATCTTCACTTCTACCAAAAGGTTATGGAACTCATCTCTGACCTGAACATCCATTTATGACATACAGTAGTAAGCTATGCATTATCAACTTATTACAGCTCAGTAATAGCTAGAATATGGAATACAGTGAAAACATTTCAAAATAAAGGTGCAGGTTTTTTTGGAAATTACAAATTGTGTTCAATTTCTGAATTTGATATAAATGAGCTATTTTACAAAATAAATTAGCTTGAATCATTAATTTCTCTTCTTGCTTCTCTAACGCATCTATTCTCTCTCAGTCCCTCCACTGGCTGCCCATCACGCAAAGGATCCAGTTCAAGCTGCTTACTCTATCCTATAAAGCACTATCCAACACAGCCCCTCCATATATCTCAGAGCTGATCCACCGATACCATCCCGGGTTCGTGCTGCCCCTCGGCTCTGGAACTCCCTTCCTCCATCTGTCCATCATTCACCATCCCTTAATACCTTCATACATACCGGTAACCTTAAAACCCACCTCTTCAGGAAAGCATATAATGTGGCCTAGACATTACTCCTCTTACTGACCCAAACTAATCCTATCCACCTCCACTGCCAATCTATTTACAGCCTACTGACTCACATCACCTTATGTCTCACCCCCATTTCCTCTAGACTGTAAGCTCTTTGGGCAGGGTCCTCTTTCCTATTGCCTCGTGGTATTGCTAAGTCATCACTCTGTGTACTTATATTATGTATTAACTGTGAATCTAATATGTATGACTGTATAATATGTATTACCCTTAATGTAATGTATGACTAATGTAATTTTTAAGTGCCATGGAAGATGTTGGCACTATATAAATCCAAAATACAAATAATAATAATTAATATAACCTTGCATCAAAGTTGCCATAGTAACTAATGCTGAGGCCACACTAACGCGTTCCCTCGCGCACGGAAGTGGGCATGCCAATCCTCGCAATTGCGCACGTGAGCATGTTGTAGTGCATGCACACTTGCGATCGTGCAATGCTGCACAAATGGAGTGTATGCGATTGAGCAAAAATGAGGAACATATTCTTTCCGTTTAACGGATCACGCTGTAGTGCACTAGTGTGGCCACATCAACACTATTGTGCACTTTTAAAAGTGCAATCGGACCACGCTTTAAAGCCCAACCCCTATTGCCAAACAACCTATTTAGGTAAGACCATCCTGTTTCAATGACCCCTTAAAGAAAGGGGTAGGTGGAGTTTACATCATATCAAATGTTTGGCTTATGCTGGGCAGCCAGGTGGATCAACCATGTGCAAAAACTGAAAATACATTCATTTAAAATGGATATGTCTAGTTTAACAGTTTATTTCCAATGAGTATCTTTTTATTGGTACCATTTACAATTGTTACAGGATAGTGCAATTACTTTGAAGCCACTAGGGAGCACAGGAACACTTTTCCATAGTTTGGAGGTAGTCCTAGTGACAGAAGCATACCATATTTATTTTTTAAGGTAATACTTTTTCTTCCTCTACATAGAGTCATCTAGTGGCATTCAGACTACCCATCTTGCACTGTTATAATTAATACAGATTAGGCGTTCTACTCCATATTATATTTAACACACATATTACTGCACCTGAAATTCTACTGCCATTATGGGATAGAAAGAATCATCTTATATTTAGAGGTACAGTACCTAGAGTCATTTAAATGAATTGGCCAGCTGGCTGTGTTTAATAGGAAAACAGGAGCACATAGGCAATTTGCTTTACTTCTTGTTTTTTTGAATCCGGCTTCAAAAGGTAGGGCCACACAAATAGCGTCAATCTGATAGAACTCCCAACTACACAGTACTATACCCAATAATTACATGTATTTAATTACTATGAGGCACTGAGCTAACAAGGACCTTCAGAACACACTTGCAGCGAATTTGTAAAGCTAATGAAAGCCAAGAAACTAAATTGTACTATAAAAAGAACATAAAAAAAAATATGAAAACATTGCTAAGCAGCTTACAAAGTAACATACATTTGCCTTATTTGGAACCAATATCCTAATGCAGTTATATTTAAATTCGGCACTTTAGATATTTATAAACTACAACTCCCAGCATCCCTTGATAGCATTCTGTAACAAAGGCATGCTGGGAGTTGTAGTTTCCAAAACATATTTAGTGCCAAGGTTCAAAATCACTTCAGATGCAACAGAAACAATAATATTTGCAATTACTGTCTCACTGAATTGAGATTGCATTTCAACAAATTTAACGAGATTATCCTGAGCTAAATTAATTCCAGAATCATAAAAAAACTGTAATATCTGAAACTCTATATAACTTAACAGTATGCAATACAATTTTTTAATCAGTGCCACAGGGATTATGCTAACTATCAAATAGAAATATAAAATCGGTGTCACAGCTACCATGATATAATTTTATGTTCTGTGTCACTTTTATGCCTTTCTGGCATTCTGGTTGACTATATAAACCAAATGAATTTGGATATTCAGATTTCTTTTGAATATATTGACATTGACTAGAAAAACTATGATTCCCAACCTCATTTTGTAAATAACATGTTACGAAGTGCTGTTTCCTACTCATATTTGGGGATGAGTTCCTTCATATAAATTCAATACAAAGAAACATGTTATTCTGCTTTGTATGTAGGAAAGGGGAAGCTTTGTAGGTCCTGAGTCTGTGTAGAAACTGTACACGTCTAGTAGCCTGAGGGGGGAGGAGGGTAAAGAGAGAAAGAGAGAGAGAGAGAGGTAGCGAAGTTTACTTTAGAGGAAGGATCATAGCCCTGACATTCCTGTGTAGATATTTACACTGTGCTCATCTGCAAACACTGCCTACTCCAAACCTGATATACCAGTGTGAGTAATACAACATACCCCTTTCATGTGTTAAATAAAGCAATGGGGCTAATAAGCTAAATACCTACAGGGCTATGTACGGAGAGCCGTTATAGGCTTTTTCGGTCTTAAAGTCACGTTAACCCATGTACCAAGGGTTAATGTGTCTTTAAGACATAACTTACGACAGTATGCAAAAACTATGTAGCGCAACCTGTGTACCGAGCCAATAACGGCTCTTTAAGACAAACTTTAACGCCAGCAGGTAGCTGGTGTTAAAGATTTGGAATGGAAAAACCCCATTTTCTATGCACTGAGAGCTGTTATCGGCTAGAGGATGCCATAGAGCGCAATAACTGCTCTCGGTAGGTACATAGCCCTTCTAATTTTTTTAAGTATTACATAGACCGGTACATGGCTTTAGTTTACAAAGTGTGTAGAGTGGGTTCTTCTTGCTTAATTGCACTAGACCAGCTTGGATCTACTCTGAGGACCAACAAGGAAGCCAAGGAAGGAGTTATACTGGGGGTACATGTAACTAGTACACTGAATATTATCTACCACAGATTGGCTGGGAAAACATGTAACTAGTACACTTAACACTAACACAGACAGACTTGGGTTAAATGTACCGACCGGTAAGTAGGACATAGACAGACTGGTGGTTCATGTAACTAGTAAACTGAACACTTACTAGCACAGACAGACTGGAGGTACATGTAATTGGTATTGTCCCACACCTGACAGGGGCACAGCACAGCAGAGTATCTGTCTGTAATGTAGGTGTATAATTTACTAGTAAGTACAACTCAGTTCTGTGCAGTAGAGCCCACAATTAAAATCCATTTAAAAGGATTTTTTAAACTACAGTGCTGGGAAAATTACTTGTAACTTAGTCCTATTCGTTGGTGCTATTAGTTGGTAGCAGTGCTATTAGTTAGTGGCAGTGCAATTTGTGCTATTAGTTAGTGGCAGTGCTATTAGTAGTATTAGTTACTGGCAGTGCCATTAGTTAGTAGTATGAGTTAGTGCTATTTGTTAGTGGCAGTGCTTGTTAGTGCTATTAGTTAGTGTTAGTGCTATTAGTTATTGCTATTAGTGGCAGTGCTATTAGTTATTGGCAGTGCTATTAGTTAGTGCTATTAGTTATTGCTATTAGTGGCAGTGACTATTAGTTAGTGCTATTAGTTATTGGCAGGGCTATTAGTTAGTGCTATTAGTTAGTGGCAGTGCTATTAGTTAGTGCTATTAGTTATTGCTATTAGTGGCAGTGCTATTAGTTATTGGCAGTGCTATTAGTTAGTGCTATTAGTTAGTGGCAGTGCTATTAGCTATTGGCAGTGCTAAAATTTAGTGCTATGTTAGTGCTATAAGTGGCAGTGTTATAAGTGGATGTGCTATAAGTGGCAGTGCTATTAGTTAGTGCTATTAATTAGTGACAGTGCTATTAGTTATTGTCAGTGCTATTAGTTATTGCTATTAGTGGCAGTGCTATTAGTTAGTGCTATTTAGTGACAGTGCTATTAGTTATTGCTATTAGTGGCAGTGTTATTAATTAGTGACAGTGCTATTAATTAGTGACAGTGCTAATAGTTAGTGCTATTAATTAGTGGCATTACTATTAGTTAGTGCTATTAATTAGTGACAGTGCTGTTAGTGCTATTAATTAGTGACAGTGCTATTAATTAGGGCTATTAATTAGTGACAATGCTATAAGTGCTATTAATTAGTGCTTAGTGCTATCAATTAGTGACTGTGCTATTAGTTACTGGCAGTGCTTAGTTAGTGCTATTAATTAGTGACAGTGCTATTAGTTAGTGGCAGTGCTATTAGTGCTATTAATTAGTGACAGTGCTATTAGTTGCTATTAATTAGTGACAGTGCTATTAGTGCTATTAGTTAGTGACAGTGCTATTAGTTAGTGACAGTGCTATTTAGTTAGTGCTATTAATTAGTGACAGTGCTATTAGTTAGTGACAGTGCAGCTATTAGTGACAATGCTATTAATTAGTGACAGTGCTATTAATTAGTGACAGTAATATTAGTTACTACTATTAATTAGTGACAGTGCTATTAATTAGTGACAGTGCTATTAGTTACTCTTATTAGTTAGTCCTTTCAGTTAGTTGGATTTGTGTAATTGTTGTTCCTTCCAGTAGTGGGTTATGGATGGTAGAAAGTTTACAAGGCAGGACATAGCGCTCCCCCCCCCCCCAATTCCTTTCACACTTTAGCGCCCCATTTGCGCGCACACTGCGCCTCATACCTTGCAGTTGCGCCGACAAGGACTCCTGATGCTGCTGGTACTTAATCCCCACAGACTGCGCTTTCCTGAGTTCGCTCTGTAAGTGGAAGTTCAGCATCGCTCCATAGACAAACCCAATGGCCACAGCCACACAGGCGAGAGCCTGGAAGCCCCTTTTCTGTCTCCTAGAGCACATAGTTCCGTTTCCCATAGTCCCGTCTCATAGGCTCAGACCATGGACACTGTGTGGCAGTGCGGAGGGCGCGGGCATCGCACGGTGACAAGGGGGGGGGTCAGGCGGGGCGCAGTGAAAGTTGGACAGCCCGGGGTTTAAAGGGTTACCATGCTAATTAACCGTCCAATGGCTTCTGGACCGGACCTACACAGGGAAGGTTGGATCCCAGTAATGTGAACCGTGCACAGCCCTCCACCCCGGGCTCTTTCCCTCCCGCCCCCCTCGCTCACTTTCCAACACTTTTTTTTTTTTAAAGCTTTATTGGGAGATGACAATACGAACACCCCGTCCAGGCCGCCTGGAGAAGTTGAAGTTGACAACTTTACAATTGCAAACATTGTAGAAAACCTTTGGAATTTGCTATGTAATCAGAACGGAAATACAAGTTATCACTCACTGATTAACAGCCACACACTGTCACTATCACTGTCATTATCACTATCACTGTCACCAGTCATTATCACTGTCATCACTGTCATTGTCACTATCACTGTCATTATCACCATCACTGTCATTATCACTGTTGTCATCACTGTCACCATCACTGTCATTATCACTCACTATCACTGTCATCACTATCATTATCACTGTCACTGTCATCACTGTCGTCATCACTGTCATCACTGTCATTATCACTGTAGTCATCACTATCACTATCACTGTCATTATCACTGTCACCATGACTGTCATTATCACTGTCACTATGACTGTCATTATCACTCATTATCACTGTCACTATCACTGTCATTATCACTGTCACTATTACTGTCATTATCACTGTCACTATCACTGTCATTAGGATATGGTGATATGGTTAGAGGGAGCTCCTCTAATATCAAAGTGGCCAGGGACACACAGCCCGATCATTCTGCCCTGTCCATAGTCCTGGATACTTTGGTTGATCGGGATTAGCTGGGATTTCCACTCCTGACTGTTTTCTCTCTAAATGATCATCTACCCTACTTGCGAAATGCGTTGCACAGAGCTGTGCAAAGATCAGGTTAACTTTTTGCCACGTTTTGCGATCCCCTTGTGCTTTATGCTCTGCAATGCCATTTTAGAACACATGCATTCACCATTTTTGGTCCGTTTTTGTCAAAATCGCACTTAATACAATTCTATAGAAGCGTATCAAAAAGTGGACAGAAGCAGTCACAATTAAAGGGTATGTCCACCCTAAAAATTCATTTTTAATATATGATTGCCCCTGTCCCCCCAGCCCCAACCGCTATATTTATTCTTTTAGAAATTGCCCCAAACTTTACATACCTCCCCTCTTTCCTCCGCCGCGCTGCCGGCCCTCTGCTTGCGAGAAAATGCAAGCAGAGGGGCGGGACCGGCAGTCGAGTCTGTGATTGGCTGAGCGGCAGGTAAGTAAAGTTTCGGGAGCTTTCTAAAAGAATAAATATAGCGGTTGGGGCTGGGGGGACAGGGGCAATCATATAACTAAAGGGTTTTAAGCTAGGGGGAGGGAATCCTGAGAGGGAGGGAGAGGGAGGGGGAGAAGGGCTGCAGTACGCATGCCAAACTTCTCCGGAGGCCAGGTAGGAGGCAGAGTCCTATATGGACTCTGCTATCCTCCTGGTGGGCAGTTTTTGGGACTTTGGGGGGGGACTACAGGAGAACCTTATGGAGCTGGGATGGGAGGTAAGGATTAAACTACACTACATGATGGAGCCAGTAGTTGGGGGGATTATAGTTTTGGGGGTGGACATGCCCTTTAATATGACATGTGATTTTCATTTTGTGCAAGCACTAACTCATTTAAAAGTGGACTCAAGCGTGTGGCAAAACCGGACAGAAACATGCAGCGCTTTTTTGTTCATAGTAGTGTGGCCTCAGCCTGAGTGGTTTCAGATGTTTTGCGCTATCTGCATTAACCGTTTTGCTAGCAGTGGCTGTTGTGGTGATGTTCATAAAATTGTCAAACAACAACAATCTGCCATTCAGGACCATTTCTAGGCATTTATGGCTTAAGCAGACTGTTAGGGCACTGAGAGAGTGGAGGGCACTAGTCAAAGTTGTTTTCTTTTAAAAATAGGAATCCTTATCAGCCATATAACAATTGTATAATTTATTTATTAAGCACCACTTGGGTACGAAGCACTGTACATTATAAAATACACTGTATACAAAACAAGGTGATAAGTGCAAGCAATTATACACATAAAGAGAAATGAAATACATTTTCATACACAGGTTAAGAAAACATATTTATATTATGGATATATTGATATAAGTTTGGTGTGCCTTGAAACATTAGGAATGAGATCCCTGTCCCTGCTTACACAATAACAGCAATAAGCTGTTACCAGTCTAATTTCTTGTAGCCTCCCTGTTTGCATGCAGAATAATTATCTTGGCTGAGTTTTCAAATCTATGCAAAAACTAAAGCTGTGTACACACATTCCCGATTTCAGGGCCAATCCTGTTGGTACCAATGGGATTGGGACTTTATTGGTAACGTGTGTAAGGGTGGAACGATCATTTCTGATGGCAAAAAACGTTCTGTGTCGGAAGCAATAGTTTCAAATGGAAAATTTCCCTAGGTCGCGGTAGGACCCCTATACTAAAGAATAGGTAGTCGGCCGGAATCATATGGAGTATGGCAGTTACAATCGTTCTCCCTATACTTTATATAGGAAGAACGATCGTGACTGCAGGGGCGTACCTGCAGGGGCCCAGGCCCCCCGCAAGTATGGAGGCTGGTCCCTCCCTCTAAGATAATTATTATAATAGGTATAACCTATGTCTACGCCCACCTTAGGGTTGAAACTTGTCAGGCTTTTTTTTTTTCTCTTTGGGTTTTGGAGAATGTAAAGAGCTGTGGGTCAAGCTCCTTGTTTCCACCTATACCTATGGACAGGAAAACACTAACAATTGATTCTTGTTACATGTTTCTATTTGTCTGATATACCATCATATATTCTGCTATGCCTCCATAACCTGGTTATTTTATGTGAATCTCAATGTGCTGTCTATTTTCCCTTCTCAGATTTTAGGATAGCACATAGTGCTATAGGTTTCTAGCAAAATTACAGAGCTAGATACTTATCTTTGGTATTCAGATACTCAGCCAATCACTGATACGGCTGCCGAAATAGTGGTTGTGTCCATTAACTTTATTATTTTGGGCTATCGTAATTGTTCCCTGCTTTAAATTAGAAGCATAACTATAACGCATATACAGAGTTATTCAATAAAAGTTCTTCAGGGTGATTTACCGTGGAGCACTATGCAAGCACTTCTCTCAGCCCTTAACGTTGCGCTAACTGATTTACAATCGGTTAGCGTGACATTAAGGCCCACTTTATAGCCGCAGCGCGAGTACCAGAAGGGGCACTCGCACGGCCATGATTTACCAGTGGTTGCACACCTCTTTGCATGTAAGTATTTAACGCCAGCTAATAGCTCGCGTTAAATACTTACGTGCGGGTGAGATTCACACAGAGCCGCGCAGCCTCTGGTAAATCCCATACGGGAGATTTGCCCAGAGCGCTTGCGGCTCTGGGTGAATCTCTCTGTTTATCTTTAAAACTGGTGCTAATTTTGCCCCAACCAATCAGATCTTATTTAACATTTAAAAGTTAACATCTGATTGGTTTGGTCAAAATTAGCATCATTTTTAGCTATAAGAACTTTTATTGAATAGCCCTGATAACGTTTAAAAAAAACAAACAGCCAAAATGAAAGGTAGTGAGGTACCATTGATAACTCCTATCTCTCAATATTGTTTATCTGAGGAGCTTGTTTATCTGAGGAGCGCAAGCTTTCTTCTGACTTTTTATAAAGTTACCATTTACCATTTATAAAGCTGAAAAATTTAGATCTGCAAAACATTTCAGCTGAAATGTGCAGAACAGTAAAATTAGGTGTAATACGGTATCACCACCAGGTTGCTTTTTGTGTACAAAATAGCATAATAGTGTTTAACAGTAAACTATTTGTTTCGTTAAACCCTCTGTGTTATTTTAATTTTTTTTTGAAAATGGGGTCATTGATGACATTTAGGTTATCTACATGTACACTGTGCAGTAGGAAGACAAAAAATAAACCTAATAGTATACAATGTACTCTGTGTGTGACCTATAAAAAGTGCTATTTCTAATTAGACACATATAACTATTTCCAGGCTGAAAAACAAGGGGATGGACATTGTAATAAAATCCTGGAACTTTACGCCACCCAGTCTCAATGACAATCCAGTACAACTTAAAATGTATTCTATAAAGTGGAAGTATGCTTGCCACAGATTCTTGTACAAGTCATTCTGAATTGAGAAAGCCAGTCGGATGACTAGCGAAACGTCTTCAAGAACTACATTTCAAGTCCAGTTGATCTAATTGAATACAACAGATATATAAAGTGGAAGCTTTATCATTGCAGTCTGTTTGCTATTAGAACTAAGATCTGAAGAATATTAAAGGAAAAACTCCTCAAGTTTAGTCTTGACAGAAGTTTCCTAACATTTTTGAAAAATGTTTGTGAACACACCGGGGATCTGAAATCAGGGAGCGATACCTTTTACACAGCCTGGGCATTAAAGGGCAAATGGAAAATAAATAAAATTAAACTTGTTTATACTACTGCATGATGCAGATAGGAAAATCCTCAATATATTTGGAGCCGTGGTCCATTGGAAATGTGCACATAAACCAATACAAATATATTTATTAGCATTTATTCACATACAGTTATTTTATATTAGTATATTACATTTTATATATATTTCCTTTATACATTTTATACACTTTATATAAGTTTTATAAAGGCACCTCCAGACAAATAGAACTGCTCACTCCAGCATAATAACTTTTTTTAACCCATAATGACATAAACGACCAACAACAATGGCGATGAACATCCGCTGTCAGTCTGTCAGTATCGGCTCCATTTAATTTAGTAGATGAAGCCAATATGAAAGTCCCTGTGTATGAACAAAGTAACAGTCTTTCCATTTAAATGATATATGGAACATTCGTTCCTATGTATTTTGCGAAACTAGCAAATTCACGATCAGATGAATCTGATGTGAATTTGCGGCCGAAGTCGCATGTGTATGGGCAATTTTAATCATAGGCATAACATGGGATATACACTTATATGTCTTCTTATGATTTACTTATCAAGGAAGGAGGTAAATAAATTACAGGTGCATTTATTAAAAGTAATATTAGCTGAAGGTTAATATTTACTAGTTATCTGGGTTGAGAATAACATCCTAGTTATGTGTACTATAGTTTAAAGATATGGTGATACATACACAATATATACAGAATTATCCATACAAAACTGTAGGTGCCCACAAAGCAAGACACATACCAAATAATGTTCAATACTTGAGGGATCCTGGTACCTAACCTGAAAATACATTGGCTTCATAACTTTTGAATAATTTGCTATGGTCCACTCCTTTCCTAGAGAGGGCCGAACTTCCTAAAGTTCGGTTCGCTTCAGAACGATAGATCTTCTGCAAAAATTCTATAGTTCGAAAATGGACCCATTATAAAGTCAATAGGGAAAAATAGTTCAAAAAGTTCTGATAAAATACAGTTATAGCAATAGTTATAGCAATGGTAACTTACTGTAAAAAAGCTCCGGGACCTGGAAAATGGTCTGGGGAACATGTACATATCACCAAAACTTGTTTAAACACTAACAGGGAGATTCAATAAAAGTTCTTATCGTTTAAAATGTTGCTAATTTTGCCCCAACCAATCAGATCTTTTTTAAAATTTAAAAGCTAATATCTGATTGGTTGGGGCAAATTTAGCACCATTTTAAACGATAAGAACTTTTATTTAATAGCCCTGTAACTTTCCTCACGATCAGGCAATTTTTGAGGGTTAACATCGAATTTTTGAGGGTTAACAAAATTGATTGCCACATGTGAGGGTTGTGGCCGAATTGCAGGGTTAGAGAATGCTACATTCGAGGGTTTCCGCCATAACTGGGTTAGAGATTTGGTCCATCCCTATCCGTTCCTAATAAATTCTTAATTCCTCCCCAGAATATATAAAGATATTTAGGACTATAGCGAGTGGGAAATAATTGGATTCCGCCTTTTCAAGATGTTTGGTAGACATCTGTTTTTGTGTAATAAGTTTCAGTTTTAATGCAGATTTATGTCACCCACCTCATTTTAAATGAGGTGGGTGACATAAATCTGCATATAATGTATTATATAGATTTTGTTCATAATAAACTGTGGATTGAAGACCTTTCAAAGTGTGATATATTTCCAAACACTGATTTTTGTATTTTGAGATCCCCATAGTAAAAAGTGAATTTCAAACTTAGGGTAACTGTGGTAACTGTTTGAAAGAGCTCTCTCATACCTTTTGAACAACCATATAAGTATGCCTTTAGCTTATTTGCATCTTAAGTTATAGGTTTGTAAAGTTACAGTTCCTTGTCTGCCCTTTCTGAGTCTGTAACAAGCACGTGTTGGGGGCACCAGGGTGCCAAGGAGCAGAGAGCTTTGACGTTCTTAAGACCATTGACATGCAAGACCAATTCTGTGTGGCCTTGTGGCATGACCCAACTAGTGAAGCAAAGAATTTCCCTGAGAGAAATTGCTCCTTTTCCTACTGGCCAAGTCCTCCCCTGAATCTATTATTTCCACTTGCTTCCACTATAGCGAGTGGAAAAAAAGGATTGCACTCCAACTTTTGAAGATGTTTAGTAGGCATCTGTTTTTGTGTTATAAGATCTTTTCTTTTCATAGATTTCATTGAATAAAAAGCACATTGCTGGTGGACATGCCCACTACTCCAAAAATCCTGGATTGACACGTATCAACTAGATAACCATGTCTTAAAAACATCAATACCCTTGAATCCTTGGGTAGCCTTGTTCGACAGAAGGGAGCCAAAGTTGAAAGCAGAGGGCAACAAATAATTACATTACATATGTGCTGGCTCTTGGAAACTCCCAGCTCGCACAAAACAACAAATAATAACATATTTGTGGACATATTACAACAAGCTCCCCATTTATATATAGCACAAAGACAAACCAACCAACAATTTTTATAAAACATGTGACATCTGGATTCGATACATGGATGGCACAGAAACTGACTCTTAGACAACACATCCAAATATACTTGAACAGTAAATTAAATTAGAAGTTATAAAAACTAAGATACAGTGGATAATATGTTTATGTTTACTGTTTGTTATTGAAAAGTATTCTTGTTTAACCCCCATCTCCCAAAACATAACCTACCTTACCCTTTACCCTCCATTTCTATTTATATGTTCATATTATGAATCCCTTTTAGCACCACACTATTGTTGCATGGCCATGTTGTATAAATTTGAGCTCTAGAATGCTTGGGGACAAGAATTCCACCAATAAAATAAGAAAATAACAGGGAGATTCAATAAAAGTTCTTATTGTTTAAAATGGTGCTAATTTTGCCCCAACCAATCAGATTTTATTTAACATTTGAAAGCTAACATCTGATTGGTTGGGGCAAAATTAGCACCATTTTAAACGATAAGAACTTTTATTGAATAACCCTGTAAGAATGCAATATTCAGAAATGCAAAATGCCGTGAATTCATAAGCAAGAATACTGTAAATGCAATGTTCACAAGTGAAAATACTGCAAATGGAAATTTCGCAAACTAGTAATCTAGAATTTAGAATGTTCATAAAAGAGCAATCTGCAGGTAGCATTTCTACAAAGTGTCAAGGACACTTGGGAACAAAAATCCCTCCAATGGACTGTATAAAAATAAGAAAGGAATGTTTGCAAATGAGAATTTCGCTAATGGAATGTTCAAAACGCAAATCAATACTTAATTAAAATTTAGAAGTTAGAAAACTACAAAAAGAAATGTTTGGAAATTAAACTGCTTCTAATGGAATTTTTGCAAACTAGCAATCTAGAATGTAGAATTTCACCAATGAAACGCTCAGAAATAAGAATTAACAGGGAGATTCACAAAGAGCCGTACTTGCTCTAGGCAAATCTCGCAAAGCAGTTTTACCAGAGGCTGTGCGGCTCTGGGTGAATCTCACCCGCATGTAAGTATTTAAGGTCAGCTACCAGCTGGTGTTAAATACTTACATGCTCACAGCTGCGCAGCCTCTGGTAAATAGCCTTGCAATTTTACCGTTACTCGCGTAGCCGCAGCAAACCAATTTATGATCGACTAGCCCTACTTTAATCTTTGGTTGTGGCGCCTGCGCAACTTCACCACTTGTCGGAACTTTCACAACTACCTTGCCAGAAGTTCCGACAACCCAAAGATGGTGGCGCCCAGGTCGCCAACATGGCAACATCATCACACAGTGTGAATGAAGTCGCAGAGAGGCGCTGATGGGCCTGTGACGTTGCGCACAGCGTGTGATGTCACTCAGGTGCACTGGCTGCACAAAGATTTAAAAGGAACCAGTCGATCTCTCCCCTTTGCCCGATTATAGCATCTCTTGAGTTAGAGCTGTGCTGGGTTCCGTGTTCCTGTTATTTGCTGTTCTTAATTTCTTTGCCAGTTCCTGTTTCCAGTTTGGTTGCATTGCCATTGTATCCTGCTTGCCTTTTGGACTTTTATGCCAAGATCTTGTTTTGTTGTTTCTGGACCTTGTGCTTGGATTTCTGTGCTGATTCCTACCTTGAGAACTTGATTCTTTGTGGCCAACTTTCCTTGTTGGTCATCAGAGCAGGTAAAACCTTACAGTATAATCAGGCCAAGGACCCGTCCAAGGAAAAGTCCATGGATTAAGGACGGATCTTACAGCATATGGTGACATGAATGGATGCCTATGAAGATCAGCAAAATAAAATTGGGCACTTGATACCCCTCTAGCACAGATGTGTACATCGGAGCCAGTGCAGCTCCTGCAACACCACATTCCCTGTTGCCTGTTGGGGCCCATAAGGAGCCACAGAATATGCGACTGCTCTATTGGGAATATTAGGAATATCTGGTCATGCCCTTCTGCCTCTGCAATGCCTCTGCTATCTTTCAAGACTTTGTCAACGACCTTTTCAAAGAACTCCTAGGACACTCAGTAGTAGTAAATGTAGATGATATACTAATTTTCTCAAAAGATCTACACTCCCACAGAGACCAGGTAAAAGAAGTACTTTCCCGTCTTAGACAAAGTTCTTTGTATGCTAAATAGGAAAAATGCTTCTTCAAAGTCCCTAAAATTCCTTTCTTGGTCTATATTATCTTTCAATAGGGGTTTGAAATGGACCCTGTCAAGATTGCTGCCATCAAAGACTGACCATTACCAAAGCCATCCAGAGATTTATTGGTTTTGGCTATTACTATAGGCAGTTCATCAAGGGATTCTCCAATTCTTGCCCTAATTAAAAAAAGGGGTAACCCTAACCCCCAGAATCCTCAGGCCTTAGAAGCCTTTAAATCCCTAAAGGACTCCTTCTCTTCAGCCCCTGTTCTCAGTCATGCCAATCCTCTTCTTCCTTTTTTCATTGAAGTTGACACTTCTAATATCAAAGCTGGGGCTATATTATCCCAATGCCTTGAAATTGACAGGAAACTTCACCCTTGTGCCTTCTTCTCTAAAAAAATCTCAGCATCTGAATAGAATTATGATGTGGGTAATAGAGAGTAACTAGCCATCAAATTGCCCTTGGAAGATTGGCGTCATTTTCTGGAAGGTTCTCCCCATCCGATCACAATATATACTGACCACAAGAACCTAGAATTCATCCAAACTCTCAAGAGACCTCTACAAGCTCGTTGGGCACTCTTCTTCTCTTGCTTTAATTTCTGAGACCCAGCCTATCCAGGAAGAACCAATTAATCCACCTTCCAAAATCGTTGCAGCAGTAAACTCTCCACTTGCCTCCCAACTTCTAGCCAATCAGTCCTTTGCACCCTCCGAAACTCCCATATGTATGGTTTTCATTCCTAAGGAACACAGTTTAACCATACTTCAACAAGCTCTAAACAGGCAGGCCACTCTGGAGTTCTTAAAACTATTCAACTTCTTAGCCGCTTGGTATGGTGGCCCACCATGCAAAAAGATGTCAAGGATTATGTATCCACTTGTGTTGTCTGTGCCACTGCCAAATCTGACCACTCCGTCTGAAAGGTCTGCTGCAACCTTTACTTATACGTTTCTGCCCTTGGGCTCACCTAGCCATGGACTTTATTGGAGTACTTCCCTCTTTCAAGGGTAATACTGTCATTTGGGTTGTAATCGATGGCACAATTCATCCCTCTCCCTAAATTACCTTCTGCTATTGAACTTTCTCAACCCTTCATTTCTCACATCTCTTGCCTCCATGGTTTCCAAGAGGAAATTGTCTCTGATAGAGGTGCCTAATTTGTTGCTAAATTCTGGAGAACCCTTTGTAAAATTCTTGGAATATCTCTTCAATTTTCTTCTGATTATCTAATGGACTCAATCAGGCCTTAGAACAATTCCTCTGATGCCATGTTTCCCTTTGCCAAGATGATTGGTCTGATTTATTACATTGGGCTGAGTTCGCCCAATAATACTGCACATTACTTTACTGGAAGGTCGCCATTTCTTACAGTTTATGGACAACACCCATTAGCCTTTCCCCAGGATTTTCTCCTCCCAGATGTCCCTGCATCCCATATGTCTGCTATTTGGAAAGCAACCAAATGTAATCTTGAAAAAAGTTTCTTTATACAGAAGACCTATTCTGATAAAAGATGAAGACCTTCCCACCCTTATTCCTTGGGAGATATAGTATGGCTTTCCACCAAAAATATTCACCTCAAACTCCCTTCCCCCAAACTGACACCCAAATTAATTGGCCTTTTTCCTATCATCGAAGTCATCAGCCCTACAGCTTTTCGATTACAACTATGCCCACAGATGAAGATCCCCAATGTATTCCATGTATCTCTTCTCAAAGCTGTGTCTATTAACTGTTTTTTTTCCTCACAGCCTTCTCCAGCTGCAATCTTTATCAATGGTCAACAGGAATATGAGGTAGAAAAGATCCTTGATTCCAGGTTCTTCAGGGGCACCTTGCAAATCACATCCAGTGGATGGGCTTTGGCCCTGAGGAATGTTCTTGGGTCAAGCATTTGGAAGTTCATGTTCCTCATTTAGTCCAGAAATTCTACAGGTACTTCCCTTTGAAACCTGGTCATAATGGTCCTGTGCCCCCCCCCCCTGGGAAGGGGGTACTGTCAGAAGAAATACTTACCTTCCCAAACGTTTGGGGGGGGAGGGTATTAGCAGTCTCACTGGGATAGATTGTCCAGGAGGAAAGCAGGGTGTAGATAGGCCAGTGGTGGGTGGAAAGGGGTGTGCGGCTAGCATAGGGGATAGGGAGGAATGTGTATCAAAGTGTACGAATAAATTACAGGATCATAATCTAAAATGTATGTTTGCAAATGCGAGAAGCCTGGCTGACAAAATGGGTGAATTGGAAATGATGGCATTGAATGAAAAGTATGATGTAATAGGTATAGCAGAAACGTGGTTGAACAGTTCTCACGACTGGGCTGTAAATATAGAAGGATATGCCTTGTTTTGGCAGGACAGAAAAAAAAGGAAAGGGGGAGGAGTATGTGTTTATGTTAAAAAAGAATTGAAGCCAAATTTAAAAGAAGAGATAACTGGTGATATGGATGATAAAGTGGAGGCAATATGGGTGGAATTAGGCAACAGGAAAGGGGGTAATGTCATTGTTGGTGTCTGCTATAAGCCGCCAAATGCTAGCAGAGAGGAGGTGAGTCAACTTCATATGCAGTTGGCAAGGGCTGCAAGTTTGGGGAGTGTGCTCATTATGGGGGACTTCAATTACCCTGACATTGATTGGTGTGGTGGAACTGCCATCACAGAAAAAGGCGATGAGTTCCTGAATTTGCTGCAGGATAATTTTCTCTCACAGGTGGTTGAGGTTCCTACTAGAAAAGGAGCTCTGTTGGATCTGGTAATATCTAACATTGTGGAGCGCATTATAGATATAAAGGTAACTGGAGGCTTAGGGAATAGTGACCATAAAATAGTGGCATTTGGACTTTGTTATCGAAAGGAAAAGTGCGCTGGGTTAACAAAGACATTTAATTTCAGGAAAGCAAATTTTCCCAGGTTAAAAGCAGCTCTTCAGAATGTCAACTGGGATAATGTATTATCAGGTAAAGGTACTGAACAGAAGTGGACTGTGTTCAAGGGGGTTTTAAGCCAGTTCACATCTAAATTTATACCCTTGGGAAATAAATGTAAAAAAAATAAATCCGCGCCCATGTGGCTGAATTCTGATGTAAAGAGGCAAATGGTAAGGAAGAAAAAGGCATTTAAAACCTTTAAGGCAGAGGGAACGGAAAGGGCCTTTAGGGAGTATAAAAACTGTAACAAGGAGTGTAAGAAAGCAATCAAACTAGCTAAAATTAATAATGAAGTTAGGATAGCTGAAGAAAGCATCACTAAGCCTAAACATTTTTTTAAGTATATTAATAGTAAGAAGATGAGGACTGAGAATGTGGCACCATTAATTAATGGGGATAAGTTAGTTACGGAGGATGGCGATAAAGCAAATGTCTTGAATAATTTTTTTTCCTCTGTATACACTATAGAAGATCCAAGTACAGATATCATAGAGTATAGTAGCAATAAAGGTATACAAGATTCAAGTTCACTTTGGTTAACCGAGGATATGGTACAGAAAGAACTAAATAAGGTTAATATTAATAAATCTCCTGGACCGGATAAAATACATCCTCGGGTACTTAAGGAGCTAAGTTCAGTTTTATCTAGGCCATTGTTTCTTATTTTTGCTGATTCCCTCATGTCCGGTGGTGTGCCTCTGAATTGGAAAAAGGCTGATGTTATTCCAATATTCAAAAACGGTAGTCGTTCACAGCCGGGTAATTACAGGCCTGTAAGTTTAACTTCAGTGGTGGGGAAGATCCTGGAAAGTTTAATAAGGGAACATGTTCTAGAGTATGTTTCAAGGACTGACATTATAGTAGTAACAGCATCAGGATTTAGGAGGAAGATCGTCAAACTAACTTGCTTGGCTTTTATGAGGAAGTAAGTAGAAATTTAGACTCTGGTATAGCAGTAGATGTAGTTTACTTGGTTTTGCAAAGGCTTTTGATACAGTCCCCCAAGCGACTAATGAATAAGCAAGGTCGTTGGTCTGGGGAGTCACATTGTACATGGATAGGAAATGGTTAAGGAATAGGATGCAGAGAGTAGTTGTTAATGGGGCTTCATCATTATGGACTAAAGTGCTAAGTGGGGTGCCACAGGGTTCTGTGTTGGGGCCGCTTCTATTTAATCTATTTATTAATGATTTGGAAGTGGGTATTGTCAGCAAGGTTTCTGTGTTTGCTGACGACACAAAACTTTGTCGACCATTAAAAACTTCAGAGGATGTGCAATCGTTGCAAAGGGATCTAGATAGATTATCACATTGGGCTGCTAAGTGGCAGATGAAATTCAATGTTGATAAATGTAAGGTGATGCATTTTGGACTTAAAAATACTTGTGCTACTTATACTATAAATGGCTCTGTGTTAAGTGAATCCCTGTTGGAAAGGGATCTTGGAGTTTTGGTGGATAACAAACTTAAAGGTAGCAAGCAGTGCCAGGCGGCAACAGCCAGAGCCAGCATGGTATTGTCTTGTATAAAGCGAGGTATGGATTCAAGGGAGGAAAATGTAATTCTCCCTCTTTACAAAGCATTGGTAAGGCCTCATTTGGAATATGCAGTGCAATTTTGGAATCCTGTGCACAAATAGGACATCTTTGAAATGGAAAGGGTTCAGAGAAGGGCAACTAAATTAATAAGGGGATTGGGGGAGCTTGAATATGAAGAGAGACTGGAAAAGTTACAATTATGTACGCTGGAGAAAAGGCGCTTGCGTGGGGATATAATTACTGTGTATAAATACATTAACGGGCCATACAATAAACTATCTGGGGCATTGTTCACCAATAGAACATGTCAAAGGACACGAGGACATCCCTTAAGACTTGAAGAAAAAAGGTTTAGGCTTCAAGCTCGGAAAGGGTTTTTCACTGTGAGAACGGTAAAGCTATGGAACTGTCTTCCAGTGGACGTTGTTATGGCAGGTTCATTGGTCATTTTCAAAAAAAAGCTGGATGAGTTTCTGCAAACAAGGAATGTTGCAAGTTACTGGTATTGATACATAAAGTAGAGTTGATCCAGGGAAATTTCCGATTGCCACTTGGAGTCAGGAAGGAATTTTTTCCCCCTGCATAAATTTGGTGGGGTTTTTTTGCCTTCCTCTGGATCAACAGTTAGGCAGGAAATGAGGATATTGCTAGATGGGTTGGACTGGATGGACGTATGTCTTTATTCAACCTCAAATACTATACTATACTATACTATACTATACTATACTATACTATTCTATACTATAAATCGTTTGGCAGATACTATAAAAGGGTTTCAGAGAAGATCAGGATATAGTTGAGATGAACTATCACAGAGACGCCCAACAAGTTTCGGAAGATATCATTAACCATGTCTTGGAAGACAGTCTGAGCATTACAGAGACCAAAGGGCATCACTAAATACTAGTGCCCATCACAGGTATTGAAAATGATCTTCCACTCTGAAAGCAAGAGAGTCAATAAACTGAACCATCTGCCCTTGATGGTGTTCAAACACATCCATGCGTTTGGACAGAGTTTGGAAGGTTTTACTCCTCACGCACTTCCATGGCCTGTTTGTACTGTAATGAAAATGGCCTTGAAGGCTGGGGTAGTCACAAGTTAGCTTTAAGAGGAGGCCAATAGTCTGATAGGGGGAACACAAGCTGAACTCAAATAGGATACTGGAACTGGAGTTGTTGCTGGATACTGGAATCTGAATATAGGAACAGAGTGTGGCAGCTGGGTACTGTAGGCTGGATACTGAAAGAGATAATGGTGCTGGGTACTGTAGGCTGGATACTGAAAGAGATAATGGTGCTGGGTACTGTAGGCTGGATACTGGAAGAGATAATGGTGCTGGGTACTGTAGGCTGGATACTGGAAGGGAAAAATGGTGCTGGGTACTGTAGGCTCACAGAGACGCCCAACAAGTTTTGGAAGATATCATTAACCATGTCTTGGAAGACAGTCTGAGCATTACAGAGACCAAAGGGCATCACTAAATACTAGTGCCCATCACAGGTATTGAAAATGATCTTCCATTCATCTCCCTCTTGAATGTGGACAATGAAAAGAGATTTTAAGGTAAAAACAATAGGGGATCCAAGAAATATGTTCATTTCGAGACCAGTCTATGATGGGGTTGTGTAGATGAACCATGGGAGACCTAGAATCAGAGGAGCAGAAGAACTATGGATTACTAGAAAAGACAGCTTTTCTTGGTATAGAAGACCCACTTGGCGAAGAACTTGATGTGTTGAGTAGGAGATGTATTCAGAAGAGAGTGGTTGATTGTCAATGGCTAACACACAGAGAAGCTGAGGAAGGGGAAACAACGGCAACCCTAGGAGAAAAGCAAATGAATAGTCTATGAAATAAAAAGCATTGGTAAGAAAGGGAGAGTCATTGTGGGAAGGAGATTTAGAACTCATTCTTAGTATCTAGGTTGTCGGATTCCTGCCTTGAAAGGACAGGTTTTGGCAAAGTGCCCTTGGGCAGCACAATAGAGACAAAGTCCATGGGTTAGTCTTTCGCAGCTTTTCTTCTGCTGAAAGATGGGTGCTGCCAATTTGCATAGGCTCCTCCATAGAGGAAATGGCAGTAGGAAAGGTTCTGAGAGGACAGGGTGAAATTTTATAAAAACTAATACAAGCTGTTTCTGCCTGTTGTTCTCAGAAACGGGTATTTATCCAGATGCAGAGGGAAATCATCTCTTCCAAATGTATAGGTAGTTCTCTAGAAACGAAATCATTCTTAAGGTGGTGAGAGAGTCCCTGCCAAAAGGCTGCTGTCAATGCATTATTCCAGGAAGTCTCTGCCCGGTCAGGTCAGACACAAAATATGATGGCTGCAGTTCAAAATGAATCTGACATTGATTTATGAATCCCTGTCAGGCTTAAGCATTACCATCAAAACAGGAAGGCGGTACAGCTGGGTACTGTAGGCTGGATACTGGAAGAAATAATGGTGCTGGGTACTGTAGGCTGGATACTAAAAGAGATAATGGTGCTGGGTACTGTAGGCTGGATACTGGAAGGGAAAAATGGTGCTGGGTACTGTAGGCTGGAACAGAGAAGGGCTGCTGGGTACTGTAGGCTGGAACAAAGAAGGGCTTCTGTGTACTGTTGGCTGGATAATGGAACAAATAATGGTAGCAATAGGCAAAGGAAGCAGGCACAAAAAACAATGGGGAGCCAGGGGTAATGGAGCTACAAACAGGCAACTGGCTGATATTTAAATCTTTGCCCCTCCGACGCATGTCATGACATTATGACTTCGGACTGGGACTCGGGAGCGGCGTGGGAGCTACAGATAATTCTTTACAGGTTTGTTCCATCACCTGCATGCGCGCTTGTTTGTTTCCAGAAACGCTCATTCATTTGTGGAAATAATTGTTTCATTGGTGGCTTAGGTGGCAAATTCAAATACTATACTGCCTATCTGGTTCTTGTTTGCCTCTTGGGTGTCTGCTCCTTTTAATTGGTTCCTTGTGCATTTTCAGCTTCCTGTCTACATGATGATTCTCGCTAGCACATGGTGTGTTTTCTTCGTTTTGATGTTCTAATTCCTGCATATCTCCTGTTTTCGCTTGAATGTCTGTCCTGACTCCTGACCTCTTTTGACTACACTTTCTTTTGAATCTCTGGTATCTTGCTCCGCTGACTGTGTTGTGATACTTGGCTCCATCCCTTACTCCAGTTTTTACTCATTCATTCTTAACCATGTCCAGTTCTCCCACTGGAAGTGCCCAGTCTGCCAGTTGCACTTTGCTTTTCTCAAGTATCCCCGGCCTCTACTGAAGAGATACTCTGGGACTCCAAAGCATTACAGATATAAAGGAGTAACACGGTTATACAATTTTAGAGAAACAAAAAGTTACCAGGTTAGGAGAAGCTAAGCAACCAATGTATTTTACAGTTATTTTATGACTGCCTTTAAAAGTCTACTGAGCAAAGATATATCACAATATAATCAAAAGTAAATATAAAAAAGGCAAAACCAATGTGGTTTAATAAAATATTAGAGACATGTATAATAAGGAAATGTGCATTTAAGGCACTGACATTAACTGGGTCACTGAAAGCAACCATAAGGAGGCAATAAGGAGGTAAATAGATCAAAGCAATCAGGAAAGCATAAATATGAAAAGGCTTGTGCAGAGAAAAGTATCAACAAGTTACAACGAGTAGTTCCCTTTTAAAGGGGCGCGTATGTGGGATACACACAATACAAGTAACAAATCAATGTTAAACTGTGAGTCAGTTAAGGCTGCTGGGACTGGGAATGGTCTTGGGAACATGTTTGAATATCCAAACTCTAAAATAATCGACTTATTCTCACATGCGGTACTCGATCGCCCGCGTTGATAATTACCGAAAGTTTGAAAGTCCGAGAAGGTTTGTGGGATAGTTTGTGAAGTCCGATGTCGTTCGAACTCGATAAGTTTGGCTCAAACTTGGGTAAAGTCAGTCCATCTATACTGGCCACTAGCTGTATGGTCTACTAAGAGGACAATAAGATAAAAGGTAATTGTGGACTCTAAGCAAGTTAGCGTTATATAAAAAGCCTTCTGTTGCACCTTCAGAATAACCCTAATAAAATCTAAGCCCCTGACACCACACAGACGCCTACAGAGACAGCCTCACAATCAACCAAACCTTATGTTTTCATGACACACCATACAGTCATACTCAAACCTTAAAAAAGGTTTTTTACATTCAAAAAACACAAAAACTTGCCCCTAACACCACACAGGCACACACACCTACTGATACACCCATGCTTCCATTTTCATGGCAACCAGCTTGACAAAGGGAACTGTCTTTGCTAGAAACATGAAGCTTTCTACATAATAAATTAAGGAGTGTTTTGCAGTTTAATCTTCATCATAATTGGAGTATTACAACATATGAAAGAACATCTGTGCAATCGAAGGACCAAAGGAAAAGATGGATGGATGAATGTTTGAATTTTACTCTTCTAAAATGCATTTTAACCAAATTTAAGCCAAATATTTAACTTTCCCTTTCTGTTTTTTTTGTTAAATTAATCCTAACACTTTGGCAAATCACACACACAAAAATTTGCCCAACAAAGTAAATTCAATTACTCGATGGTACAATTTGAGACAACCAATGAAGAGAACAATATCTCTATAGGGGAATCCAGCAGGAAAGATAGAGGACTTAAACACACTTCAGTATAACAATTTATATAGAAGTGAACATATTTTTTTTAAGTTCAAACCAAACCCACTCAAACGTCCCTGGCGCATTTCGGGCAGACTGCCTTAGTTATAGTGATTTAAGTCTCATAGTTTGCTCTGGGCATTACCCTATCAAAGGTAAGAAGTCTGTTAGAGTGTGTTGGGGTATTGCATAAGACCCCAATATAGTTAATGTGCCAGTTGAGCATGTTTTTCTTGTGACTTCTAATGACAGCTTTCAGCAGCCTTACAGATTTGTACATTGGGTAGCGCCTGATCGGATTTCCCAGAGCTGCAATGGCGTTAATGTGCCAGGAGCCAGCGATTGTGGCAGTGGATAAATTGCCGTCTTTGTATTACGGTATTTTTTTATTTCTATTTACATATGGAGCCCAATGTATATAAAATCAATTCCATTCTGGCAAAACAAAAGAAATGGTAAGTGCAGGAGAAGGAAAAAAATCTGTTTTTTGCCGTGGTTCTTGTGGACATTTGATCATATTTATTACATATCTTTTTTTATGGGATCTTCCCGGAGTAGTTAAATTGTTTCAGTAAATTGGACCTTTATACTTGCCTGGAGTGGAATAGAAAACTTAAAAGCAACTCTACTGGAGTCTGAAATAAATTCATTCAACTAAAGTATGCCATTGAAAGTGCAAGGTTTACAGCAACTTGAAACATTTACTGCTGTTTATTAATGTGCATAAAAACGATTCTCAGAAGTAGACCTGAATACAATACATAATAAACTTTACAGAATTTCAAATTTACAGAATGTGATTCTAGCAAACAAGCCTAATTTGTCTAATATATTTCTGAGAATCTCCAGTTAATTTCTAACAAGCAATGGTCCTCAAAACTGGCCTGTTTGAAAAAGATTTTAAACAGGTCTGGTGTTGGACAGGGAGTAGTACCAGGGCAGGGGGGGCAACCACAGATGGGGGGCCCATCATAAATTTAGGGGGGGGTGATTAATCATAATTTATCTTACTAAACCAATCATGGTCTGCAGAGTCAGAGAAAATAATGTTGATTCAGGTGACATCGTAAGAACCATTAGTTGTTATGTCAATGTGCAATGGAACTCACTGTCTAGGACTGCTGTACCTGGACCACAGGTCTGCTTTATTGAGTCTAGTATAAATTTCATCATAAAAAACAAGGATGGTGATGTTGGTTTGTTGCAGCAAAGAGTGAGGACCATCACAGACTATACAATCTTATCCTAAAGATATAGGTTTAGGCTGTAAGTATATATTTACAAAATAGTATATAATTTGTTGTATTGTAATTTGGACCACATTGTGTAGTAAATGTTTTATTCTGCAGTCTACATACTCAAATGAAGAAAAACTGTGATGTATAATAAGTTTGATTGCAGATTAGTATAATAACCACCAGATGGCGCTGCTCACTAAATATTTGAATAAGGATTTAATAAGAACTTGTAACTTGGACACAAGCTGATTTTATATGAACAAATATAAACAAGATGGACAAATAATGAAATAAGTGTATTACCAGCAATGACTTTTTCTCACAAAATAAAATGGTTTACAAAAGAGACATGAAATTAGGTACTGAGGTGCAGAATAAAGATGCTTAGGAATTCACTGTCCATGGTCACAAAACAAAACCTTACCTCCAACCCATCACAGATCAGTTACACACACCTAATGATACACCCTTACAACCGACCTACCCTTATGTTCCATGGCAACCATAAAACCATACCCAAATCATTAAAAAACGAAGATACAAAAAGTTCTTATTGTCAAAAACAGTGCTAATTTTGTCCCAACCAATTAGATGTTAGCTTTTCAAAAGATCTGATTAGTTGGGGCAATTAGCACCATTTGAAATGTAAGAACTTTTATTGAATCTCCCTGTGCCATATATTTAAACACGCAATATCGCAATTAAGCAATGCCATCCCTTATCATTAATGTACAACAGCGGGCGAAAATTATGCTGATGATTGTTAATTAACGAATGTTTGGGCCGTAGAATACCATGTGATAGTAAACTTCCGTAATGTATTCTATGGCGATCGTATATTTTTTAATATACAATCTAGTTATTATGGATTTACGATCGTTAGTTAATTAACGATCATTAAACCATATCTGGTATCTAATTCTTCCATATTATAGTCATGTTAAAAACAGTGTAGCAGTTTGGTTTGTTTATGATGTGTCTTTCTACGATGGATTTTGGCTCACTAACAAAATAATATAACACTCTTTTTGTAGGTCATCAGAAGGTACAAGGAATGTCAGTGTGAAAGGGGATTAAAACAATGGGAGCCGAGATGTAAACATGAACACAAGTGTTAATTGTATGGGACAGGTGTCACTTAGACATGTTCACATGGACAGTGATAGGGGTCAGGGGTGACACAGTTAACAAATGGGAACTATCATCCTTATCGTTTTGTCCTGGTACCAGTATTAGCATGAACTGGACTCCAGAAAAGAACAAGGTTTTATAAGACAATGTTGTATTTACTATAATGAGGTTTGCATCTGTAACAAATAAAAGGGGTGCATGTGGCTAAAATGGTGCTAAAATCTCTCCCTTATTATCACATAGTACTCACTCTACCATGTAGATTTTATCTCATTCCTTTCGTGAGCCAAGGCTTACTCAAATTACAGGAAGTAGTGCACAACGTTGAAGGTTCCGGCGCACTCCGAAAGATGAACAGCTGACACGCATATAAAAACTTCTGATATTTTTTAGATAAACCTTGTTAAAAACATTGTGTATACCCCACGGCAGGAGAACCCTGATGCTTTCGGCTTCCTTCAGCCCTTAATCTCCTGCCTTGGGGTATACACAATGTTTTAAAAGTTTATCTAATAAAATATCATAGTTTTATATTGCCGTGTCAGCTGTTCATCTATCAGAAGTGCGCCGGGACCCTTCAACGTTGTGCACTACTTACCTGTGGATTGAACCTAAGTGAGGGCAGCGGCACCCGGGCCACCGACGGGAAACGGTGAGTGCCTTATGGCGCAATGTTGAATGTTGCAATAACCTAACAACATATACCAGTCGAAAAAAAATTTTTAAGCGAAGGGCTCAGGCCTAAGCACCTGGGCCATAAGTTTATAAAGGTGGGAACTTTACTATTGGGCGTTTTTCCCTAGTTCTTACACCAATTTTTTTCTGTAGATACTAAGTGTCACGAACTTACCTGCCGCTCCGGTCCCGCGCCGCTCTGCACTTCCGGGTGGGCGGCGTCATAGACGTCACGACGCCGACATGCGGGGTGGCGCGAGAATTCAAAAGCCGCCTCCTCCTGGACCCGGTGCCCGATAGTAGCGTTAGCTACACCTGGCTCCTGGTACTCACCTCCTTGGATCCTGCTCCTCTCCTGCTCCAACTACTTACCTTTCCCGCTCCAGAGACTTCCTACCTTGCCTGCTTTTGTGTCCACTTACCTAGCCTGTTCCTGTGCCTTACCTTGCTTGTTCCAGCATTCAGCCTACAGTTCCCAGCAGCACCTTGTTCCAGTATTCAGCCTACAGTTCCCAGCAGCACCTTGTTCCAGCCTCCAGTTCCCAGCAGCCCCTTGTTCCAGCCTACAGTTCCCAGCAGCACCTTTTCCAGCCTCCAGTTCCCAGCAGCTCCTTGTTCAGTATTCAGCCTACAGTTCCCAGCAGCACCTTGTTCCAATTCCCAGCCTACAGTTCCCAGCAGCACCTTGTTCCAGTACCTGCCTACAGTTCCCAGCCGCACCTTGTTCCAGAATCCAGCCTTCTGTTCCCAGCAGCCTCTGTATCCTGTATTTTCCGGACTATCCGCCTCCTCCTAAAAGCGTACTTGTAAGTACCCCGGCCGTCCCGGCCATTATTCACACTAAGTTTTACGCTACTTATATCAGCAGATGGTGGCTGATAGTGTTACACAAAAAAATCATCTACATGCGATGGTCAGGAACTAAATCTAAATTCCCTAAGAATTCATCTTAAAATTGCAAGTTTAGCCTATTAATTTCACTCCTGGTCTGTTCCTTTATGCTTTTAATGAACTCATAAAACTTATGGGATGTTAGAAACGTAACTACCGGTAGGTATATCTCTCTAACCTTTAATATAATACTCCCAGTGTGCCAGCTGTCATAAAAAAACTCAGGGTTAACAAGTTTTACAGAACCATTCTAACCCATCAAATTATTATAGGTAAACTATCCATACTGCCATTACACCTGATGTAACTGTCAGTCTTCCAGAATGCAATTAATGTTAACAATCTAACAGAGTTCGATTGCCTTGGAAGTTAAAGCAAGAGCTTAAATAGCTCTTCTAGACTCTGTCAATGCTATTCTTAATGAAACATACCAATTACAGTGTGCATGTGTAATGCTGCTATTTTCATAATACTCAGTTGACTCTGGAGATTTATACCTGCTGTAATATACAGAGGATCAGCACAAAATACATAATCAAATGAATGCAGGAGAATTTAGACTTGTTTTGAAAACACATTTCAAAATAAATTAAAATAGTGAGGGAGTTACAACCCAAAGGTTACATTTAACATACAGTGAAACTACAGGTCAAAAACCTTGCTGGTTGCTTCTAATTACACTGTGGAACACCTTGAGTATCCCCTCATAACTTAGAAATTGACTCCGGGGAAATTTAGAGCATATGACGTGCCCAGGCGATATAGAACATTTTGCAACCTCTTTTGCATTGAGAAGTACAATGTGCTTTGTGTACAGTAGCAGTAGTCACACAATTTGAAAAGATGGCAGGACGAGTTTTAAAATGAAAGAATGTTGAGGCAGGCATTTGATTAGGGTAAAATGGTTGGCTGTGTGTAAGTATTGAACCTCCATTTTGTGTTGCAATGTATTATTATGTTCCATCGCAAATGCCTCTTTTCCTGGGAAAGTAAACCTAACTGTTAATAACAAAATGTCTTCATTCTTCTTGCTTGAATTAATTTGCTCATCTCTTTATGATTTGAGGATATCCTTTCTATGTCTGTGTATTCAATTAGATCAACTGGACTTGAAATGTAGTTCTTGAAGACGTTTCGCTAGTCATCCGACTGGCTTTCTCAATTCTGAATTGAGAAAGCCAGTCGGATGACTAGCGAAACGTTTTCAAGAACTACATTTCAAGTCCTTGATCTAATTGAATACAACAGATATCATGACCTGGATGAATGAAAACTTCACAAGCATCCTTTCTTGGACTGGTGACCTAAACAGCACAGAATACTCAAGATGTGGTCTTGCAAGGACTCTATACAGTAACAGAATGATGTTTTTCTTTCTGTCCCCAGACCATTAAAGAAGGTCTAATCGTTTCTGCACTTCTACATGGATTAGCCAACCTCTTGTCTCACTGAAGGATTCATTAAGTATCCCATTATTTCTGGTGCCTTATTAGTGTAAATAAAAGCAAAAAAATAAAATAAAATTCCAGCCTTCTCTAAGTTAATGTCCATTGGTTGCCACTCTCCGATACACAAAGCACATTGTACTTCTCAATGCAAAAGAGGTTGCAAAATGTTCTATATCGCCTGGGCACGTCATATGCTCTAAATTTCCCCGGAGTCAATTTCTAAGTTATGAGGGGATACTCAAGGTGTTCCACAGTTGTAATTAGAAGCAACCAGCAAGGTTTTTGACCTGTAGTTTCACTGTATGTTAAATGTAACCTTTGGGTTGTAACTCCCTCACTATTTTAATTTATTTTGAAATGTGTTTTCAAAACAAGTCTAAATTCTCCTGCATTCATTTTGATTATGTATTAATGTGTGCTGATCCTCTGTATATTACAGCAGGTATAAATCTCCAGAGTCAACTGAGTATTATGAAAATAGCAGCATTAACCATGCACACTGTAATTGGTATGTTTCATTAAGAATAGCATTGACAGAGTCTAGAAGAGCTATTTAAGCTCTTGCTTTAACTTCCAAGGCAATCGAACTCTGTTAGATTGTTAACATTAATTGCAGCCAGGGTCCGCAACACAAAGATGGTGCCGCCCATGTCGCCAACATGGCACACATCACACCAGTGTAATGAAGTCGCAGAGAGTCGCTGATGGGCCTGTGACTGTGCGCACAAGCGCGTGTGATGTCCTCATAGTCGGACACTAGTGCTGGCCAGAGTGTTCAGGACCAGGTGGGATCCGTCCTCGCATTAGGAGACATGTCTTGGTCTTGATGGGGGAGGTGGGGAGTGAGGAGTCATGGGTCGCGAGGAGTCCTGTAGATTGCGTCGGTGTCGATCCCCCCTTTGCCCGATTATACATCTCTTGAGTTAGACTGTGCTGGGTTCCGTTTTCCTGTTATTTGCTGTTCTTAATTTCTTTGCCAGTCCTGTTTCCAGTTTGGTTGCATGCCATTGTATCCTGCTTGCCTTTTGGACTTTTATGCCAAGATCTTTGTTTGTTGTTTCTGGACCTTGTGCTTGGTTCTGTGCTGATTCCTACCTTGAGAACTTGATTCTTTGTGGCCACTTTCCTTCGTTGGTCATCAGAGCAGGTAAAACCTTACAGTATAATCAGGCCAAGAACCCGTCCAAGGAAAAGTCCATGTATAAGGACGGATCTTACAGCATATGGTACATGATGGATGCCTATGAAAATCAGCAATAAAATTGGGCACTTGATACCCCTCTAGCACAGATTGTACATCGGAGCCAGTGCAGCTCCTGCAACACCACATTCCCTGTTGCCTGTTGGGGCCCATAGGAGCCCAGAATATGCACTGCTCTCATTGGGAAATTAGGAATATCTGTGTCATGCCCTTCTGCCTCTGCTAGCTTTATCTTCTGTCTTCAACGACCTTTTCAAAACTCATGGACACCCTAAGTAGTAATTAGTGTAATATACTCTAATTTTCTCAAAAGATCTACACTCCCACAGAGACCAGGTAAAGAAGTACTTCCCCGTCTTAGACAAAGTTCTTTGTATGCTAATAGAAAAATGCTTCTTCAAGTCCCTAAAATTCCTTTCTTCTTGTTATATCTTTCAATAGGGTTTGAAATGACCCTGTCAAATTGCTTGCCATCAAAGACTGACCATTACACAAAGCCATCCAGAGATTTTTGGTTTTGGCTATTACTATAGGCATGTCATCAAGGGATTCTCCAATTCTTGCCCTAATTAAAAAGGGGTAACCACACACCCCCAGAATCCTCAGGCCTTAGAAGCCTTTAAATCCCTAAAGACTCCTTCTCTTCAGCCCCTGTTTCAGTCTTGCCAATCCTCTTCTTCTCTTTTTTCATTGAGTTGACACTTCTAATATCAGCGGGGCTATATTACCCAATGCCTGAAATTGACAGGAACTTCACCCTTGTGCCTTCTTCTCTAAAAAAATCTCGCATCTGAATAGAATTATGAGTGGGGTTCTTTTTCTGGAAGGTTCTCCCCATCCGATCACAATATATACTGACCACAAGAACCAGAATTCATCCAAACTCTCAAGAGACCTCTACAGCTCGTTGGGCACTCTTCTTCTCTTGCTTTAATTTCTGAGACCCAGCCTATCCAGGAAGAACCAATTATCCACCTTCCAAATCGTTGCAGCAGTAAACTCTCCACTTGCCTCCCAACTTCTAGCCAATCAGTCCTTTGCACCCTCCAAACTCCCATATTATGGTTTCATTCCTAAGGAACACAGTTTAACCATACTTCAACAACTCTAACAGCAGGCCCCTCTGGGATTCTTAAAACTATTCACTTCTTAGCCGCTTGTATGGTGCCCACCATGCAAAAGATGTCAAGGATTATGTATCCACTGTGTTGTCTGTGCCACTGCCAATCTGACCACTCCCGTCTGAAAGGTCTGCTGCAACCTTTACTTATACGTTTCTGCCCTTGGGCTCACCTAGCCATGGACTTTATTGGAGTACTTCCTCTTTCAAGGTAATACTGTCATTTGGGTTGAAATCGATGGCACAATCATCCCTCTCCCTAAATTACCTTCTGCTATTGAACTTTCTCAACCCTTCATTTCTCACATCTCTTGCCTCCATGGTTCCAAGAGAAATTGTCTCTGATAGAGGTGCCTAATTTGTTGCTAAATTCTGAGAAACCCTTTGTAAAATTCTTGAATATCTCTTCAATTTTCTTCTGATTATCTAATGGACTCAATCAGCCTTAGAACAATTCCTCTGATGCATGTTTCCCTTTGCCAAGATGATTGGTCTGATTTATTACATTGGGCTGAGTTCGCCCAATAATACTGCACATTACTTACTGAAGGTCGCCATTTCTTACAGTTTATGGACAACACCCATTAGCCTTTCCCCGGATTTTCTCCTCCCAATGTCCCTGCACCCATATGTCTGCTATTTGGAAAGCAACCAAGGTATCTTGAAAAAAGTTTCTTTATACAGAAGACCTATTCTGATAAAAGATGAAGACCTTCCCACCCTTATTCCTTGGGAGATATAGTATGGCTTTCCACCAAAAATATTCACCTCAAACTCCCTTCCCCCAAACTGACACCCAATTAATTGGCCTTTTCCTATCATCGAAGTCATCAGCCCTACACTTTTCGTTACAACTATGCCCACAGATGAAGATCCCCAATGTATTCCATGTTCTCTCTTCTCAAAGCTGTGTCTATTAACTGTTTTTTTTTCCTCACAGCCTTCTCCATGCAATCTTTATCAATGGTCAACAGGAATATGAGGTAGAAAAGATCCTTGATTCCAGGTTCTTCAGGGGCACCTTGCAAATCACATCCAGTGGATGGGCTTTGGCCCTGAGAATGTTCTTGGGTCAAGCATTTGGAAGTCATGTTCCTCATTTAGTCCAAAATTCTACAGGTTTCCCTTTGAAACCTGGTCATAATGTCCTGTGCCCCCCCCCCCCTGGGAAGGGGTTACTGTCGAAGAAAATACTTACCTTCCCAAACGTTTGGGGGGGAGGTATTAGCAGTCTCACTGGGATAGATTGTCCAGGAGGAGCAGGGTGTGGATAGCCAGTGGTGGGTGGAAAGGGGTGTGCGGCTAGCATAGGGGATAGGGAGGAATGTGTATCAAAGTGTACGATAAATTACAGGATCATAATCTAAAATGTATGTTTGCAAATGCGAGAAGCCTGGCTGACAAAATGGGTGAATTGGAAATGATGGCATTGAATGAAAAGTATGATGTAATAGTTATAGCAGAACGTGGTTGAAACGTTCTCACGACTGGGCTGTAAATATAGAGAGATATGCCTTGTTTTGGCAGGACAGAAAAAAAAGGAAAGGGGAAGTATGTGTTTATGTTAAAAAAGAATTGAAGCCAAATTTAAAAGAAGAGATAACTGGTGATATGGATGATAAAGTGGAGGCAATATGGGTGGAATTAGGCAACAGGAAAGGGGGTAATGTCATTGTTGGTGTCTGCTATAGCCGCCAAATGCTAGCAAGAGGAGGTGAGTCAACTTCATATGCAGTTGGCAAGGGCTGCAGTTTGGGGAGTGTGCTCATTATGGGGGACTTCAATTACCCTGACATTGATTGGTGTGTGGAACTGCCATCACAGAAAAAGGCGATGAGTTCCTGAATTTGCTGCAGGATAATTTTCTCTCACAGGTGGTTGAGGTTCCTACTAGAAAAGGAGCTCTGTTGGATCTGGTAATATCTAACATTGTGGAGCGCATTATATATAAAGGTAACTGGAGGCTTAGGGAATAGTGACCATAAAATAGTGGCATTTGGACTTTGTTATCGAAAGGAAAAGTGCGCGGGGTTAACAAAGACATTTAATTTCAGGAAAGCAAATTTTCCCAGGTTAAAAGCAGCTCTTCAGAATGTCAACTGGGATAATGTTTATCAGGTAAAGGTACTGAACAGAAGTGGACTGTGTTCAAGGGGATTTTAAGCCAGTTCACATCTAAATTTATCCCTTGGGAAATATGTAAAAAAAAATAATCCGCCCCATGGCTGAATTCTGATGTAAAGAGGCAAATGGTAAGAAGAAAAAGGCATTTAAACCTTTAAGGCAGAGGGAACGGAAAGGGCCTTTAGGGAGTATAAAACTGTAACAAGGAGTTGTAAGAAAGCAATCAAACTAGCTAAAATTAATAATGAAGTTAGGATAGCTGAAGAAAGCATCACTAAGCTAAACATTTTTTTAAGTATATAATAGTAAGAAGATGAGGACTGAGAATTGCACCATTAATTGGGGATAAGTTAGTTACGGAGGATGGCGATAAAGCAAATGTCTTGAATAATTTTTTTCCTCTTGTATACACTATAGAAGTCCAAGTACAGATATCATAGAGTATAGTAGCAATAAAGGTATACAAGATTCAAGTTCACTTTGGTTAACCGAGGATATGGTACAGAAAGAACTAAATAAGGTTAATATTAATAATCTCCTGACCGGATAAAATACATCCTCGGGTACTTAAGGAGCTAAGTTCAGTTTTATCTAGGCCATTGTTTCTTTTTTGCTGATTCCCCATGTCCGTGTGGTTGCCTCTGAATTGGAAAAAGGCTGATGTTATTCCAATATTCAAAAACGGTAGTCGTTCACAGCCGGGTAATTACAGGCCTGTAAGTTTAACTTCAGTGGTGGGGAAGATCCTGGAAGTTTAATAAGGGAACATGTTCTAGAGTAGTTTCAAGGACTGACATTATTAGTAGTAACCAGCATGGATTTAGAGGAATAGATCTTGTCAAACTAACTTGCTTGGCTTTTGAGGAATGTAAGTAGAAATTTAGACTCTGGTATGCAGTAGATGTAGTTTACTTGGATTTTGCAAAGGCTTTTGATACAGTCCCCCATAAGCGCCTAATGAATGCTAAGGTCTGTTGGTCTGGGGAGTCACATTTGTACATGGATAGGAAATTGTTTAAGGAATAGGATGCAGAGAGTAGTTGTTATGGGGCTTCATCATTTGGACTAAAGTGCTATGGGGGGTGCCACAGGGTTCTGTGTTGGGGCCGCTTCTATTTAATCTATTTATTAATGATTTGGAAGTGGGTATTGTCAGCAGGTTTCTGTGTTTGCTGACGACACAAAACTTTGTCGACCATTAAAAACTTCAGAGGATGTGCATCGTTGCAAAGGGATCTAATAGATTATCACATTGGCTGCTAAGTGGCAGATGAATTCATGTTGATAAATGTAAGGTGATGCATTTTGGACTTAAAAATACTTGTGCTACTTATACTATAAATGGCTCTGTGTTAAGTGAATCCCTGTTGGAAAGGGATCTTGGGTTTTGGTGGATAACAAACTTAAAGGTAGCAAGCAGTGCCAGGCGGCAACAGCCAGACCAGCATGGTATTGTCTTGTATAAAGCGAGGTTGGATTCAAGGGAGGAAATGTAATTCTCCCTCTTTACAAAGCATTGGTAAGGCCTCATTTGGAATATGCAGTGCAATTTTGGAATCCTGTGCACAAATAGGACTCTTTGAAATGGAAAGGGTTCAGAGAAGGGCAACTAAATTAATAGGGGATTGGGGGAGCTTGAATATGAGAGAGACTGGAAGTTACAATTTGTACGCTGGAGAAAAGGCGCTTGCGTGGGGATATAATTACTGTGTATAAATACATTACGGGCCATACAATAAACTATCTGGGGCATGTTCACCAATAGAACATGTCAAAGGACACGAGGACATCCCTTAAGACTTGAAGAAAAAAGGTTTAGGCTTCAAGCTCGGAAAGGGTTTTTCACTGTGAGAACGGTAAAGCTATGGAACTGTCTTCCAGTGGACGTTGTTATGGCAGGTTCATTGGTCATTTTCAAAAAAAAGCTGGATGAGTTTCTGCAAACAAGGAATGTTGCAAGTTACTGGTATTGATACATAAAGTAGAGTTGATCCAGGGAAATTTCCGATTGCCACTTGGATTCAGGAAGGAATTTTTTCCCCTGCATAATTTGTGGGGTTTTTTTGCCTTCCTCTGGATCAACAGTTAGGCAGGAAATGAGGATATTGCTAGATGGTGGACTGGATGACGTATGTCTTTATTCACCTCAAATACTATACTATACTATACTATACTATACTATACTATACTATACTATACTATAATCGTTTGGCAGAATACTATAAAAGGGTTTCAGAGAAGATCAGGATATAGTTGAGATGAACTATCACGAGACGCCCAACAAGTTTCGAAGATATCATTAACCATGTCTTGGAAGACAGTCTGAGCATTACAGAGACCAAAGGGCATCACTAAATACTAGTGCCCATCACAGGTATTGAAAATGATCTTCCACTCTGAAAGCAAGAGAGTCAAAAACTGAACCATCTGCCCTTGATGGTGTTCAAACACATCCATGCGTTTGGACAGAGTTTGGAAGGTTTTACTCCTCACGCATTCCAGGCTGTTTGTACTGTAATGAAATGGCCTTGAAGGCTGGGTAGTCACAAGTTGCTTTAGAGGAGGCCATAGTCTGATAGGGGGAACAAAGCTGAACTCAAATAGGATACTGGAACTGGAGTTGTTGCTGGATACTGAATCTGAATTATGGACGGAGTGTGCACTGGGTACTGTAGGCTGATAGGTATTGGACTGATAATGTGCTGGTAGGGTACTGATGTGGATGTGATGTGTGAGCTGGATACTGAAGAGATAATGGTGCTGGGTACTGTAGGCTGATACTGGAAGGGAAAATGGTGCTGGGTACTGTAGGCCACAGAGACCCCAACAGTTTTGGAAGATACATTAACCAGTCTTGGAAGACAGTCTGAGCATACAGAGACCAAGGGCATCACTAAATACTAGTGCCCATCACAGGTATTGAATGATCTTCCATTCATCTCCCTCTTGAATGTGGACAATGAAAAGAGATTTTAAGGTAAAAACAATAGGGGAACAAGAAATATGTTCATTTCGAGACCAGTCTATGATGGGGTTGTGAGATGAACCATGGGAGACCTAGAATCAGAGAGGCAGAAGAACTATGGATTACTAGAAAAGACAGCTTTTCTTGGTATAGAAGACCCACTTGGCGAAGAACTTGATGTGTTGAGTAGGAGAGTATTCAAAGAGAGTGGTTGATTGTCAATGGCTACACACAGAGAAGCTAGGAAGGGGAAACAACGGCAACCCTAGGAGAAAAGCAAATGAATAGTCTATGAAATAAAAAGCATTGGTAAGAGGGAGAGTCTTTGTGAGGAGATTTAGAACTCATTCTTAGTATCTAGGTTGTCGGATTCCTGCCTTGAAAGGACAGGTTTTGGCAAAGTGCCCTTGGGCAGCACAATAGAGACAAATCCATGGGTTAGTCTTTCGCAGCTTTTCTTCTGCTGAAAGATGGGTGCTGCCATTTGCATAGGCTCCTCCAAGAGGAATGGCAGTAGGAAAGGTTCTGAGAGGACAGGGTGAAATTTATAAAAACTAATACAAGCTGTTTCTGCCTGTTGTTCTCAGAAACGGGTATTTATCCAGATGCAGAGGGAAATCATCTCTTCCAATGTATAGTGTTCTCTAGAAACGAAATCATTCTTAAGGTGGTGAGAGAGTCCCTGCCAAAAGCTGCTGTCAATGCATTATTCCAGGAAGTCTCTGCCCGTCAGGTCAACCAAAAATATGATGGCTGCAGTTCAAAATGAATCTGACATTGATTTATGAATCCCTGTCGGCTTAAGCATTACCATCAAAACAGGAAGGCGTTACAGCTGGGTACTGTAGGCTGGATACTGGAAGAAATAATGGTGCTGGTACTGTAGGCTGGATCTAAAAAGATAATGTTGCTGGGTACTGTAGCTGGATACTGGAAGGGAAAAATGGTGCTGGGTACTGTAGGCTGGAACAGAGAAGGCTGCTGGGTCCTGTAGGCTGGAACAAAGAAGGGCTTCTGTGTACTGTTGGCTGGATAATGAAACAAATATGGTAGCAATAGGCAAAGGAAGCAGGCACAAAAACAATGGGGAGCCAGGGGTAATGGAGCTACAAACAGGCAACTGGCTGATATTTAAATCTTTGCCCCTCCGACGCATGTCATGACATTATACTTCGGACTGGGACTCGGAGCGGCGTGGGAGCTACATAATTCTTTACAGGTTTGTTTCCATCACCTGCATGCGCCGTTGTTTGTTTCCAGAAACGCTCATTCATTTGTGAAAATATTGTTTCATTGGTGGCTTAGGTGGCAATTCAATCCTATACTGTCTATCTGGTTCTTGTTTGCCTCTTGGGTGTCTGCTCCTTTTAATTGGTTCCTTGTGCATTTTCAGCTTCCTGTCTACATGATGATTCTCGCTAGCACATGGTGTGTTTTTCTTCGTTTTGATGTTCTATTCCTGCATATCTCCTGTTTTCGCTTGAATGTCTTCCTGCTCCTGACCTCTTTTGACTACACTTTCTTTGAATCTCTGGTATCTTGCTCCGCTGACTGTGTTGTGATCTTGGCTCCATCCCTTACTCCAGTTTTTACTCATTCATTCTTAACCATGTCCAGTTCTCCCACTGGAAGTGCCCAGTCTGCCAGTTGCAGCACTTTGCTTTTCTCAAGTATCCCCGGCCTCTACTGAAGAGATACTCTGGGACTCCAAACCATTACGATATAAAGGAGTAACACGGTTATACAATTTTAGAGAAACAAAAAGTTACCAGGTTAGGAAAGCTAAGCAACCATGTATTTTACAGTTATTTTATGACTGCCTTTAAAAGTCTACTGAGCAAAGATATATCACAATATAATCAAAAGTAAATAAAAAAGGCAAAACCAATGTGGTTTAATAAAATATTAGAGACATGTATAATAAGGAAATGTGCATTTAAGGCACTGACATTAACTGGGTCACTGAAAGCAACCATAGGAGGCAATAAGGATGTAATAGATCAAAGCAATCAGGAGCATAAATATGAAAAGGCTTGTGCAGAGAAAAGTATCAACAGTTACAACGAGTAGTTCCCTTTTTATCGGAGAGTGGCAACCAGATGGACATTAACTTAGAGGGCTGGAATTTTTAATTTATTTTTTTGCTTTTATTTACACTAATAAGGCACCAGTAAATAATGGATACTAATGAATCCCCTTCATGAAAAGAGGTTGGCTATCCATGTAGAAGTGCAGAAACGATTAGACCTTCTTTAATGGTCTGGGGACAGAAAGAAAAACATCATTCTGTTACTGTATAGAGTCCTTGCAAGACCACATCTTGAGTATTCTGTGCAGTTTAGGTCACCATTCCATAGAAAGGATGCTTGTGAAGTTCTCATTCATCAGGTCATGTAATCGTTGTTTCAATTAGATCACGGACTTGAAATGTAGTTTCTGAAACGTTTCCTAGTCATCCGCTGGCTTTCTCATTCAGATTGAGAAAGCAGTCGATGACTAGCGAAACTCTTCAAGAACTACATTCAGTCCGTTGATCTAATTGAATACAGACATAGAAAGGATATCCTCAAACATAAAGAGATGAGCAAATTAATTCAAGCAAAGAATGAAGACATTTTGTTATTAAACGTTAGGTTTACTTTCAGGAAAGAGGCATTTGCGATGGAACATAATAATACATTGCAACACAAAATGGAGGTTCAATACTTACACACAGCCACCATTTTACCCTAATCATAATGCCTGCCTCAACATTCTTTCATTTAGAAACTCGTCCTGCTCTTTTCAAATTGTGTGACTACTGCTACTGTTACAACAAGCACATTGTACTTCTCAATGCAAAAGAGGTTGCAAAATGTTCTATATCGCCTGGGCACGTCATATGCTCTAAATTTCCCCGGAGTCAATTTCTAAGTTATGAGGGGATACTCAAGGTGTTCCACAGTGTAATTAGAAGCAACCAGCAAGGTTTTTGACCTGTAGTTTCCACTGTATGTTAAATGTAACCTTTGGGTTGTAACTCCCTCACTATTTTAATTTATTTTGAAATGTGTTTTCAAAACAAGTCAAATTCTCCTGCATTCATTTTGATTATGTATTAATGTGTGCTGATCCTCTGTATATCTGCCAGGTATAAATCTCCAGAGTCAACTGAGTATTATGAAAATAGCAGCATTAACCATGCACACTGTAATTGGTTGTTTCATTAAGAATAGCTTGACAAGTCTAGAAGAGCATTTAAGCTCTTGCTTTAACTTCCAAGGCAATCGAACTCTGTTAGATTGTTAACATTAATTGCATTCTGGAAGACTGACAGTTTACATCAGGTGTAATGGCAGTATGGATAGTTTACCTATAATAAATTTGATGGGTTAGAATGTTCTGTAAAACTTGTTAACCTGAGTTTTTTTATGACAGCTGGCACACTGGGAGTATTATATTAAAGGTTAGAGATATACCTACCGGTAGTTACTGTTTTCTAACATCCCATAGTTTTATTGAGTTCATTAAAAGGCATAAAGGAACAGACCAGAGTGAATAATAGGCTAAACTTGCAATTTTAAGATGAATTCTTAGGAATTTAGATTTAGTTCCTGACCATCTGCATGTAGATGATTTTTTTGTGTAACACTATCAGCCACCATCTGCTGATATAAGTAGCGCTAAAACTTAGTGTAATAAATGGCCGGGACGCCGGGGGTACTTACAATTCGCTTTTTAGGAGGAGGCGGATAGTCCGGAAAATACAGGATACAGAGGCTGCTGGGAACAGAAGGCTGGATTCTGGAACAAGGTGCGGCTGGGAACTGTAGGCAGGTTACTGGAACAAGGTGCTGCTGGGAACTGTAGGCTGGGAATTGGAACAAGGTGCTGCTGGGAACTGTAGGCTGAATACTGGAACAAGGTGCTGCTGGGAACTGTAGGCTGAATGCTGGAACAAGCAAGGTAAGGCACAGGAACAGGCTAGGTAAGTGGACACAAGAGCAGGCAAGGTAGGAAGTCTCTGGAGCGGGAAAGGTAAGTAGTTGGAGCAGGAGAGGAGCAGGATCCAAGGCAGGTGAGTACCAGGAGCCAGGTGTAGCTAACGCTACTATCGGGCACCGGGTCCAGGAGGACGGCGGCTTTTGAATTCTCGCGCCACCCCGCATGTCGGCGTCGTGACGTCTATGATGCCGCCCACCCGGAAGTGCAGAGCGGCGCGGGACCGGAGCGGCAGGTAAGTTCGTGACACTTAGTATCTACAGAAAAAAATTGGTGTAAGAACTAGGGAAAAACGCCCAATAGTAAAGTTCCCACCTTTATAAACTTATGGCCCAGGTGCTTAGGCCCTGAGCCCTTCGCTTAAAAATTTTTTTTCGACTGGTATATGTTGTTAGGTTATTGCAACATATTCAACATTGCGCCATAAGGCACTCACCGTTTCCCGTCGGTGGCCCGGGTGCCGCCTGCCCTCACTTAGGTTCAATCCACAGGTAAGTAGTGCACAACGTTGAAGGGTCCCGGCGCACTCTGGATAGATGAACAGCTGACACGGCAATATAAAACTTATGATATTTTATTAGATAAACTTTGTTAAAAACATTGTGTATACCCCAAGGCAGGAGATTAAGGGCTGAAGGAAGCCCGAAACGCATCAGGGTTCTCCTGCCGTGGGGTATACACAATGTTTTTAACAAGGTTTATCTAATAAAATATCAGAAGTTTTATATTGCCGTGTCAGCTGTTCATCTATTCGGAGTGCGCCGGAACCCTTCAACGTTGTGCACTACTTACCTGTAACATTTGAGTAAGCCTTGGCTCACAGAAAGGAATGAGATAAAATCTACATGGTAGAGTGAGTACTATGTGATAATAAGGGAGAGATTTTTAGCCACCATTTTAGCCACATGCACCCCTTTTATTTGTTACAGATGCAAACCTCATTATAGTAAATACAACATTGTCTTATAAAACCTTGTTCTTTTCTGGAGTCCAGTTCATGCTAATACTGGTACCAGGACAATAAGCATAAGGATGATAAGTTCCCATTTGTTAACTGTGTCACCCCTGACCCCTATCACTGTCCATGTGAACACTGTCTAAGTGACACCTGTCCCCATACAATTAACACTTGCTGTTCATGTTTACATCTTGGCTCCCATTGTTTTAATCCCCTTTCACACTGACATTCCTTGTACCTTCTGATGACCTACAAAAAGAGTGTTATATTATTTTGTTAGTGAGCCAAAATCCATCGTAGAAAGACACATCATAAACAAACCAATACTGCTACACTGTTTTTAACATGACTATAATATGGAAGAATTAGATACCAGATATTGGTTTAATGATCGTTAATTAACTAACGATCGTAAATCCATAATAACTAGATTGTATATTTAAAAAATATACGATCGCCATAGAATACAATTACGGAAGTTTACTATCACATGGTATTCTACGGCCCAACATTCGTTAATTAACAATCATTCAGCATAATTTTCCGCCCGCTGTTGTACATTAATGATAAGGGATGGCATTGCTTAATTGCGATATTGCGTGTTTAAATATATGGCACAGGGAGATTCAATAAAAGTTCTTATCATTTCAAATGGTGCTAATTTTGCCCCAACTAATCAGATCTTTTGAAAAGCTAACATCTAATTGGTTGGGACAAAATTAGCACTGTTTTTGACAATAAGAACTTTTATTGTATCTTCCTGTTTTTTAATGATTTGGGTATGGTTTTATGGTTGCCATGGAAACATAAGGGTAGGTCGGTTGTAAGGGTGTATCATTAGGTGTGTGTAACTGTATCTGTGATGGGTTGGAGGTAAGGTTTTGTTTTTGTGACCATGGACAGTGAATTCCTAAGCATCTTTATTCTGCACCTCAGTACCTAATTTCATGTCTCTTTTGTAAACCATTTTATTTTGTTAGGAAAAAAGTCATTGCTGGTAATACACTTATTTCATTATTTGTCCATCTTGTTTATATTTGTTCATATAAAATCAGCTTGTGTCCAAGTTACAAGTTCTTATTAAATCCTTATTCAAATATCTAGTGAGCAGCGCCATCTGGTGGTTATTATACTAATCTGCAATCAAACTTATTATTACATCACAGTTTTTCTTCATTTTGAAGTATGTATGACTGCAGAATAAAACATTTACTACACAATGTGGTCCAAATTACAATACAACAAATTATATACTTATTTTGTAATTATATACTTACAGCCTAAACCTATATCTTTAGGATAAGATTGTATAGTCTGTGATGGTCCTCACTCTTTGCTGCAAACAAACCAACATCACCATCCTTGTTTTCTTATGATGAAATTTATACTAGACTCAATAAAGCAGACCTGTGGTCCAGGTACAGCAGTCCTAGACAGTGAGTTCCATTGCACATTGACATAACAACTTAATTGGTTCTTACGATGTCACCTGAATCAACATTATTTTCTCTGACTCTGCATGACCATGATTGGTTTAGTAAGATAAATTATGATTAATCACCCCCCCCCTAAATTTATGATGGGCCCCCTATCTGTGGTTGCCCCCCCTGCCCTGGTACTTACTCCCCTGTCCAACACCAGACCTGTTTAAAATCTTGTTTTCAAACAGGCCAGTTTTGAGGACCATTTGCTTGTTAGAAATTAACTGGAGATTCTCAGAAATATATTAGACAAATTAGGCTTGTTTGCTAGAATCACATTCTGTAAATTTGAAATTCTGTAAAGTTTATTATGTATTGTATTCAGGTCTACTTCTGAGAATCGTTTTTATTGCACATTAATAAACAGCAGTAAAATGTTTTCAAGTTGCTGTAAACCTTGCACTTTCAATGGCATACTTTAGTTGAATGAATTTATTTCAGACTCCAGTAGAGTTGCTTTTAAGTTTTCTATTCCACTCCAGGCAAGTATAAAGGTCCAATTTACTGAATACAATTTAACTTACTCCGAGGAAGATCCCATAAAAAAAGATATGTAATAAATATGATCAAATGTCCACAAAGAACCACGGCAAAAACAGATTTTTTTCCTTCTCCCTGCACTTACCATTTCTTTCTGTTTTGCCAGAAATGGAATTGATTTTTATATACATTGGGCTCAATATGTAAATAGAAATAAAAAAATACCGTAATACAAAGTCAGGGCAATTTATCCACTGCCACAATCGCTGGCTCCTGGCACATTAACATAGCCATTGCAGCTCTGGGTAAATTCCGATCAGGCGCTACCCAATGTACAAATCTGTAAGGCTGGCTGAAAGCTGTCATTAGAAGTCACAAGAAAAACATGCTCAACTGGCACATTAACTATATTGCGGGTCTTATGCAATACCCCAACACAACTCTAACAGACTTCTTACCCTTTGATAGGGTAATGCCCAGAGTCAAACTATGAGGACTTAAATCACTATAACTAAGGGCAGTCTGCCCGAAATGCGCCAGGGACCGTTTGAGTGGGTTTGGTTTGAACTTAAAATAAAATATGTTCACTTCTATATAAATTGTTATACTGAAGTGTGTTTAAGTCCTCTATCTTTCCTGCTGGATTCCTTATAGAGATTATTGTTCTCTTCCATTGGTTGTCTACAAATTGTACCATCGAGTAATTGAATTTACTTTGTTGGGCAAATTTTTGTGTGTGTGATTTGCCAAAGTGTTAGGATTAATTTCAACAAAAAAACAGAAAGGGAAAGTTAAATATTTGGCTTAAATTTGGTTTAAAATGCATTTTAGAAGAGTAAAATTCAAACATTCATCCATCCATCTTTTCCTTTTGGTCCTTCGATTGCACAGATTGTTCTTTCAATATGTGTAATACTCCAATTATGATGAAGATTAAACTGCAAAACACTCCTTAATTTATTATGTAGAAAGCTTCATGTTTCTAGCAAAGACAGTTCCCTTTGTCAAGCTTGGTTGCCATGAAAATGGAAGCATGGGTGTATCAGTAGGTGTGTGTGCCTGTGTGGTGTTAGGGGCTAAGTTTTTGTGTTTTTTGAATGTAAAAAAACTTTTTTTAAGGTTTGAGTATGACTGTATGGTTGTCATGAAAACATAAGGTTTGGTTGATTGTGAGGCTGTCTCTGTAGGCGTCTGTGTGGTGTCAGGGGCTTAGATTTTATTTAGGGTTTATTCTGAAGGTGCAACAGAAGGCTTTTTATATAACGCTAACTTGCTTAGAGTCCACAATTACCTTTTATCTTATTGTCCTCTTAAGTAGACCATACAGCTAGTGGCCAGTATAGATGGACTAGAACTTTAACCCAAGTTTGAGCCAAACTTATCGAGTTCGAACAGACTCGGACTTCACAAACTATCCTCACAAACTATTCTCGGACTTTCAAACTTTCGGTAATTATCAACGCGGGCGATCGAAAGTACCGCATGTGAGAATAAAGTCGATTATTTTAGAGTTCTGGATATTCAAACATGTTCCCAAGACCATTTCCCAGGTCCCAGAGCCATTTACATTAAGTTACCATTGATATTTTAATTGTATTTCATTAGAACTTTTCAAACTATTTGACTCCCATTGACTTTAATAGGTCATACCTTTGTGTAGTGCCAAAGACTTCACATGTAAATCAGCTGTACAATCAGACATGTCTTATCAATATTTTATTAAAAATGTTTCCCTTTAAAAACAGATCTCGTGGCATCATGAAAAAAAGAGTTTGTACAGTTGCAGGAGATTTGATCCATACAATAGGATCAACTTGTAAAAACACCACCTGGTTTTATGGTGAATGGATGATAAGTAGCAGTAACAAAGTCAGAGTTCCATATGCTCTGCTTTAGCTAATCCTGCTGGATGATGATGTGTAATTTTCCAAATGTATCAGATGGTGGTGCCATGCAGTTGAACTAGCAATTTACAAGCAAGAGAATGTCTTTTCTATAGAAATAATATTTTGCAAATAACAGTATTTTCTCAAAGAGAAATAATATTTTGCAAATAACAGTGCTTTCTCAGTATTGAACTTTTTCTTTGAAATTTGCAGTTTTTGGATGTGACTGAGGATTTACTGGCATTTACTTTCAATAAATGAACTTGACATTTTTGTATTCTGATTTAGTTCGTATTGTTTTTATTTTCTTACATAGCACTGAACACACTATGCAGCGCTCTACAATTATTGTATTTTATTAATTATATCCATTCATGTCAGGCCAGGCAACAAAGAGTAGGGCGCGAAACGCATCTGCTCTGCTCACGGCCCTAACAGTGACCTACACTGGACGTCCTGACTGACTTACCTTGAGTTGGTAGCTATGCACTTTATTTGTCTAATACACTTTATTTACTGATACCTCCATTATTTATGCTCCAACAAAAGTTATACACTGAGTCTTTAAGTTTAGGTCGCTGAGGTTCTTTTTAAGTGTTTTAAAGTGTTTTTATTCATTGATAACCCTGATGTGTATAATAAAGGTTTTTTAATTGTCTATAGAGTGTGCACAGTAGTTTTGTTTTGCTTTAGACTATCAGGGAGATTCAATAAAAGTTCTTATCGTTAAAAATGGTGCTAATTTTGCCCAACCAGTCAGATCTTATTCAACATTTGAAAGCTAACATCTGATTGGTTGGGGCAAAATTAGCACCATTTTAAAGAATAAGACCTTTTATTATGAATAACCCTGTATATTTTTTAACTACTTTGAGGCCCCTCTTCCCATTTGGGAATTATTTAGCTGGTGCTGGGTTAATTTTTTGATTACTTACCCTGCTTGTGAAGGTTCTCATTCATCCAGGTCATGGTATATCTGTTGTATTCAATTAGATCAACTGGACTTGAAATGTAGTTCTTGAAGATGTTTCGCTAGTCATCCGACTGGCTTTCTCAATTCAGAATGACTTGTACAAGAATCTGTGGCAATTATGTACCCTGGAAAATCCCAATTAGCATATCACAGCCAGGTGTTAAGGGTGTGATTGGATAGTGGCTAAGAGGTGTTATAGGAACGCCCAGAGTAAGGTGTTAAAACAGCATTGTCTGCCATGTACACAATGCACACAACCTTTTAGTATGCCTTGTAATTGTTGGGAAACCTGGTGGAAACTCACTCAAACACAGGAAAAACATCCAGTCTCCTTGCAGTTTCATACATATGTAGAAAAGAAATGACTGTAGCTTGGCCATGATACAGTGATTTTAAAGGCTACAGCAAACAACCCTGACCCTATAGGTACAAATCGAAGCACTGGGGTTAAATAAAACATGTATTATTTTTGCCAGGTACTATTTTAGATGACACAAGTGTGCATTATTCAAATTTTTTTTATCTTTGACCTATGCTTTGATCTTTAAGCTGGGTACACACCATACAATAATTTGACCTGACCGACATACATTTTAGTGTTTCGGTCGGTCGGGCCTAATTATTGCATGGCGGTTCTGACCGATCACCGAATCGGACAAAAGCATGATCGGACGGGTCGAAAAACAATTACCGATTGTGCGGTCCTCTATGGATCGGTTGCGGTAAATGTTGGATGCAGCTGCTTTTGCGGTGAATGACAGTCCTTCCTCCAGCCCGACCGGTCAAAAGCCTCGAACAGCTGGTCAGGAGGAAGAATTGTAACGTGTATACCAGCCTTTAAGTACTCATTCTGGGTATACAAAGTCTAGATTTGACAGATCACAAACAGATTCCATAGGCTATATACACACAGTTCAGACATCATTGGGGTGGGCTGCTATTGGTTCCCTATACTAAAGTATAGGGGGATAGAAATCTTTGCTCACTTTTTTGCCACGCACATGGTTAATACATGTCTGATCCTGACAGACCCAATGGGATTGGTCTTGAATCTGTACTATGTGTGCGCAGCTTTAGTCAGATCTGCTCCCTACTGACCAATTCTTCTAAATCAGAACACCCAGACCAAACATATACATAGACATTATATAATTGCAGTGTAATGGGTGTGAAATAATTTAAAAAGGTTTTAATATGAGGGGAAAGTAATAAGAATAAACAAGGAAGAAGCACAGAAAGAAGAGTTATGAACAAAAGTTTCTAAAAATGTTATTTACCTATATTTTCCAGAGCTATATTTTTTAAAAATAAAAATGTTATGGTAATACAAATAAAAATGTATTTATATTAAAAAGGTGTCAGCTTAAATAGAAATAAAAAATAATAAATGAATATATATGCATCAGAATACTGTATCTTATGACTGTTGGAGAAAATGGTAATTGGACTACCTGGAGGAAACCTATGGAATTCAAACTTTTTGTCTAAGTGTTGCATTATTAATTTGGCTTAAAAAACAACAAATATATGTTCTTTTTAGTTTTCTTTTTACTTACTTCTACTCTTTAACTCTTCCCATTTTTTGGATGGAATCTCCTCCCAAAATAATACTAAAATTGGGCAGAGAACTTAAAGCTTTGGTCTAAATATAACTTTTTTGCCAGCCAATGTAATTTATTCCAGTTTTCAAGCCCAAAACACAAAATAGGGAAACGGTGCTTTCTTCTAGTTAAAGGGTATCGCCACTGGAAAACAAAAAAAAAATTGCCATTTAGTTTTATTGATGAACGGGAGGTAAAGGAACTGTGTCTTACCTCCCATTCTTCAATAAAACCTGCAGGAGCCAGGAGAAAAGGTAAGATACTTACCTGATCGCTCGCTCCTCCCCTGCCTAGTCTGACAGGTCTGGGCGGAAGGTAAGACACAGCTCCTTTACTTCCCGTTCTTCAATAAAACTAAATGGCCAATGGAGATGCCCTTTAAGGAATCACAATTTATCAGGAAATTTCTGGACATTTTTTGTCCATTTGCTTTGAATGGGTAGAACCTTCCAATACACACATTCCAAGACACGTTTTCAGAGCTGAACAGCCACTTTTTTAAAAATGAAATGCACCTGGATCTGAGGCATACTGAAACTCAAATTGTCTCTTCCTGACACAAACACACAAAACACACACATACACAAAATAGAAACATAAAAAGTAAAAAATATCATATCAATGCATATCAAAATCAATGATGAAATTTAGTACAGTCATAAATACAAAAACATTACCCCAACCCCACACATACACAGGTACTCACACCTACTTAAAAGGCAACTAAAGCCTCATTACAATATTTAATTACCTCTCATTTTAATGTGGGTGCTGGGAAATTTACTGTACTAACTTGGGGTTTGTGTTTTTCTTCCAGTATTCCAGCATTGCACAGTGCTCTGACCATTGTGTTCTTTGAACATGCCAAATCCTAAATTACTGAAGGAACTTGTTAACAGCAGGTCACCTCACCAGTAGTCTCTAGCCAATCCTCTTACATGTGTGGGGGCATGTGACTGAGGTCAGGATGTGTGGCCAGACACTGCACAGGTACACACACACAGCTACTGATGCACCTCTACGCCCACTCCACCCTTCTTTAACCATGTCAATCATACACACAATAAAAGTACAATATGTATTTTGCCAAAGTTTAAAGCATGTCCTCCTTAATTACCATAGCAATGTTATTGTTTTTTATCACTTGCAGCACACACAGACACACACATTAATAAGGCTCTCTGCAACCATGGCCTGTTGTCTATAACCCCAATCATTCCACTGACAGAATCCAACACACTGACACAAAGGAGAAAGCTGCTCTAGGATGCCCTACCCACCCCCCCAAAGTTGCAGTAAAATATTAGAAAATAAATATAGAGGATTCAGTATAAGCTTATTACTGCTTCTATGAGCTTGGGTGACTGCTCATCACTGGTGTGATATTATAACTTGCATGGCCCTTTCAAAACATTGTAATTGAAACAAACGTTATTGTATTACTTTTCCATAAATTATGCCATGCAGTGCCATAATAGATTCACAGAAAGATGGAATAAAAGTTCCAATCAGATGTTAGATTTCAAATAAACTGATTGGTTGGGGCAAAATTAGCACCATTTTTAACGATAAGAACTTTTATTACATCTCCCTGCTTATGTCTTAGATCATGTGTTTGCTTATCTCCTGTGGGCTACATTACTAGATACAGCATATGACTAGGCTGATGCACTGTCCACCTTTTAGTTGTTTTATGTCTCTATACCCCATGGGTATAAAATTGTCTCTATTTTACAATGAACTTGAACTGATATTTATTAACCTGGTTTTTTTTTCTTAGTAAGTTGTTCAGAAAACCCCTTAATTATTAATTAAGGACAGTAACATACTTGAAAGGGTTTACATGTAACCATGGTAACATCTTTTCTAACTTTAAGGGAATCATAGCAAACTGTAAGTTAGATTAAAGGGAATGAATCTGTTATATAGAGCAGAGCAGCAGGGAAGGAGATCATGCTTTCCTGCCTTACATTTCATGTTATGCCAGGCTTCTTTTCTGGCACTCTGTGAACTGGAGCAATAACAGATTGTGAATATGGTATACTTTACCTAGACGTTTTAAGCAGCAGAATAGCTTTCTTAAAATACGGTTTAAAGGAGAACTTTGTAAAAATGCAAATGACCCTGCATGTATTTTATACCAGTTAACTGACAGTTGTATCTCTGACCTTTCTGTTTTTGGAGACATCGGCTGCATAATTCTGCAGATACATGGGAAGCAGTTACAATATGATTCGGTGCAGTAAATATCAAAAACCAAGGTAACAGTCACCCTTTTGCTAGAAAGATAGAATACTGGATATCTTTGTTTCTTTTTTTTCACGAACGGCGTGTGGCTGTTTTGTTTGCAGTTGAGGATTGATCCAAGAAACTAATGCTGGCATGCTTATTATACCGGCCATAACTTCATTAGTCATTAGATGTAGATTTAATGTTTGATCATTGAATCTATCTAATATCTATAAACTCCTTACGTTCCTGCTACATTTCCTGTACTTGCCCTTTTTATTTTATGATCAAATTCTGGCCACAAAAGGATAGGTCCAGGCAGTTGTTCAAACATTTTAGGTATGTTGGGAAATAAGTTTCCTAATGTATGGTAAGCTTAAAGGCTATGTCCACCCTGAAAAATTTTTTTTAATATATGGTCCCCCCTGGGCTCCCAGCCCCAACCGCTATAATTTTTTTTTTAGAAAGCCCCCCAAACTCTAACTTACTCCCTCGATCCTCCGCCGCGCTCCCGGCCCTCTGCTTGCAAGGAAATGCAAGCAGAGGGGCGGGACGGCAGCCGCGTCTGTGATTGGCTAGCGCAGCCATCACAGACGCGCTCCGGCAGCTCACTTCGCCGGAGGAAAGAGGAAGGTAAGTAAGAGTTTGGGGAGCTTTCTAAAAAAAAAAAATATGCGTTGGGCTGGGAGACATGGGGGAGCACAATATTAGGGGGATTTACAGGGAGAGGATAGTAGAACGAGGGAGAGGGAGAGAGGGAGGGAGGGGGAGGGAGGGGGAGAAGGGCTGCAGTACGCATGGCAAAAATCTACCTGAGGCCAGCTAGCAGGCAGTGTCCTATATGGACTCTGCTAGCCTCCTGGTAGTCATTTTGGGGACTTTGGGGGGGACTACAGGAGAACCCTATGGGAGCGGGATTGAGTAAGATTAAACTACACTACATGGTGGGGCCAGTAGTTGGGGGGATTATAGTTTTGGGGGTGGACATGCCCTTTAAAGCTAGAAGTTCCTACAGGTACTTAAATAAAGCTCATTTGGCAACCAGAAATGATTTGGATGAAATAAGTTTAACATTTAATTTAATTAAAAAAGAACTGAAAAACAGAGAACAACCAATTTTCTGTTCATGACCTGAGTTGGGGCTGTAATTTATCCAAAGGACTCATAGGAACCATGAGTCCTATGAGCTGTCATTTGAGATTTCAAAAATTACTTAGTTCTCCCTATTTACCTGGTCTTGTTTACATATTATAATGATGCCATATTTATTGTGATTCAATGCCAATATGTAGATAACATCTTTAGGCAACAATCATGTACATGGCCTAGTTTCATTTTATAATCAAGTACAAGGCCCTGGTTAACAAAATCCTTTCCTGTAAATTAAATTGGGTATCATCAACAGCCCAGCATTTTAGCATTGTGCAATTCCCCATTTTGTACAGTACAGAATCTAAAATGCTCATAGTGTTCAAGTTTTCATACACTCAAAACATTAATGCTAATCAAAATGACTGTAATGAATGTATTTCACATCATAAAAAAGTACCTCCGTTTTAATAACCAAACTGGCATTCGTTATCTGATTTCATTCTTTGCAGCTATTATATTCACCTTGTTACAAGCAATAATTCTAAAGCAAATATGCAATGGATCTGTCATTACTATTATGGTATATGAATTTGTCTTTTTTCCAAGTGAAGACAAAAAGACTTTTGATAGCCCTTTAGACAAATTGATAAAAAGGCAGTCTGATACAAAGGGACATAAGATTTGTGCTAACAGATTTAATGTTCCTTTTGTTGCAGACAACTTTCAAGTAGTGCTAAAAATGGTTGAACAAACAGACTTCTAAACAGAAAGATAATTAGTCTTAACTCTGCAGTGACAAAGCTCTATTTTCTTTAAAAAATCAATTCTGAAACATAGCCCAGACATTGAAATAAAAACAATTCTGAATGTAACTGATGATAATTTAGCTATTATTTATTTTTGTTTATAAATGGAAATATGATATTATAGATTCTATAAAATCTTTCTGGCATCCCTAAAAATGCCACTGACTGGCATCCGCTCCTGTGATTGGCTAAGGCCATTCCGTAGCCAATCACAGGAGCGGATGCCGGTCCTGCCCCTCTTGCTTGACTTCCGTGCTCGGAAAAGGCACGGGAGTTAAGCAGAAGGCATCGGGGGAACGAAGGCTGGTAAGTAGATTTGGGGGCATCTTTGGCAACTGTAAACCTCACGAGGTCGAGGTTTACAGCCTTTTCCTAGCAGATACTATCAGAGTTATTCAATAAAAGTTCTTATCGTTTAAAATGGTGCTAATATTGCCCCAACCGATCAGATATTAGCTTTCAAATGTTAAATAAGATCTGATTGGTTGGGGCAAAATTAGCACCATTTTAACCGATCAGAACTTTTATTGAATCTCCCTGTAAATTTTTGTTTGGGAGATGGACATACCCTTTAATGTATTTATACACAGTAATCATAATTTATACACAGTTTGCATAATTGTAATATTGTTACATGATTGATGTTACAAAAATTTTGATAAGCCTAAACGTAAACTATAACATGTGAGGCAGCAATCCAGGGTGCTGTGTTTTTGTTCCATTCTCCTTTAACTATTTTATATTCTAGGACAACAAAAAAAATATAAAATTTACTGCATCTATTAGCAGGAACAACACTAAACTATATTGAGTTAATAACTTTCCATCTGACTATGCCATTTTTCTTCTGTAATAAGAAGATGGTTTGTGTGTATGCTGCAGTACAGGAGATAACACAGCAAGGGGTCTATTGAAAATAAATTCTAGAGGAGTTATTGCTATCTCTCAACAGCTGCGAACTAAGAAGTTTAACATCCACAAGCATTTAATATAGATTTAATTTTACGCAAATTGCCTGTAGAACTGCTTTTTTTTTTCTTTTAAAGGAAAGTTTAAGTAAAACTGCCAGGCTTAAAAGTTATTGCTGATTCTACAAGGGATAATGTAGGAATTTTAATAATGCAACTTAAAAATAAACAGTAATCACTTCTCAATCTCTCTGTCTCTTCTTCCTGGGAAACCAGACATGCTGTTCCCAATCCCAGTGATGATTTTATCCTAACTTTATTAGGATACTTATTTTGATACTACACTCCTTCAAATAGAACCACACACTTTGTCTCATTTACTGTCAGAGGTAAATTGTGATCTACCCAGAGTAATTGTGTTATATCTCACTACCAGCCATGTGACCTGACATTTTCCCACTTCCCTTTTTAACATTGATAATAACCCTATAAGCAGACAGTATTTAACCCTTTATCCCCGATTGCCAGACTACCAATCTAAAACTGAACAGTAGTATAACGGTCAGGATTATTTTGGTTTGACTGACCATGTGGTCTTCAAAAGTTACAGACACATCTGATCAGATTTTTGGACTATTTTGACAATGCTGTAAATCACCAAAATAAATTTCAGCAACATTTTAAGACGCTCAACAGAAATATGGTACAGAGTGGTTGATTGGGTGGAAATATTGATCCATGTGTACCTGGCCTCTAGTCTTGTCTTAAAGGAGAACTAAACATTTGTTCGTGTAATATTTCTATACCAGAACCAATGTAAATAATGTTAAGAACATTTTACCTGATCAAAAAATGCATTTCTATTACTTTACTTTTTCACAGCCTACTTCATTTCTAGCCAAAGGCATCTCCAAAGAAGTCTGTAAAGAATAAAACTTCTTCCCTAGTAACAGGGCAAGTTGAATGTGGAAACTTTTTACTTTTACATTTTTTACATGAATTTCATGTCTCCGTATAAAGAGAAATTGCTTAAAGGGTCACTCAAACAACTTTACATTATCTGAAAGTACAATTTGAGAGAAGTAAATGGTGATACTCACATTTTTATCTGTGCTTGCTTTGTCATTAAATCATTAATATTTAGTGATTGCTAATTACCTCCACCCTCCCTTACTAACTGCCTTCTTGTAGTGTCTGCGACACTTATAAGTTCTGCACAGCCTCACCATAGACACTGCTCTGCTTACACACCTCCCTCCCTTCCCCCTGCCTTCTTTTCTCTGCTGACTCTCTTAATTGTTGCAGAAAGTCTGCTGGCAGGTAGCCAAAGATCCTAGTAAGAGGTCAGGGATAAATCACATATTATATCTGCTTCTGAAGTGACAGGTCTTTCCCTGTAAAAGCTGTGCTTTCAAATGATTTTTTTCAGAATCTACATCTCAGATTTAAAATTCAAAAAAAGTGTTCAAGCAGTGGGATTTTGCTTTATCTAAATGTACATTTTTTGAAAATTTAATTTTTTTATAGTAAAGATACTTTAAATGAACATTTCAATATGGCATTAGTTCTACTCAAATTAAAGCAAATTATTACCATGTACACATGCTGTAATAGAGTGAAAATGTGCACCTGGCCCTCTCTGGTGTTAAGAGGTATTTGGGAACATGACAGGATGCAAGGTTTTTATATTCTTCCTAAATGATTATTGCTTTTCACATCAGTTGCCAAAATGCCAATTAAAAATGTGATATAACGTTACAAGCCAGAGCGCCATAGCTTTATGGAAAATCTGATATATGTTGCAAGGAGCTATAAATATACATTCAGCAACTCCATTCAATACCAGTCCAGCTATTCCATTCAATACCAGCCCTCACTAAGGCACTTTAGTGTGAACGTTTAACACTGACATTGGAAGGGTTAAAACAAGGGCATCTTTTTAAAAGGTATATGTCCCTGTTTAATATTAAATGATCTCTAAGGCTGAGGCCACACGGTGAAAAGTGAGTGTGTTTCATGCACATTATGGTCCATTTGTGCTGCAAATCGAGCAATAGTCTGTTACCAGAGAACATGCGATCTGCAAAAAATTGATCGCATAAGCTCCAAAAATGGATCCCACTGTGCTACATGTCAATGTGGTATCCATGTGGGATATATATAATAATTGTTTTGCTGTATTAGTCCAATATATGTAGTAAAAAGTACTATGACACTTTTAATGGACTAACATGTATACACACATGCAATTCCCAAGGGAAGTAGCTGCAACCTTTTTGCGAACCCAGCCAAATAGGGAAACCCCTATAATAGATATTGCACAGGAATACAGTGAGTGACAGCCTGCCAGGGCAAGGCAGTGGGGTTTGTGTGTGTGTGTGTGTGGGTAATGGTTTCTGGAATCCCCCCTTTCTGCCTGCTCAGTGCTGTCTGGTGTTTTACCAGGGGGGCTTGGATCGGTCCCCAAACATTGTGTTGTCTTTACCTGTGCCTCCATCCTTACTAGAGAACTACAGTAGTTAGTGATAATGGTCACAGGTTAGTTACTGCACCATGGCTATATCTGCGATAGGTTAATAAATGATATGATCCTGTTTAATCTGATAATGAATGAATGGAACAGGAGGGTAAAGGAGAAGAAAGAACCATGGGAGTGGAGGATCCCTTACTGCCGAGATCCAGTGTACAGGGAGAATTGACATCTCAATATGCGCTGGGAGTGACCCCTCCCCATACCATCTAATTCATTAAACTGCCACAAGCTCTACACAGCAGCTGAACTATCTCCCAGCTCTTCCCTCTCTGTCTCCAATCACCGTGTTCCCTCCTTTCTACTCCCCTCTGATTGGGTCGCGCTCCTCCTCCAGTGTCCCAGTATCGGCCCTGCACTGCCATTGGCTAGTTCTTCACCTTCCTGCTTTCCGAGCCCTGATCTCCAGTGCCCAGTTGGCAGCTGATCGGTGGGGCGGCGAGACGTTTTTAGGCTCCGGATAATCTACTTTCCAATGTGAGGTTGGTCATTTCTGTTCATGGTTTGTGTAAAGACCTGTTACCCCCACATTCCCTGTGCCAGTCTAAACTGGACTACAGAGTTACACTTTACAGAGTTAGACTGTATATGAGACTCCAGGGTGAGATTACAGAGTAAGACTGTATATGAGACTACAGAGTGAGATTACAGAGTTAGACTGTATTTGAGACTCCAGAGTGAGATTATAGAGTAAGACTGTATATGAGACTATAGAGTGAGATTATAGAGTAAGACTGTATATGAGACTATAGAGTGAGATTACAGAGTTAGGCTGTATATGAGACTATAGAGTGAGATTACAGAGTTAGGCTGTGAATGAGATTACAGAGTAAGACTGCATATAAGACTCCAGAGTGAGATTACAGAGTTAGACTATATATAGAGATAACAGAGTAAGACTGTGTATGAGACTATAAAGTGAGATTACAGAGCAAAATTGTATATTAGACTACAGAGTGAGATTACAGTGTAAGACTGTATATAGAGATTACAGAGTAAGACTGTATATTAGACTACAGAGTGAGATTACAGACTAAAATTGTATTTGAGATTACAGAGTTAGACTGCATATGAGACTATAGAGTGAGATTGCAGTTAAACTGTATATAAGACTCCAGAGTGAGATTACAGACTAAGACTGTATATGAGACTATAGAGTGAGATTACAAAGTTACATATACAGTCACCGCTGTAATCTCACTCTGGAGTCTCATATACAGGCTAACCCTTTAATCTCGCTCTATAGTCTTATATACAGTCTAACTCTGTAATCTCACTCTGGAGCCTCTCAGCCAATCACGGACGCGGCTGCCGGTCCCGCCCCCTGCTTGCAGTGTCTTGCAAGCAGAAGGCCGGGCGGGGCTTCGAGGAAGAGGGAAGGTAAGTAAACATCTGGTCACTTTCTTAAATTTTTTTTAGCGGTTGGGGCTGGGGGGACTGTATTCTATTATAGGGCAAAGTTGATAATAAGGGGACATGCCCTTTTAAGCTTACCATCATTTACAATTCTCCTGACCCCATACAGTAAAGGGCCCTCTGACCCCCATATAGTAAGGGAACTCTGACCCCCATATAGTAGGACTCTCTGACCCCATAGATAAAAATGTCACCTAGGAGTTTGTAGTTTCAACTGTCCTTTGCACTGTACTAGCAGCTGTTTTTGCCCCAACTGAGGAGACCCATCAGATTTACAGCATCCAGTGACAGTGCTGAGTGAGTCCAGCAGCAGAATACAGGAAGCAGGAAGTGTAAAGGCAGATCAGCTCCTGTAACTTCTATGCAGGTTAACACAGCGCCACCTACTGGTACTATCTGCAATTGCAGAATTTGGATCTAAATTAGGACTTGACCCGAGTATAAGTAGAGGTTAGGTTTTCAGGCTAATTTTAAAGCCTGAAAAATTCGACTTATACTCGAGTACATATGGTAGTTCTATATATTCTCTCCCATTTTGAAAAATCAGTTGATTTCATACCCTTTGCTGTTCCCTGCTGTTGACATTAGTGAGCTGACATTTAAGTTCTAACTTTCAGATACACCACATCCTTGGAATGTTCCTTAAAGTAATTTCTACTGATTGCTGTGGATGGTCAAGATGCTCAGATCTCTACTGAGCAACTGAATCAACCCAGGCTCTGGGTCAAGGGCAAGACCATAACGTTCTCTACTAGGGGGTCCTGCAAACTGGAGTCAGTATTTCATTGCATTTATTTATATACACAGACAAAATGCTGAATTGGCAGATTAAGGTCATGGATGAAAAATATACTGCTCTTTTTCTGAAAAATACATGTATTTCACTGAACTTCCCCTTCAAGCAAGCGTGCATGTTAAATGCAAATCTCAATTAGCAATGGCAAGGGATGGTGGGGAAAAACTCTCTATAGCAAGTTATCAAAAGATAACTCACTGTAGTCTAAATAACAGACTCTAATCTCACTCCTATAGTTTCATATGCACTCACTCTGTAATCTCACTCTATAGTCTCATATACACTCACTCATAGTCTTATATCACGTCAACTCTGTAATCCACTCTGGAGTGTCATATACAGTCTAATCCTGTAATCTCACTCTGGAGTCTCATATACAGTCTAATGCTGTAATCTCACTCTGGAGTCTCATATACAGCTAACCCTTTAATCTCGTCATAGTCTTATATCATCTAACTCTTGTAATATCACTCTGGAGTCTCATAACAGTCTAACCCTGTAATCTCACTCTGGAGTCTCAATACAGTCTAACCCTGTAATCTCACCTGGAGTCTCATATACATGGCTAACCCTTATCTCACTCTATAGTCTCATATACAGTCTAACTGTATCTCACTCTATAGTCTCATATGCAGTCTAACTCTGTAATCTCACTCTGGAGTCTCATATACAGTCTAACTCTAATCTCACTCTATAGTCTCATATACAGTCTAACTCTGTAATCTCACTCTATATTCTCATATACAGTCTCATCTGTAATCTCACTCTGGATTCTCATATACAGTCCTACTCTGTAATCTCACTCTGGAGTCTCATATACAGTCTAACCTGTTACTCACCCTATAGTCTATAGTCATATACTGTCTAACTCTGTATCTCACTCTGGAGTCTCATATACAGTCTTACTCTTTATCTCACTCTGGAGTCTCAATACAGTCTAACTCTGTAATCTCACCCTATAGTCTCATATACAGTCTTACTCTGTAATCTCACTCTGGATCTCACATACAGTCTAACGCTGTTATCTCACTCTGGAGTCTCATATACAGTCTAACTCTGTAATCTCACTCTATTCTTATATACAGTCTAACTCTGTAATCCTACTCTATAGTCTTATATACAGTCTAACTCTGTAATCTCACTCTGGAGTTTCATATACAGTCTTATCTGTAATCTCACTCTGGAGTCTCATATACAGTCTAACTCTGTAATCTCACCCTATAGTCTCATATACAGTCTTTCTCTTGAATCTCACTCGGAGTCTTATATCAGTTATAACTGTAATCTCACTATAGTCTCATATGCAGTCTAACTTTGTAATCTCACTCATAGTCTCATATACAGTCTTACTCTGTAATCTCACTCTGGAGTCTTATATACAGTTTAACTGTAATCTCACCTATAGTCTCATAGTCAGTCTAACTCTGTAATCTCAAATACATTTACTCGTAATCTCACTCTGTAGTCTATATAACAGTCTTACCTGTAATCTCTATTACAGTCTTACTCTGTAATATCACTCTGTAGTCTAATATACAATTTTACTCTGTAAAATCACTTTAAGTCTATATACAGCTTACTCTGTTATCTCTATATATAGTCTAACTCTGTAATCTCACTCGAGTCTTATATGAAGTCTTATTCTGTAATCGCATTCTATAGTCTCATATACAGTCTAACTCTGTAATCTCTATATACAGTCTTACTCTGTAATCTCACTCTGGAGTCTCATCACATCCTAACTCTGTAATCTCACTCTATAGTCTCATATACAGTCTTACTCTATAATCACTCTATAGTCTCATATACAGTCTTACTCTATAATCTCACTTTGAGTCTCAAATACAGGCTAACCCTTTAATCTCGCTCTATAGTCTTATATACAGTCTAAATCTGTAATCTCACTCTGGAGTCTCATATACAGTCTAACCCTGTAATCTCACTCTGGAGTCTCATATACAGGCTAACCCTTAATCTCACTCTATAGTCTTATACAGTCTAACTCTAGTAATCTCACTCGGATTCATATACAGTCTAACCGTATCATCACTCTATAGTCATATCAGTCTAACTGTATCTCACTCTATAGTCTCATCAGTCTAACTCTTAATCTCACTCTGGAGTCTCATATACAGTCTAAACCTGTAATCTCACTCTATAGTCCATATACAGTCTAACTGTAATCTCACTCTATAGTCTCATATGCAGTCTAACTCTTTAATCTCACTCTGGAGTCTCATATACAGTCTAACTCTGTAATCTCACTCTATAGTCTCATATACAGTCTAACTCTGTAATCTCACTCTGGAGTCTCATATACAATCTCTCTGTAATCTCACTCTGGAGTCTCATATACAGTCTAACTCTGAATCTTACACTCTATAGTCCTCATACAGTCTAACTCTGTAATCTCACTCTGGAGTCTCATACAGTCTACTCTGTAATCTCCCTCTATAGTCTCATATAGAGTCTAACTCTGTAATCTCACTCTGGAGTCTCATATACAATCTTACTCTGTAATCTCACTCTGGAGTCTCATATACAGTCTAACTCTGTAATCTCACTCTATAGTCTCATATACAGTCTAACTCTGTAATCTCACTCTGGAGTCTCATACAGTCTAACTCTGTAATCTCCCTCTAAGTCTATATAAGTCTCTGTAATCTCACTCTGGAGTCTCAATACAGTCTACTTCGTATCTCACCTGGAGTTCATATACAGTCTAACTCGTTATCTCACTCTGGAGTCTCATACGTCTAACGTCTAATCTGTAATCTCACTCTATAGTCTTATAACACATCTAATCTGTAATCTCACTCTGGAGTCTCATACAGTCTTACTCTGTAATCTCACTCTGGAGTCTCATATACAGTCTAACTCTGTTATCTCACCCTATAGTCTATAGTCATATACTGTCTAACTCTGTAATCTCACTCTGGAGTCTCATATACAGTCTTACTCTGTAATCTCACTCTGGAGTCCATATACAGTCTAACTCTGTAATCTCACCCTATAGTCTCATATACAGTCTTACTCTGTAATCTCACTCTGGAGTCTCATATACAGTCTAACTCTGTTATCTCACTCTGAGTCTCATATACAGTCTAACTCTGTAATCTCACTCTATAGTCTTATATACAGTCTAACTCTGTAATCTCACTCTATAGTCTTATATACAGTCTAACTCTGTAATCTCACTCTGGAGTTTCATATACAGTCTTACTCTGTAATCTCACTCTGGAGTCTCATATACAGTCTAACTCTGTAATCTCACCCTATAGTCTCATATACAGTCTTACTCTGTAATCTCACTCTGAGTCTATATACTTTAACTGTAATCTCACTCTATATCTCATATCATGTAACTTGTAATCTCACTCTATAGTCTCATATACAGTCTTAGTCTGTAATCTCACTCTGGAGTCTTATATACAGTTTAACTGCAATTCACTCTATAGTCTCATATGCAGTCTAACTCTGTAATCTCACTCTGGAGTCTCATATATCTAACTCTGTTATCTCACTCTGGAGCTCATATACAGTCTAACTCTGTAATCTCTCTATAGTCTTATTACAGTCTAACTCTGTAATCTCACTCTGGAGTCTCATATAACAGTCTTACTCTGTAATCTCACTCTGGAGTCTCATATCCATTCTACTCTGTTATCTCACCCTATAGTCTATAGTCATAATACTGTCTAACTCTTGTATCTCACTCTGGAGTCTCATATACAGTCTTACTACTCTGTAATTCACTCTGGAGTCTCATATAATACGTCTAACTCTGTAATCTCACTCTATAGTCTCATATACATCTTACTCTGTATCTCACTCGGGATCTCATATACGTGCTAACTCTTGTTATCTCACTCTGGAGTCTCTATACATCTAACTCTGTAATCTCACTCTATGTCTTATATACGTCTACCTCTGTAATCTCACTCTATAGTCTATATACATCTAACTCTGTAATCTCACTCTGAGTTTCATATAACAGTCTTACTCTGTAATCTCACTCTGGAGTCTCATATACAGTCTAACTCTGTAATCTCACCCTAAGTCTCATATACAGTCTTACTCTGTAATCTCACTCTGGAGTCTTATATACGTTTAACTGTAATCTCACTCATAGTCTCATATGCAGTCTAACTTTGTAATCTCACTCTATAGTCTCATATACAGGTCTCTCACTCACTCACTCTGGAGTCTCATATACAGCCTAACTCTGTAATCCTCAACTCTATAGTCTCATATACAGTCTTACTCTATATCTAACTCTATAGTCCTCATATACAGTCTTACTCTATAATCTCACTTTGGAGTCTCAAATACAGGCTAAACCCTTTAATCTCGCTCTATAGTCTTATATACAGTCTAAATCTGTAATCTCACTCTGGAGTCTCATATACATCTAACCCTGTATCTCACTCTGGAGTCTCATATACAGGCTAACCTTTAATCTCACTCTATAGTCTTATAAACATTCCTAACTCTTTAATCTCACTCTGGATTCTCATATACAGTCTAACCCTGTATCTCACTCTATAGTCTCATATACAGTCTAACTGTAATCTCACTCTATGTCTCATGCAGTCTAACTCTTTAATCTCACTCTGGAGTCTCATATCAGTCTAACCCTGTAATCTCACTCTATAGTCTCATATACAGTCTAACTTGTAATCTCACTCTATAGTCTCATATGCAGTCTACTCTTTAATCTCACTCGGAGTCTCATATACAGTCTAACTCTGTAATCTCACTCTTAGTCTCATATACAGTCTAACTCTGTAATCTCACTCTGGAGTCTCATATACAATCTTCTCTGTAATCTCACTCTGGAGTCTCATATACAGTCTAACTCTGCAATCTTACTCTATAGTCTCATATACAGTCTAACTCTGTAATCTCACTCTGGAGTCTCATACAGTCTAACTCTGTAATCTCCCTCTATAGTCTCATATACAGTCTAACTCTGTAATCTCACTCTGGAGTCTCATATACAATCTTACTCTGTAATCTCACTCTGGAGTCTCATATACAGTCTAACTCTGTAATCTCACTCTATAGTCTCATATACAGTCTACATTGTAATCTCACTCTGGAGTCTCATACAGTCTAACTCTGTAATCTCACTCTAAAGTCTCATATAAAGTCTAACTCTGTAATCTCACTCTGGAGTCTCATATACAGTCTTACTCTGTAATCTCACTCTGGAGTCTCATATACAGTCTAACTCTGTTATCTCACTCTGGAGTCTCATATACAGTCTAACTCTGTAATCTCACTCTATAGTCTTATATACAGTCTAACTCTGTAATCTCACTCTGGAGTCTCATATACAGTCTTACTCTGTAATCTCACTCTGGAGTCTCATATACAGTCTAAACTCTGTTATCTCACCCTATATCTATAGTCATATACTGTCTACTCTGTAATCTCACTCTGGAGTCTCATATACATCTTACTCTACTCTGTAATCTCACTCTGGTCTCATATACAGTCTAACTCTGTAATCTCACCCTATAGTCTCATATACAGTCTTACTCTGTAATCTCACTCTGGAGTCTCATATACAGTCTAATCTCTGTTATCTCACTCTGGAGTCTCATATACATTCTAACTCTGTAATCTCACTCTATAGTCTTATATACAGTCTACTCTGTAATCTCACTCTATAGTCTTTATATACAGTCTAAACTCTGTAATCTCATCTGGAGTTCATATACAGTCTTACTCTGTAATCTCACTCTGGATTCTCATTTCAGTCTAACTCTGTAATCTCACCACTATAGTCTCATATACAGTCTTACTCTGTATCTCACTCTGGAGTCTATATACAGTTTAACTGTAATCTCACTCTATAGTCTCATATGCAGTGTAACTTTGTAATCTCACTCTATAGTCTCATATACAGTCTTAGTCTGTAATCTCACTCTGGATCTTATATACAGTTTAACTGCAATCTCACTCTATATGCTCATATGCAGTCTAACTCTGTAATCTCTCACTCTGGAGTCTCATATACAGTCTAACTCTGTTATCCTCACTCTGGAGTCTCATATACAGTCTAACTCGTAATCTCACTCTATAGTCTTATATACAGTCTAACTCTGTAATCTCACTCTGGAGTCTCATATACAGTCTTACTCTGTAATCTCACTCTGGAGTCTCATATACAGTCTAACTCTGTTATCTCACCCTATAGTCTATAGTCATATACTGTCTCCTGTAATCTCACTCTGGAGTCTCATATACAGTCTTACTCTGTAATCTCACTCTGGAGTCTCATATATTACAGTCTAACTCTGTAATCTCACCCTATAGTCTCATATACAGTCTTACTCTGTAATCTCACTCTGGAGTCTCATAACAGTCTAACTCTGTTTATCTCACTCTGGAGTCTCTATACAGTCTACTCTGTAATCTCACTCATAGTCTTATATACAGTCTAACTCTGTAATCTCACTCTATAGTCTTATATACATCTAACTCTGTAATCTCCACTCTGGAGTTTCATATACAGTCTTACTCTGTAATCTCACTCTGGAGTCTCATATACAGTCTAACTCTGTAATCTCTCACCCTATAGTCTCATATACAGTCTTACTCTGTAATCTCACTCTGGAGTCTTATATACAGTTTAACTGTAATCTCACTCTATAGTCTCATATGCGTCTAACTTTGTAATCTCACTCTATAGTCTCATATACGTCTTAGTCTGTAATCTCACTCTGGAGTCTTATATACGTTTAACTGCAATCTCACTCTATAGTCTCATATGCAGTCTAACTCTGTAATCTCAAATACAATTTTAGTCTGTAATCTCACTCTGTGTCTAATATACAGTCTTACTCTGTAATCTCTATATACAGTCTTACACTGTAATCTCACTCTGTAGTCTAATATACAATTTTGCTCTGTAATCTCACTTTATAGTCTCATACACAGTCTTACTCGTTATCTCTATATATAGTCTAACTCCTGTAATCTCACTCTGGAGTCTTATTGCAGTCTTACTCTGTAATCTCATTCACCCCTAACTCTGTAATCTCACTCTATAGTCTCATATACACCTAACTCTGTAATCTCACTCTATAGTCTCATATACAGTTTTACTCTAAATCTCACTCACTATATCTCATATACACTTACTCTATAATCTCACTCTGGATGCCAAATACAGTCTAACTCTGTAATCTCACTCTGTAGTCTCATATACAGTCTTACCTCTGTAATCTCACCTGGAGTCTCATATACAGTCTAACTCTGTAAAGTGTAACTCTGTAGTCCAGTTTAGACTGGCACAGAGAATGTGGGGGTAACAGGTCTTTACACAACCATGAACAGAAATGACCAACCTCACATTGGAAAGTAGATTATCCGGAGCCTAAAACGTCTCGCCGCCCCCCCCGATCAGCTGCCAACTGGCATGGAGATCAGGGCTCGGAAAGCAGAAGGTGAGAACTAGCCAATGGCAGTGCAGGGCCGATACTGGGACACTGGAGGAGGAGCGCGACCCAATCAGAGGGGAGTAGAAGGAGGGAACACGGTGATTGGAGACAGAGAGGGAAGAGCTGGGAGATAGTTCGCTGCTTGTAGAGCTTGTGGCAGTTTAATGAATTAGATGGTATGGGGAGGGGTCACTCCCAGCGCATATTGAGATGTCAATTCTCCCTGTACCACTGATCTCGGCAGTAAGGGATCCTCCACTCCCATGGTTCTTTCTTCTTCCTTTACCCTCCTGTTCCATTCATTCATTTCACTTAAACAGGATCATTCATTTATTAACCTATCGCAGATATAGCCATGGTGCAGTACTACTACCTGTGACCATTATCACTAACTACTGTAGTTCTCTAAGGATGGAGGCACAGGTAAAGACAACACAATGTTTGGGGACCGATCCAAGCCCCCCTGGTAAAACACCAACAGCACGTGAGCAGGCAGAAAGGGGGGATTCCAGAAACCATTACCCACACACACACACACACCAAACCCACTGCCTTGCCCTGGCAGGCTGTCACTCACTGTATTCCTGTGCAATATCTATTATAGGGTTTTCCCTATTTGGCTGGGTTCGCAAAAAGGTGCAGCTACTTCCCTTGGGAATTGCATGTGTGTATACATGTTAGTCCATTAAAGTGTCATAGTACTTTTTACTACAATATTGGACTAATACAGCAAAACAATTATTATATATATCCCACGTGGATACCACATTGACTGTAGCACAGTGGGATCCATTTTTGGAGCTTATGCGATCATTTTTTGCAGATCGCATGTTCTTCTGGTAACAGACTATTGCTCGATTTGCACACAATGGACCATAATGTGCTGAAACCACTCACTTTTCAACCGTGTGGCCTCAGCCTTAGAGATCATTTAATATTAAACAGGGACATATACCTTTTAAAAAGATCCCCCTTGTTTTAAAACCCTTCCAATGTCAGTGTTAAACGTCACACTAAAGTGCCTTAGTGAGGGCTGGTATTGAATGGAATAGCTGGACTGGTATTGAATGGAGTTGCTGATGTAATTTATAGCTCCTTGCAACATAATCAAGATTTTCCATAAAGCTATGGCGCTCTGGCTTGTAACGTTATAATCACATTTTAAATTGGCATTTTGGCAACTGATGTGAAAAGCAATAATCATTTAGGAAAATATAAAAACCTTGCATCCTGTCATGTTCCCAAAATCCTCTTAACACCAGAGAGGGCTCAGGTGCACATTTTTCACTCTATTACAGCATGTGTAATGGTAATAATTTGCTTTAATTTGAGGAGAACTATGCCATATTGAAATGTTCATTTAAAGTATCTTTACTATAACAAATTAAATTTTTCAAAAAATGTACATTTAGATAAAGCAAAATCCCACTGCTTGAACACTTTTTTTGAATTTTAAATCGAGATGTAGATTCTGAAAAAAATCATTTGAAAGCACAGCTTTTACAGGGAAAGACCTGTCACTTCAGAAGCAGAATATAATATGTGATTTATCCCTGACCTCTTACTAGGATCTTTGGCTACCTGCCAGCAGACTTCTGCAACAATTAAGAGAGTCAGCAAGAAAAAAGAAGGCAGGGGGAAGGGAGGGAGGTGTGTAAGCAGAGCAGTGTCTATGGTGATGCTTGTGCAGAACTTATAATTGTCGCAGACCTACCAAGAAGGCAGTTAGTAGGAGGGTGGAGGTAATTAGCAATCACTAAATATTAATGATTTAATGACAAAGCAAGCACAGATAAATGTGAGTATCACCATTTACTTCTCTCAAATTGTACTTTCAGATAATGTAAATGTTTTGAGTGACCCTTTAAGCAATTTCTCTTTATACGGAGACATGAAATTCATGTAAAAATGTAAAAGTAAAAGTTTCCCATAACTCTGTAATCTCCCTTATAGTCTCATATAGAGTCTAACTCTGTAATCTCACTCTGGAGTCTCCTAACAATCTTACTCTGTAATCTCACTCTGGAGTCTCATATACAGCTAACTTGTAATCTCAATCTATAGTCTCTATACAGTCTAATTGTAATCTCACTCTGGAGTTCATACAGTCTAACTCTGTAATCCCTCTAAGTCTCATATAAAGTTAACTCTGTAATTCACTGGAGTCTATATACAGTCTTACTCTGTAATCTCACTCTGGAGTCTATATACAGTCTAACTCTGTTATCTCACTCTGGAGTCTCATATACAGTCTAATCTGTAATCTCAATCTATTCGTCTTATATACAGTCTAACTCTGTAATCTCACTCTGGAGTTCATATACAGTCTTACTCTGTAATCTCATCTGGAGTCCATATACAGTCTAAATCTGTTATCTCACCCTAGTCTATAGTCATATACTGTCTAACTCTGTAATCTCACTCTGGAGTCTCATATACAGTCTTACTCTGTAATCTCACTCTGGAGTCTCATATACAGTCTAACTCTGTAATCTCACCTATAGTCTCATATACAGTCTTACTTGTAATCTCACTCTGGAGTCTCATATACAGTCTAACTCTGTATCTCATCTAGGAGTCTATATACAGTCTAACTCTGTAATCTCACTCTATAGTCTTATTACAGTCTAACTCTGTAATCTCACTTTATAGTCTTATATACAGTCTAACTCTGTAATCTCACTCTGGAGTTTCATATACAGTCTTACTCTGTAATCTCACTCTGGAGTTCATATACAGTCTAACTCGTAATCTCACCCTATAGTCTCATATACAGTCTTACTCTGTAATTCATCTGGAGTCTTATATACAGTTTAACTGTAATCTCACTATAGTCTCATATGCAGTGTACTTTGTAATCTCACTCTATAGTCTCATATACAGTCTTAGTCTGTAATCTCACTCTGGAGTCTTATATACAGTTTAACTGCAATCTCACTCTATAGTCTCATATGCAGTCTAACTCTGTATCTCACTCTGGAGTCTCATATATACAGTAACTCTGTTATCTCACTCGGAGTCTCATAACAGTCTAACTCTGTAATCTCACTCTATAGTCTTATATACAGTCTAACTCTGAATCTCACTCTGGAGTCTCATATAAAGTCTTACTCTGTAATCTCACTCTGGAGTCTCATATACAGTCTAACTCTGTTAATCTCAACCTATAGTCTATAGTATATACGTCTAACTCTGTAATCTCACTCTGGAGTCTCATATACAGTCTTACTCTGTAATCTCACTCTAGTCTCATATACAGTCTAACTCTGTAATCTCACCCTATAGTCTCATATACAGTCTTACTCTGTAATCTCACTCTGGAGTCTATATACAGTCTAACTCTGTTATCTCACTCTGGAGTCTCATATACAGTCTAACTCTGTAATCTCACCTAAGTCTCATATACAGTCTTACTAACCTGCTAATCTCACTCTATAGTTATATACAGTCTAACTCTGTAATCACTCACCTCTGGAGTCTCATATACAGTCTACTCTGTAATCTCACTCTATTAGTCTTTCATATACAGTCATTAACTCTGACAGCTGCACACTCCCTCTATCCCTACCCTTGTATGTTCTATATTTTATACCATGTCTTGTTACTCTGTTAAGTCTATCACTCTGGCCCCCCGTCGTCATCCACCGCATTTAGTTTAACTGGTAATCCTAACTCTATTAGTCCATATCCCAGTTCTATTTCGTAATTCTCTACTGTCTTTCAGCCGCTCCCTCCACTTTATGCATTAAGTCTTGTCTCCTTAATCTCATCTGGATTTTCCCGTTTCGGTACTTATTATTGTACAGCAGTTGTACTGCAATCTCATCCTATAGTCTTTTTCACTCTTTATTGCCTATGTGTCTATACTCGCGCTCACACCTCCTCACAATGACATATTTTCGTTTAGTCTGTTGTTTTTTAATCCCTGTCCCAACCTTTGTGAGGTATATATACTATTCCATGTACTATTCTTGGTATCGTCTAGCTATCCCTTCCACCCTTCCTCCCTTGTACAGCGCTTTATTTATCACCCCACCTATTCTCTCTTTTGTTATGTTCTAGTATACATTTTGCCTCTTGTAATCTCATCTTTATAGTGATTTCATACATAATCACGTCTTTCACTCTTGCTTGATTTTCTCACTTTCTACTATACGCCCCCCTTGCTTCAACCAGATTGGACATCGCCCATCCGTCCCCTGGTTGTTCTTTTATATGCCATTTTTTAGTATTAATCTTTTGTTTTCTAACTGTCTCCTCCCCTCCCCCTCACCCATTGCTGATTTCCCTCACTTTATCGTTCCGCTTATAGGTCTCATTGAATTTACGGCCTTTATGTATCATTTGTCAAAGTTTCTCGTCTATACCCGCAGGTCATCTCCTCCGCCACCCTAGTCAATAATCTACCAAGCCGCCGTACCCCCCCCGCCTCACCTGTTTAATCGCACTTATGATATCGCCCACTTTTCTACCTATCAGGTCTTATTCTTACCCTTAGCTATATGTCTAATTCCTGGAGTCTCAAATTCACAGTCTAAAGCTTTGTTCCAATTCTTCAACTCTCGTCCACCCCCTCAGTCTCCCCACCACACTACCCCCAACTTGTTCATTTTTTACCTCTGTAAATCTTCACCCTGGCAGCTTTTCATATACAGTCTAACTCTGTAAAGGTAACTCGTAGCGCCCTAGTTCTTATCGTACACTGCCCGCGCCAAAATGACTTTTGGTTTTACATGTTTTTTTTTGTGTTCCTTTCCTTTCGGGGTTTGGTTATTATCCCGTTCTTTTTTTTTTGGTTTTGGTGGTAATTGGGTCTTTATTTCTTACAACGATAGGAGACAGAATTGGCAAGCTCTACATTTTGGATAAGTAGATTTATCGGGCCTATAAATATGTCTTCGCGCTTTTAATTCTGTCTCAGTGATTTATTGGTGTCCTGGCGTTGGTTGCTGTTATACGAGGTTTGGTAAGGTGTATATGGACTCTGTCATTGGTCAGTTGTCAGGGTGAATTTGGGCCTGGAGGAGGTCGTACCGACATCTGTTATGTACACTTACACTCGAACCAGGGTTTGTAGTATGGTGTGTATGTTTGTGGACACCCTTGTTGACAAGATTTGTACGAGATATTTTTGACGTACATTTGATGTCTCGGGAATTTGATGATTGTGGAGACGCAGCAGTCAAGCATTGCTCTAACGTTCAGTACTACGCTGTTCACAACCCCCATAACGAAGGCTGCACACTAACACCATGTCGACTACAAGTGACCGACAACCTGGGCGCTATGGTTTTATTTGGCGGTAGGTTGTGTAAATCCCAGCGCTCATGTGTTTGAGGCGACTATGTCCCCAATTTTCTCACCGTCGTATATTCTGCCGATTCACCCTCCCTTTCCCCCCTGTGCAGTTCATTATTTTGGTTCGCTTATGTCCTTTCCACTCCCCCATGGTTGTCGTCCTCCTGCTCTCTTACAGCCGTCCTGTTCTTACCATTATATCTTAATATGTATTCAGATTAAAACGGCCCTTCATATTCATTTCATGAACCTATTGCAGGGATAGCCTACTTATGTGTTGCCGTATCTAATACCTTTTTTGTGGCCATTATCATACTTACACTCTGGCCCCCTGTAGTCAGACTGTATATGAGACTCCAGAGTGAGATTAAAGAGTTAGACTGCATATGAGACTATAGAGTGAGATTACAGTTAGACTGTATATGAGACTATAGAGTGAGATTACAGAGTTAGACTGTATATGAGACTCCAGAGTGAGATTAAAGAGTTAGACTGCATATGAGACTATAGAGTGAGATTACAGTTAGACTGTATATGAGACTATAGAGTGAGATTACAGGGTTAGACTGTATATGAGACTCCAGAGTGAGATTACAGAGTTAGACTGTATAATGACTATAGACTATAGGGTGAGATAACAGAGTATGACGGTATAGTAGACTCCCAGTGAGATTACAAGTAAGACGTATGAGCGCCAAGTGAGATTACAGGTTAGACTGTATATAGACTATAGAGTGAGATTACAGAGTGTTGACTGTATATGAGACTCAGAGTGAGATAACAGAGTTAGACTGTATATTAGACTAGATTGAGATTACAGAGTTAGACTGCATATAGACTATAGATTGAGATTGCAGTTAAACTGTATATAAGACTCCAGAGTGAGATTACAGACTAAGACTGTAATGAGACTATAGAGTGAGATTACAAAGTTAACTGCATAGAGACGATAGAGTGAGATTACAGTTAAACTGTATATAAGACTCCAGAGTGAGATACAGAGTAAACTGTATGAGACTATAGGTGAATTACAGAGTTGACTGTATGAGACTCCAGAGTGAGATTACAGAGTAAGACTGTATATGAAACTCCAGAGTGAGATTACAGAGTTAGACTGTATTAAGACTATAGAGTGAGATTACGAGTTAGACTGTATATAAGACTATAGAGTGGATTACAGAGTTAGACTGTATATGAGACTCCAGATTGAGATAACAGAGTTAGACTGATATGAGACTCCAGAGTGAGATTACAGAGTAAGACTGTATATGAGACTATAGGGTGAGATTACAGAGTTAGACTGTATGAGACTCCAGAGTGAGATTACAGAGTAGACTGTATATGAGACTCCAGAGTGAGATTACAGAGTTAGACAGTATATGACTATAGACTAGGGTGAGATAACAGAGTTAGACTGTATTGAACTCCAGATGAGATTACAGAGTAAGACTGTTATGAGACTCCAGAGTGAGATTACAGAGTTAGACTGTATATAAGACTATAGATGTAGATTACAGATTTAGACTGTATAGAGACTCCAGAGTGAGATACAGAGTTAGACTGTATATGAGACTCCAGAGTGAGATTACAGAGTAAGACTGTATATGAGACTCCAGAGTGAGATTACAGAGTTATAACTTTATATGAGACTTTAGAGTGAGATTACAGAGTTAGACTGTAATGAGACTCCAGAGTGAGATTACAGAGTTAGACTGTATATGAGACTATAGTGAGATTACATAGTTGACTGTATGAGACTCCAGATTGAGATTACAGAGTAAGATTGTATATGAGACTCCAGAGTGAGATTACAGAGTTAGACTTATATGAGCTATAGAGGGAGATTACAGAGTTAGACTGTATGAGACTCCAGAGTGAGATTACAGAGTTAGAGACTTAATGAGACTATAGAGTAAGATTCAGAGTTAGACTTATATAGACTCAGAGTGATTACAGAGTAAATGTATATGAGACTCCAGAGTGAGATTACAGAGTTAAGACGTATGAGAGACTATGAGTGATTACAGAGTTAGACTGTATATGAGACTCCAGATGAGATAAAGAGTTAGACTGCATATGAGACTAAGAGTGAGATACAGTTAACTGTAATGAACTATAGAGTGAGATTACAGGGTTAGACTGTATATGAGACTCCAGAGTGAGATTAAAGATTTAGACTGATGAGACTATAGAGTGAGATTACAGGTTAGACTGTATATAGAGACTATAGAGTGAGATTACAGGGTTAGACTGTATATGAGACTCCAGAGTGAGATTACAGAGTTAGACTGTATATAAGACTATAGAGTGAGATTAAAGGGTTAGCCTGTATATGAGACTCCAGAGTGAGATTACAGGGTTAGACTGTATATGAGACTCCAGAGTGAGATTACAGATTTAGACTGTATATAAGACTATAGAGCGAGATTAAAGGGTTAGCCTGTATTTGAGACTCCAAAGTGAGATTATAGAGTAAGACTGTATATGAGACTATAGAGTTAGATTATAGAGTAAGACTGTATATGAGACTATAGAGTGAGATTACAGAGTTAGGCTGTATATGAGACTCCAGAGTGAGATTACAGAGTAAGACTGTATATAGAGATTACAGAGTTAGACTGTATATGAGACTATAGAATGCGATTACAGAATAAGACTTCATATAAGACTCGAGTGAGATTACAGAGTTAGACTATATATAGAGATAACAGAGTAAGGCTGTATATCAGACTTTAAAGTGATTTTACAGAGTAAAATTGTATATTAGACTACAGAGTGAGATTACAGAGTAAGACTGTATATAGAGATTACAGAGTAAGACTGTATATTAGACTACAGAGTGAGATTACAGAGTAAAATTGTATTTGAGATTACAGAGTTAGACTGCATATGAGACTATAGAGTGAGATTACAGTTAAACTGTATATAAGACTCCAGAGTGAGATTACAGAGTAAGACTGTATATGAGACTATAGAGTGAGATTACAAAGTTAGACTGCAATAACAGAACAGGAAGTGTAAGGAAGATCAGCTCCTGTAACTTTCTATGCAGTTAACACAGCGCCACCTACGGTTACTATCTGCAATGTGCAGAATTTGGATCTAAATTAGGACTTAGCCCGAGTATAAGTTGAGGTTAGGTTTTCAGGCTAATTTTAAAGCCTGAAAAATTCGACTTATACTCAAGTATATACGGTAGTTATTCTATATATTCTCTCCCATTTTGAAAAATCAGTTGATTTCATACCCTTTGCTGTTCCCTGCTGTTGACATTAGTGAGCTGACATTTCAGGTTCTAACGGCCCTTCTTCTTCCCAGGGTACATACATCCTTGGAATGTTCCTAACAGTTTTCTACTGATTGGCTGTTGGATGGTCAAAGATGCTCAGTCTCTACTGAGCAACTTAATCAACCCAGGCTCTGGTCAGGGGCAAGACCAAACGGTCTCTACTAGGGGGTCCTGCAAACAGGAAGTCATTATTTCGGTTGCATTTATTTATACACAGACAAATGCTGAATTGGCAGATTAAGGTCATGGGATGAAAAATACTGCACTGCTCTTTTTTCCTGAAAAATACATGTATTTTGCACTGAACTTCCCCTTCAAGCAAGCTGTGCTGTCAAATGCAATCTCAATTAGCAATTGGCAAGGGATGGTGGGGAAAAACTCTCTATAGCAAGTATCAAAAGATAACTCCTGTATATCTGTTGTATTCAATTAGATAAACTGGACTTGAAATGTAGTTCTTGAAGACGTTTCGCTAGTCATCCGACTGGCTTTCTCAATTCAGAATGACTTGTACAAGAATCTGTGGCAATTATGTACCCTGGAAAATCCCAATTAGCATATCACAGCCAGGTGTTAAGGGGTGTGATTAGATAGGTGCTAAGAGGTGTTATAGGAACGCCCAGAGTAAGTGTTAAAACACACATTGTACTGGCAGACAAGTTACAATGCTGTTTTAAACACTTACTCTGGGCGTTCCTATAACACCTCTTAGCCTTCTATCACACCCTTAACACCTGGCTGTGATATGCTAATTGGGATTTTCAGGGTACATATTGCCACAGATTCTTGTACAAGTCATTCTGATTGAAAAGCCAGTCGGATGCTAGCGAAACGTCTTCAAGAACTACATTTCAAGTCCAGTGATCTAATTGAATACAACAGATAACCATGACCTGGATGAATGAGAACCTTCACAAGCATATAACTCACTGTAGTCTATATACAGTCTGACTCTGTAATCTCACTCTATATTTCATATACACTCACTCTGTAATCACTCTATAGTCTCATAACCCTCACTCTATAGTCTTATATACAGTCTAATTCTGTAATCTCACTCTGGAGTCTCATATACAGTCTAACCCTGTAATGTCACTCTGGAGTCTCATATACAGTCTAACGCTGTAATCTCACTCTGGAGTCTCATATACAGGCTAACCCTTTAATCTCGCTCTATAGTCTTATATACAGTCTAACTCTGTAATCTCACTCTGGAGCCTCTCAGCCAATCACGGACGCGGCTGCCGGTCCCGCCCCCTGCTTGCAGTGTCTTGCAAGCAGAAGGCCGGGCGGGGCGTCTGAGGAGAGAGGGAAGGTAAGTAAACATCTGGTCACTTTCTTAAATTATTTTTATAGCGGTTGGGGCTGGGGGACTGTATTCTATTATAGGGCAAAAGTTGATAATAAAGGTGGACATGCCCTTTTAAGCTTACCATCATTTACAATTCTCCTGAACCCCATACAGTAAAGGGCCCTCTGACCCCCATATAGTAAAGGGAACTCTGACCCCCATATAGTAAAGGACTCTCTGACCCCATAGATAAATGTCACCTGAGAGTTTGTAGTTTCAAGCTGTCCTTTGCACTGTACTAGCAGCTGGTTTTGCCCCAAACTGAGGAGACCCATCAATTTACAGCATCCAGTGCAGTGCTGAGTGAGTCCAGCAGCAAGAATACAGGAAGCAGGAAGTGTAAAGGCAGATCAGCTCCTGTAACTTCTATGCAGGTTAACACAGCGCGCACCTACTGGTTACTATCTTGCAATTGCAGAATTTGGATCTAAATTAGGACTTGACCCGAGTATAAGTAGAGGTTAGGTTTTCAGGCTAATTTTAAGCCTGAAAAATTCGACTTATACTCGAGTACATATGGTAGTTCTATATATTCTTCTCTCCATTTTGAAAAATCAGTTGATTTCATACCCTTTGCTGTTCCCTGCTGTTGACATTAGTGAGCTGACATTTAAGGTTCTAACTTTCCAGCATACACCACATCCTTGGAATGTTCCTTAAAGTAATTTCTACTGATTGGCTGTTGGATGGGTCAAAGATGCTCAGATCTCTACTGAGCAACTGAATCACCCGCTCTGGGTCAAGGCAAGACCATAACGGTCTCTACTAGGGTCCTGCAAACTGGAAGTCAGTATTTCATTGCATTTATTTATACACAGACAAAATGCTGAATTGGCAGATAGTCATTGGATGAAAAAATTACTGCTCTTTTTTCCTGAAAAATCATGTATTTGCACTGAATTCCCCTTCAAGCAAGCGTGCATGTTAAATGCAAATCTCAATTAGCAATTGGCAAGGGATGGTGGGGAAAAACTCTCTATAGCAAGTATCAAAAGATAACTCACTGTAGTCTAATATACAGACTCTAATCTCACTCTATAGTTTCAAATGCACTCACTCTGTAATCTCACTCTATAGTCTCATATACACTCACTCTATAGTCTTATATACAGTCTAACTCTGTAATCTCACTCTGGAGTGTCATATACAGTCTAATCCTGTAATCTCACTCTGGAGTCTCATATACAGTCTAATGCTGTAATCTCACTCTGGAGTCTCATATACAGGCTAACCCTTTAATCTCGCTCTATAGTCTTATATACAGTCTAACTCTGTAATATCACTCTGGAGTCTCATATACAGTCTAACCCTGTAATCTCACTCTGGAGTCTCATATACAGTCTAACCCTGTAATCTCACGCTGGAGTCTCATATACAGGCTAACCCTTTAATCTCACTCTATAGTCTCATATACAGTCTAACTGTAATCTCACTCTATAGTCTCATATGCAGTCTAACTCTGTAATCTCACTCTGGAGTCTCATATACAGTCTAACTCTAATCTCACTCTATAGTCTCATATACAGTCTAACTCTGTAATCTCACTCTATAGTCTCATATACAGTCTAACTCTGTAATCTCACTCTGGAGTCTCATATACAGTCCTACTCTGTAATCTCACTCTGGAGTCTCATATACAGTCTAACTCTGTTATCTCACCCTATAGTCTATAGTCATATACTGTCTAACTCTGTAATCTCACTCTGGAGTCTCATATACAGTCTTACTCTGTATCTCACTCGGAGTCTCATACAGTCTAACTCTGTAATCTCACCCTATAGTCTCATATACAGTCTTACTCTGTAATCTCACTCTGGAGTCTCACATACAGTCTAACTCTGTTATCTCACTCTGGAGTCTCATATACAGTCTAACTCTGTAATCTCACTCTATAGTCTTATATACAGTCTAACTCTGTAATCTCACTCTATAGTCTTATATACAGTCTAACTCTGTAATCTCACTCTGGAGTTTCATATACAGTCTTACTCTGTAATCTCACTCTGGAGTCTCATATACAGTCTAACTCTGTAATCTCACCCTATAGTCTCATATACAGTCTTACTCTGTAATCTCACTCTGGAGTCTTATATACAGTTTAACTGTAATCTCACTCTATAGTCTCATATGCAGTCTAACTTTGTAATCTCACTCTATAGTCTCATATACAGTCTTACTCTGTAATCTCACTCTGGAGTCTTATATACAGTTTAACTGTAATCTCACTCATTAGTCTCATATCAGTCTAACTCTGTAATCTCAATACAATTTACTCTGTAATCTCACTCTGTAGTCTAATATACAGTCTTACTCTGTAATCTCTATATACAGTCTAACTCTGTAATCTCACTCTGTAGTCTAATATACAATTTTACTCTGTAAACTCACTTTAAGTCTGATATACAGCCTTACTTGTTATCTCTATATATAGTCTAACTCTGTAATCTCACTCGAGTCTTATATGAAGTCTTATTCTGTAATCGCATTCTATAGTCTCATAACAGTCCTAACTCTGTAACTCTATATACAAGTCTTACACTCTGTAAATCTTAGTCTGTAATCTCACTCTGGAGTCTTATATACATTTTAACTGCAATCTCACTCTATAGTCTCATATGCAGTCTACTCTGTAATCTCAATCAATTTTTAGTCTGTAATCTCACTCTGTCGTCTCAATATACCAGTCTTACTTCTGTAATCTCTATATACAGTCTTACACTGTAATCTCACTCTGTAGTCTAATATACAATTTTGCTCTGTAATCTCACTTTATAGTCTCATACACAGTCTTACTCTGTTATCTCTATATATAGTCTAACTCTGTACATCGCACTCTGGAGTCTTATATGCGTCTTACTCTGTAATCTCCATTCACAGCCTAACTCTGTAATCTCACTCTATAGTCTCATATACAGCCTAACTCTGTAATCTCACTCTATAGTCTCATATACAGTTTTACTCTATAATCTCACTCTATAGTCTCATATACCTTACTCTATAATCTCACTCTGGAGTCTCAAATACAGTCTAACTCTGTAATCTCACTCTGTAGTCTCATATACATCTTCCTCTGTAATCTCACCCTGGAGTCTCAATACAGTCTAACTCTGTAAAGTGTAACTCTGTAGTCCAGTTTAAGACTGGCACAGAGAATGTGGGGGTAACAGGTCTTTACACAAACCTGAACAGAAATGAACCAACCTCACATTGGAAAGTAGATTATCCGGAGCCTAAAAACGTCTCGCCGCCCACCGATCAGCTGCCAACTGGCACTGGAGATCAGGGCTCGGAAAGCAGAAGGTGAAGAACTACCAATGGCCGTGCAGGGCCGATACTGGGACACTGGAGGAGGAGCGCGACCCAATCAGAGGGGAGTAGAAGGAGGGAACACGGTGATTGGAGACAGAGAGGGAAGAGCTGGGAGATAGTTCCAGCTGCTGTGTAGAGCTTGTGGCAGTTTATGATTAGATGGTATGGGGAGGGGTCACTCCCAGCGCATATTGAGATGTCAATTCTCCCTGTACACTGATCTCGGCAGTAAGGGATCCTCCACTCCCATGGTTTCTTTTTCTTCTCCTTTACCCTCCTGTTCCATTCATTCATTATCAGATTAAACAGGATCATATCATTTATTAACCTATCGCAGATATAGCCATGGTGCAGTAACCTAACCTGTGACCATTATCACTAACTACTGTAGTTCTCTAGTAAGGATGGAGGCACAGGTAAAGACAACACAAATGTTGGGGACCGATCCAGCCCCCCTGGTAAAACACACAGACACACTGAGCAGGCAGAAAGGGGGGATTCCAGAAACCATTACCCACACACACACACACAACACAACCCCACTGCCTTGCCCTGGCAGGCTGTCACTCACTGTATTCCTGTGCAATATCTATTATAGGGTTTTCCCCTATTTGGCTGGGTTCGCAAAAAGGTTGCAGCTACTTCCCTTGGGAATTGCATGTGTGTATACTGTTAGTCCATTAAAGTGTCATAGTACTTTTTACACATTATATTGGACTAATACAGCAAAACATTATTATATATATCCCACGTGGATACCACATTGACATGTAGCACAGTGGGATCCATTTTTGGGCTTATGCGATCATTTTTTGCAGATCGCATGTTCTCTGGTAACAGACTATTGCTCGATTTGCAGCACAAATGGACCATAATTTGCACGAAACACAACTCACTTTTCACACCGTGTGGCCTCAGCCTTAGAGATCATTTAAATTAAAACAGGGACAATACCTTTTAAAAAGATGCCCTTGTTTTAAACCCTTCCAATGTCAGTGTTAAACGTTCACACTAAAGTGCCTTAGTGAGGGCTGGTATTGAATGGAATAGCTGGACTGGTATTGAATGGAGTTGCTGAATGTTATTTATAGCTCCTTGCAACATATACCAGATTTTTCCATAAAGCTATGGCGCTCTGGCTTGTAACGTTATAATCACATTTTTAATTTGCATTTTGGCAACTGATGTGAAAAGCAATAATCATTTAGGAAGAATATAAAAACCTTGCATCCTGTCATGTTCCCAAAACCTCTTAACACAACCAGAAGGGCCAGGTGCACATTTTTCACTCTATTACAGCATGTGTACTGGAAAATAATTGCTTTAATTTGAGGAGAACTATGCCATATTGAAATGTTCATTTAAAGTATCTTTACTAATAACAATAAATTTTTCAAAAAATGTACATTTAGATAAAGCAAAATCCCACTGCTTGAACAACTTTTTTTGAATTTTAAATCGAGATTAGATTCTGAAAAAAATCATTTGAAAGCACAGCTTTTACAGGGAAAGACCTGTCACTTCAGAAGCAGATATAATATGTGATTTATCCCTGACCTCTTACTAGGATCTTTGGCTACCTGCAGCAGACTTTCTGCAACAATAAGAGAGTCAGCAAGAAAAGAAGGCAGGGGGAAGGAGGGAGGTGTGTAAGCAGAGCAGTGTCTATGTTGAGCTGTGCAGAACTTATAGTGTCCCACACCACAAGAAGGCAGTTAGTAAGGGAGGGTGGGAGTAATTAGCAATCACTAAATATTAATGATTTAATGACAAAGCAACCACAGATAAAAATGTGAGTATCACCATTTACTTCTCTCAAATTGTACTTTCAGATAATGTAAAGTTGTTTGAGTGACCCTTTAAAGCAATTTCTCTTTATACGGAGACTGAAATTCATGTAAAAATGTAAAGTAAAAAGTTTTCCACATTCAACTTGCCCTGTTACTAGGGAAGAAGTTTTATTCTTTACAGACTTGCTTTGGAGATGCCTTTGGCTAGAAATGAAGTAGGCTGTGAAAAAGTAAAGTAATAGAATGCTTTTTTTTGATCAGGTAAATGTTCTTAACTTATTACATTGGTTCTGGTAGAGAAATATACAGACACAAATGTTAGTTCTCCTTTAAGACAGACTATAGGCCGAGGTACACAGGATCAATATTCCACCCAATCAACACTCTGTACCATATTTCTGTTGAGCGTCCTTAAAATGTTGCTGAAATTATTTTTGGTGATTTGCAGCATTGTCAAAATAGTCCAAAATCTGATCAGATGGTGTCTGTAACTTTTGAAACCACATGGTCAGTCAACACCAATAATCCTGACCGTTATACTACTGTTCAGTTTTAGATGGGTAGTCTGGCAAGCGGGAGATAAAGGTTAAATACTGTCTGCTTATAGGGTTATTATCAATGTTAAAAGGGAAGTGGGAAAATGGTCAGGTCCACTGGCTGTAGTGAGATATACACCAATTACTCGGGTAGATCACAATTTACCTCTGACAGTAAGAGACAAAGTGTGTTGGTTCTATTGAAGGAGTGTAGTATCAAAATAAGTATCCCTAATAAGTTGGATAAAATCATCACTGGGATTGAACAGCATGTCTGGTTTCCGGAAGAAGAGACAGAGAGATTGAGAAGTGATTACTGTTTATTTAAGTTTGCATTATTAAAATTCCTACATTACCCTGTAGAATCAGCAATAACTTTTAAGCCTGGCAGTTTTACTTAAACTTCCTTTAAAAGAAAAAAAAAAGCAGTTCTACAGGCAATTGCGGTAAAATGAAATCTATATTAAATGCTTGGGATGTTAAACTTCTTAGTTCGCAGCTGTTGAGAGATAGCAATAACTCCTCTAAATTTATTTTCAATAGAACCCCTTGCTTGTGTTATCTCCTTACTGCCTCATACACCAACCCATCTTCTTATTACAGAAGAAAAATGCATGTCAGATGGAAAGTTATTAACTCAATAGTTTAGTGTTGTTCCTGCTAATAGGATGCAAGTAAATTTTATATTTTTTTTTTGTCCTAGAATTAAAAATAGTTAAAGGAATGGAACAAAAACACAGCACCCTGGATGCTGCCTCACATGTTAAGTTTACGTTTAGGCTTATCAAAAATGTTTTGTAACATCCAATCATGTAACAATTATACAATTTGCAAACTGTGTATAAATTATGATTACTGTGTATAAATACATTAAAGGGTATGTCCATCTCCCAAACAAAAATTACAGGGAGATTCAATAAAGTTGATCGGTTAAAAATGGTGGCTAATTTTGCCCAACCAATCAGATCTTATTTAACATTTGAAAGCTAATATCTGATCGGTTTGGGGCAATATTAGCACCATTTTAAACGATAAGAACTTTTATTGAATAACTCTGATAGTATATCTGCTAGAAAAGGCGTAAACCTCGACCTCGTGAGGTTTACAGTTGCCAAAAATGCCCCCAAATCACTTACCAGCCTTCGTTCCCCGAGCCTTCTGCTTAACCACTCCCGTGCCTTTCCGAGCACGGAAGTCAAGCAAGAGGGCAGACCGGCATCCGCTCCGTGATTGGCTACGGAATGGCCTTTAGCCAATCACAGGACGGATGCCAGTCAGTGGCATTTTTAGGGATGCCAGAAAGATTTTTAGAATCTTAAATATCATATTCCCATTTATAAACAAAAACTAAAAATAATAGCTAAATTATCATCAGTTACATTCAGAATTGTTTTTATTTCAATGTCTGGGGCTATGTTTCAAATTGATTTTTAAGAAATAATGACGTTGTCACTGCAGAGTTAAGACTAATTATCTTTTCTGTTTAGAAGTCTGTTTGTTCAACCAAAACCATTTTTAGCACTATTTGAAAGTTGTCTGCAACAAAGGAACATAAAATCTGTTAGCACAAATCTTATTTCCCTTTGTATCAGACTGCCTTTTTATATCAAATTTGTCTAAAGGGCTATCAAAAGTCTTTTTGTCTTCACTTGGAAAAAAGACAATTCATATACCAAGTAGTAATGACAGATCCATTGCATATTTTCTTTAAATATTTGCTTGTAAACAAGGTGAATATAATAGCTGCAAAGATGAAATCAATAACAGATAACACATGCCAGTTGGTTTATTAAAACGGAGGTACTGTTTTTATGATGTGAATACATTCATTACAGTCATTTTGATTAGCATTAATGTTTTAGTGTATGAAAACTTGAACACTATGAGCATTTTAGATTCTGGTACTGTACAAATGGGAATTGCACAATGCTAAAATGCTGGCTGTTGGATGATACCCAATTAATTTACAGGAAAGGATTTTGTTAACCGGCCTTGTACTTGATTATAAAATGAAACTAGGCCATGTACATGATTGTTGCCTAAAGATGTTACTACAATTGGGCATTGAACCACAATATATGGCTATCATTATAATATGTAACAAGACCAGGTAAATAGGGAGAACTAAGTAATTTTGTAAATCTCAAATGACAGCTCATAGGACTCCATGGTTCCTATGAGTCCCTTTGGATAATTACAGCCCCAACTCAGGTCATGAACGAAAATTGGTTGTTCCTGTTTTTTCAGTTCTTTTTAATTAAATTAAATGTTAAACTTATTTCATCCAAATCATTTCTGGTTGCCATGAGCTTTATTAAGTACTGTAGAAACTTCTAGCTTTAAAGGGCTGGGGCCACCCCCAAAACTTATAATCCCCCATCCCCCCAACTACTGGCCCCACCATGTAGTGTAGTTTAAATCCTTACCTCACTCCCAGCTCCATAGGGTTCTCTCTCTGTAAGTCCCCCCCCAAAGTCCCAAAAATGACTACCAGGAGGCCAGCAAGTCCATATAGGACCTGCCTGCTAGCTGGCCTCAGTAGATTTTTGCCATGCTTACTGCAGCCCTTCTCCCCCCTCCCTCCCCCTCCCTCCCTATCCCTCCCTCTCCCTCCCTTTCTACTATCCATCCCCCTACGCAAATCCCCCTTAATATTGTGCTCCCCCATGTCTCCCAGCCACTCAACCGCATATTTTTTTTTTTTAGAAGCTACCTCAAACTCTTACTTACCTCTCCTCTTTCCTCCGGCGAAGTGACTGCCGGCAGCCGCGTCTGTGATTGGCTGCCCTCAGCCAATCACAGACGCGGCTGCCGGTCCTGCCCTCTCTTGCATTTCCTTGCAAGCAGAGGGCCGGGAGCGCGGCGGAGGATCGAGGGGAGGTAAGTAGAGTTTGGGGGGCTTTCAAAAAAAAATTATAGCGGTTGGGGCTGGGAGCCCAGGGGGACCATATATTAAAAAAAATTTTTCAGGGTGGACATAGCCTTTAAAGCTTACCATACATTAGGAACTTATTTCCCAACATACCTAAAATGTTTTTGAACAACTGCCTGGACATCCTTTTGTGGCCAGAATTTGATCATAAAATAAAAAGGGCAAGTACAGTGAAATGTCGCAGGAACGTAGGAGTTTATAGATATAGATAGATTCATTATCAAACATTAAATCTACATCAATGACTAATGAAGTTATGGCCGGTTATAATAAGCCATGCCACATTAGTTTCTTGGATCAATCCTCAACTGCAAACAAAACAGCCACACGCCGTTCGTGAAAAAAGAAAAAACAAAGATTCCAGTATTCTATCTTTCCTAGCAAAAGGGTGACTGTTACCTTGGTTTTTTGATATTTACTGCACACGAATCATATTGTAACTGCTTCCATGTATCTGCAGAATTATGCAGCCGATGGTCTCCAAAAACAGAAGGTCACGAGATACAACTGTCAGTTAACTGGTATAAAATACATGCAGGGTCATTGCATTTTTACAAGTTTCTCCTCTTTAAAACCTTTTTTAAGAAAGCTATTCTGCTGGCTTAAAACGTCTAGGTAAGTATACCATATTCACAATCTGTTATTGCTCCGTTTCACAGAGTGTCCAAAAAGACGCCTGCATAACATGACATGTAAGGCAGGAAGCAGGATCCCTTCCCTGCTGCTCTGCTCTTATAGACAGATTATTCATTCCCTTTAATCTAACTTCCAGTTTGCTATGATTCCCTTAAAGTTAGAAAAGATGTTACATGGTTACATGTACACCTTTCAAGATGTTACTGTCCCTTAATTAATAATTAAGGGTTTTTCTGAACAACTTACTAGAAAAAAAAACCAGGTTAATAAATATCAGTTCAAGTTCATTGTAAAATAGAGACAATTGTTATACCGTGGGTTATAGAGACAAAAAACAACTAAAAGGTGGACAGTGGACTCAGCCTACGTCATATGCCGTTCTAGTAATGTAGCCCACAGGAGATAACAAACACAAATGATCTAAGACATAAGCAGGGAGATGTATAAGTTCTTATAGTTAAAATGGTGCTAATTTTGCCCCAACCATCAGTTTTTATTTGAATCTAACATCTGATTGGAACTTTTATATCCATCTTTTCTCTGTGAATCTTATGGCACTGATGGCATAATTTATGGAAAGTAATACATACGTTTGTTTCAATTACACTGTTTGAAAGGGCCATGCAAGTTTTAATAACCCACCAGTGATGAGCGTCACCCAAGCTCATAGAACGATAATAAGCTTATACTGAATCCTCTATATTTATTTTCTAATATTTTACTGCAACTTTGGGGGTGGGGTAGGACATCCTAGAGCAGCTTTCTCCTTTGTGTCCAGTGTGTTGGATTCTGTCAGTGGGAATGAATTGGGGTTATAGACAACAGGCCATGGTGCAGAAGCCTTATTAATTGTGTGTGTCTGTGTTGTGCTGCAGTGATAAAAACCAATAACATTGCTATGGTAATTAAGAGGACATGCTTTAAAAACTTTGGCAAAATACATATTGTACTTTTATTGTGTGTATGATTGACATGGTTTAAAGAAGGGTGGAGTGGGCGTAGAGGTGCATCAGAGCTGTGTGTGTGTACCTGTGCAGTGTCTGGCCACACATCCTGACCTCAGTCCCATGCCCCCACACATGTAAGAGGATTGGCTAGAGACTACTGGTAGGTGACCTGCTGTTAACAAGTTCCTTCAAGTAATTTAGGATTTGGCATGTTCAAAGAACACAATGGTCAGAGCACTGTGCATGCTGGAATACTGAAAGAAAAACACAAACCCCAAGTTTAGTACAGTAAATTTCCCAGCACCCACATTTAAAATGAGAGGTAATTAAAATATTGTAAGAGCTTTAGTTGCCTTTTAAGTAGGTGTGTGTACCTGTGTATGTGGTGGGGTTGGGTAATGTTTTTGTATTTATACTGTACTAAATTTCATCATTGATTTAGAATATGCATTGATATATATTTTTACTTTTTATGTTTCTATTTTGTGTATGTGTGTGTTGTGTGTTTGTGTCAGGAAGAGAACAATTTGAGTTTCAGTATCCCTCAGATCCAGGTGCATTTCATTTTTAAAAAAGTGGCTGTTCAGCTCTGCAAAAACGTGTCTTGAATGTGTGTATTGGAAGGTTCTACCCCATTCAAGCAAAATGGACAAAAAATGTCCAGAATTTCCTGATAAATGGTGATTCCTTAAGGGCATCTCCATTGGCCATTTAGTTTTATTGAAGACGGGAAGTAAGGAGTGTGTCCTTACCTTCCGCCCAGACCTGTCAGACTAGGCGGGGAGGAGCGAGCGATCACAGGTAAGTATCTTACCTTTTCTTCCCTGGCTCCTGCAGGTTTTATATGGAAGAATGGGAGGTAAGACACAGTTCCTTTACCTCCGTTTCATCAATAAAACTAAATGGCAATTTTTTTTTTGTTTTCCAGTGGCGCTACCCTTTAACTAAGAAAGCACCGTTTCCCTATTTTGTGTTTTGGGCTTTGAAAACTGGAATAAATACATTGGCTGGCAAAATTTATATTTAGACCAAGCTTTAAGTTCTCTGCCCAATTTTAGTATTATTTTGGGGGAGATTCCATCCAAAAATGGAAGAGTTAAAGAGTAGAAGTAAGTAAAAAGAAAACTAAAGAACATATAAATTTGTTGTTTTTTTAAGCCAAATTAATAATGGCAACACTTAGACAAAAAGTTTGAATTCCATAGGTTTCCTCCAGGTAGTCCAATTACCATTTTCTCCAACAGTCATAAGATACAGTTTCTGATGCATTATTTCATTTTTATTTTTTTATTCTATTTAAGCTGACAAACCTTTTTAATATAAATACATTTTTATTTGTATTACCAAACGATTTTTTTAATTTTAAAAAATATAGCTGCTGGAAAATATAGGTAAATAACATTTTTAGAAACTTTTGTTCAAACTCTTCTTTCTGTGCTTCTTCTCTTCTTGTTTATTCTTATTACTTTCCCCTCATATTAAAACCTTTTTAATATTTCACACCCATTACAACTGCAATTATATAATGTCTATGTATATGTTTTGGTCTGGGTGTTTCTGATTTAGAAGAATTGGTCAGTAGGGAGCAATCTGACTAAAGCTGGGCACACATAGTACAGATTCAAGACCAATCCCATTGGGTCTGTCAGGATCAGACATGTTTAACCATGGGCGTGGCCAAAAAAGTGACAAAGTTTTCTATCCCCCTATACTTTATTATAGGGAACCATAGCAGCCCACCCCCATGTGTCTGAACTGTTGTGTATATAGCCTATGGATCTGTTTGTGATCTGTCAAATCTAGACTTTGTGATACCCAGAATGAGTACTGAAAGGCTGGTAATACACATTACAATTCTTCCTCCTGACCAGCTGTTTCAAGCTTTTGACCGGTCGCGGCTGGAGGAAGGACTGTCATTCACCGCAAAAGCACTGCATCCAACATTTACCGCAAACCGATCCTTAGTAGGACCGCCCAATCGTAATTGTTTTTTCGACCCGTCCGATCATGCTTTTTGTCCGATTCGGTATCGGTCAGAACCGCCATGCAATAATTAGGCCCCGACCGACCAAACACTAAATGTATGTCGGTTACAGGTCAATATTGTATGGTTTGTACCCAGCTAAAATCAAAGCATAGGTCAAAGATAAAAAAGTTTGAATAATGCACCTTGTGTCATCTAAAATAGTACCCTGGCAAAAATAATACATGTTTTATTTAACCCCAGTGCTTCGATGTGACCTATAGGGTCAGGGTTGTTTGCTGTAGCCTTTAAAATCACTGTAATCATGGCCAGCTACAGTCATTTCTTTTCTACATATGTATGAACTGCAAGGAGACTGGATTTTTTTCCTGTGTTTTGAGTGAGTTTCCACCAGGTTTTCCCAACAATTACAACATACTAAAAGGTTTGTGTGCATTGTGTACATGGCAGACAATGCTGTTTTAACACCTTACTCTGGGCGTTCCTATAACACCTCTTAGCCACTATCCAATCACACCCTTAACACACTGGCTGTGATATGCTAATTGGGATTTTCCAGGGTACATAATTTGCCACAATTCTTGTACAAGTCATTCTGAATTGAGAAGCCAGTCGGATGACTACGAAACATCTTCAAGAACTAACATTTCAAGTCCAGTTGATCTAATTGAATACAACAGATATACCATGACCTGGATGAATGAGAACTTCACAAGCAGGGTAAGTAATCAAAAATTAACCCAGCACCAGCTAAATAATTCCAAATGGGAAGAGGGGCCTCAAGTAGTTAAAAAATATACATGTTTATGCTAATAAAGGTCTTATTCTTTAAAATGGTGCTAATTTTGCCCCAACCAATCAGATGTTAGCTTTCAAATGTTGAATAAGATCTGACTGGTTGGGCAAAATGCACCATTTTTAACGATAAGAACTTTTATTGAATCTCCCTGATAGTCTAAAGCAAACAAAACTACTACTGTGCACACTCTATAGACAATAAAAACCTTTATTATACACATCAGGGTTATCAATGAATAAAAACACTTTAAACACTAAAAAGACCCTCAGCGACCTAAACTTAAAGACTCAGTATAACTTTTGTTGGAGCATAAATATGGAGGTTATCAGTAAATAAAGTGTATTAGACAATAAAGTGCATAGCTACCAACTCAAGGTAAGTCGTCAGGACGTCCAGTGTAGGTCACTGTTAGGGCCGTGAGCATGCAGATGCGTTTCGTCGCCCTACTCTTTGTTGCCTGGCCTTGACAATGAATGGTATAATTAATAAATACAATAATTGTAGAGCCTGCATAGTGTGTTCAGTGCTATGTAAGCAAAATAAAAACAATACGAACTAAATCAGAATACAAAAATGTCAAGTCATTTATTGAAAGTAAATGCCTAAATCCTCAGTCACTCCAAAAACTGCAAATTTCAAAGAAAAAGTTCAATACTGAGAAACACTGTTATTTGCAAAATATTATTTCTCTTTGAGAAAATACTGTTATTTGCAAAATATATTTCTCTTTGAGAAAATACTGTTATTTCAAATATTATTTCTATGAAAAGACATTCTCTGTCTTTTAAATGCTAGTTCAACTGCATGGCAACCACCATCTGATACATTTGGAAAATTACAATCATCATCCAGCAGATGACGAAAGCAGAGGCATATGGAACTCTGCTTTGTTACTGCTATTATCACACATTCACCATAAAACAGGTGGTGTTTTTAACAAGTTTGATCCTATTGTATGGATCAAATCTCCCCAACTGTACAAACCTCTTTTTTCATGATGCCACAACGGTTTTTAAAGGAAACATTTTTAATAAAATATTGATAAGACCTGTCTGATTGTACAGCTGATTTACATGGAATTCTTTTGCACTACACAAGGTAATGACCTATAAGTCAATGGGAAGTCAAATAGTTTTGAAAAGTTCTAATGAAATACAATTTCATTGTATTTCTGGGGGACCTCTGGGACCTGGAACAAATGGTCTTGGGAAAATGTTTGAATATCCAGAATCTAAAATAATACTTTATTCTCACATGCGGTACTTTCGTCGCCCGCGTTGAAATACCGAAAGTTTGAAAGTCCGAGAATAGTTTGTGAGGATATTTGTGAAGTCCGAGTCTGTTCGAACTCGATAAGTTTGGCTCAAACTTGGGTAAGTTCTAGTCCATCTATACTGGCCACTAGCTGTATGGTCACTAAGAGGACATAAGATAAAAGGTAATTGGGACTCTAAGCAGTTAGCGTTATATAAAAGCCTTCTTTGCCCTTCAGAATAAACCCTAATAAAAATCTAAGCCCCTGACACCACACAGAACGCCTACAGAGACACCTCACAATCAACCACCTATTTTTCATGACAACCCATACAGTCATACTCAAACCTTAAAAAAAGTTTTTTTACATTCAAAAAACACAAAAACTTAACCCTAACAACCACACAGGCACACCACACCTAATGTACAAACCCATGCTTTCCATTTTCATGGCAACCAAGCTTGACAAGGGAACTGTCTTTGCTAGAAACATGAAGCTTGCTACATAATAAATTAATGAGTGTTTTGCAGTTTAATCTTCTCATATTTGGAGTATTACACATATTGACAGAACAATCTGTGCAATCGAAGGACCAAAAGAAAAGATGGATGGATGAATGTTTGAATTTTACTCTTCTAAAATGCATTTTGAAGGCCAAATTAAGCCAAATATTTAACTTTCCCTTTCTGTTTTTTGTTGAAATTAATCCTAACACTTTGGCAAATCACACACACAAATTTGCCCAACAAAGTAAATCACTTACTCGATGGTACAATTTGCAGACAACCAATGGACGAGAACATAATCTCTATAGGAACCAGCAGGAAAGATAGGGACTTAAACACACTCAGTATAACAATTTATATAGAAGTGAACATATTTTATTTTAAGTTCAAACCAAACCCACTCAAACAGTCCCTGGGCGGTTTGCGGGCAGACTGCCTTAGTTTAGTGATTTTAAGTCCTCATAGTTTGACTCTGGCATTACCCTATCAAGGTAAGAAGTCTGTTAGAGTTGTGTTGGGGTTATTGCATAAGACCCGCATATAGTTAATGTGCAGTTGACATGTTTTTCTTGTGACTTCTAATGACAGCTTTCAGGCCAGCCTTAAGATTTGTACATTGGTAGCGCCTGTTCGGAATTTACCCAGAGCTGCAAATGGCTAGTTAATGTGCCAGGAGCCACGATTGTGGGCAGTGGATAAATTGCCCTGACTTGTATTACGGTATTTTTTTATTTCTATTTACATATTGAGGCCCAACATGGTAATAAAAATCAATTCCATTTCTGGCAAACAAAAGAAATGGTAAGTGCAGGAGAAGGAAAAAATCTGGTTTTTGCCTGGTTCTTTGTGGACATTTGATCATTTTATACAATATCTTTGTTTATGGGATCTTCCTCGGAGTAATTAATTGTATTCAGTAAATTGGGACCTTTATACTTGCCTGGAGTGAATAGAAAACTTAAAGCAACTCTACTGGAGTCTGAAATAAATTCTTCAACTAAAGTATGCCATGAAGTGCAATGTTACAGCAACTTGAAACCATTTTACTGCTGTTTATTAATGTGCAATAAAACGATTCTCGAAGTAGAACCTGAATACAATACATAATAACTTTACAGAATTTCAAATTTACAGAATGTGATTCTACAAACAGCCTAATTTGTCTATATATTTCTGAGAATCTCCAGTTAATTTCTAACCAAGCAATGTCCCTCAAAACTGGCCTGTTTGAACCAAGATTTTAAACAGTCTGGTGTTTGGACAGGGGGTAAGTACCAGGGCAGGGGGCAACCACAGATAGGGGCCCCATCATAAATTTAGGGGGGGTGATTAATCATAATTTATCTTACTAAACCAATCATGGTCATGCAGAGTCAGAGAAAATAAGTTGATTCAGGTGACCTATCGTAAAGACCATTGTTATGTCAATGTGCAATGGAACTCACTGTCTAGGACTGCTGTACCTGGCCACAGGTCTGCTTTATTGAGTCTAGTATAAATTTCATCAATAAAAAACAAGGATGGTGATGGTTGGTTGTGTTGCAGTCAAAGAGTGGGACCATCACAGGACTATACAATCTTATCCTAAAGATTAGGTTTAGGGCTGTAAGTATATAATTACAAAATAAGTTATATAATTTGTTGTAATGTAATTTGGACCACATGGTGTGTAAATGTTTTATCTGCAGTCATACTACTTCAAAATGAAGAAAACTGTGATGTAATAATAAGTTTGATGTGCAGATTAGTATAATAACCACCAGATGGCGCTGCTCACTAGATTTTGGAATAAGGATTTAATAAGAACTTGTAACTTGGACACAACCGCGATTTTATATAGACAAATAAACAAAGATGGACAAATAATGAAATAAGTGTATTACCGCATGACTTTTTTCCTAACAAAATAAAATGGTTTACAAAGAGACTGAAATAGGTACTGAGGTGCAGAATAAAGATGCTTAGGAATTCAACGTCCATGGTCACAAAACAAACCTTACCCTCCCACCCATCACAGATACTTTACACACAACCTAATGATACACCCTTAACAACCGACCACCCTTATGTTTCCATGGCAACCATAAAACCATACCCAATCATTAAAAAACGAAGATCCAATAAAAGTTCTTATTGTCAAAACAGTGCTAATTTTGTCCCAACCATTAGATGTTAGCTTTTCAAAAGATCTGATTAGTTGGGCAAAATTAGCACCATTTGAAATGATAAGAACTTTTATTGAATCTCCCTGTGCCATATATTTAAACCACGCATATCGCAATTAAGCAATGCCATCCCTTATCATTAATGTACCAAAACCGGCGGAAAATTATGCTGAATGATTGTTAATTAACGAATGTTGGGCGTAGAATACCATGTGATGTAAACTTCCGTAATTGTATTCTGGCATCGTATATTTTTTAAATTAACGCTCTTAGTATTATGGATTTACGATCGTTAGTTAATTCAATCATTAAAAACCAATATCCTGGTATCTAATTCTTCCCATATTATAGTCATGTTTAAAAACAGTGTAGCAGTATTGGTTTGTTATGATGTGTCTTTCTACGATGGATTTGGCTCACTAACAAAATAATATAACACTCTTTTTGGTAGGTCATTCAGAAGGTACAAGAATGTCAGTGTGAAAGGGGATTAAACAATGGGACCAAGATGTAAACATAACAGCAAGTGTTAATTGTATGGGACAGGGTCACTAGACAGTGTTCACATGGACAGTGATAGGGGTCAGGGGTGACACAGTTAACAAATGGGAAACTTTATCACCTTATGCTTATTGTCCTGTTACCATATTAGCATGAACTGGACTCCAAAAAGAACAAGGTTTTTATAAGACAATTTTTGTTTTATATAATGAGGTTTCATCTGAACAAATAAAAGGGTGCATGTGGCTAAAAATCTCTCCCTTATTATCACATAGTACTCACTCTACCATGTAGATTTTATCCATTCTTTCTGTGAGCCAAGGCTTACTCAATGTTACAGGTAAGTAGTGCACAACGTTGAAGGGTTCCGGCGCACTCCGAATAGATAACACTGGACACGGCAATATAAACTTCTGATATTTTATTAGATAAACCTTGTTAAAACCCTTGTGTATACCCCCAGGCAGGAGAACCCTGATGCGGTTCGGGCTTCCTTCAGCCTTAATCTCCTGCCTTGGGTATACACAAGGTTTTTACGAATGTAATCTAATAAAATACATAAGTTTTATATTGCCGTGTCAGCTGTTCATCTATCCAGTGCGCCGGACCCTCAACGTTTGTGCACTACTACCTGTGGATTTGAACCTAAGTGAGGGCAGGCGGCACCCGGGCCCCGACGGGAACGCGTGAGTGCCTTATGGCGCAGGTTGAATATGTTGCAATAACCTAACAACATATACCAGTCGAAAAAAAATTTTTAAGCGAAGGTCTCAGGGCCTAAGCACCTGGCCTAAGTTTATAAAGGTGGGAACTTTCCTATTGGGCGTTTTTCCCTAGTTTCTACACCACTTTTTTTACTGTAGATACTAGTGTCACGAACTTACCTGCCGTCCGGTCCCCCGCGCTCTCGCTCTGCACTTCCGTGGGGGCGGCATCATAGACGTCACGACGCCGACATCGGGGGCGCGAGAATTCAAAGCCGCCATCCTCCTGGACCCGGTGCCCGATAGTAGCGTTAGCTACACCTGGCTCCTGGTACTCACCTGCCTTGGATCCTGCTCCTCTCCTGCCTCCAACTACTTACTTTTTCCCGCTCCAGAGCCTTCCTACCTTGCCTGCTCTTGTGTCCACTTACCTAGCCTGTTCCTGTGCCTTACCTTGCTTGTTCCAGCATTCAGCCACATTTCCCAGCAGCACCTTGTTTCCAGTATTCAAGCCTACAGTTCCCAGCAGCAACCTTGTTCCAGCCTCCAGTTCCCAGCAGCCCCTTGTTCCAGCCTACAGTTCCCAGCAGCACCTTATTCCAGCCTCCAGTTCCCAGCAGTCTCCTTGTTCAGTATCAGCCTACAGTTCCCAGCAGCACCTTGTTCCGAATTCCCAGCCTACAATTCCCAGCAGCACCTTGTGTCCAGTAACCTGCCTACAGTTCCCAGCCGCCCTTGTTCCAGAATCCAGCCTTCTTTTCCCAGCAGCCTCTGTATCCGGTATTTCCGGACTATCCCCGCCTCCCTCTAAAGCGTACTTGAATACCCCCGCCCGCCGCCGTCCCGGCCATTTATTACACTAAGTTTTGCGCTACTTATATCAGCACGATGGTGGCTGATAGTGTTACACAAAAAAATCTCTACATTCTGAGGTCAGGAACTAAATCTAATTCCCTAAGAATTCATCTTAAAAGTGCAAGTTTTAGCCTATTATTTCACTCCTGGTCTGTTCCTTTATAGCCTTTTAAATGAACTCAATAAACTTATGGGATGTTAGAAAACAGTACTACCGGTAGGTTATCTCTAACCTTTAATATAATACTCCAGTGTGCCAGCTGTCATAAAAAACTCGGGTTAACAAGTTTTACAGAACCATTCTAACCCATCAAATTTATTATAGGTAAACTATCCATACTGCATTACAACTGAATTTAACTGTCAGTCTTCCAAATGCAATTAATGTTAACAATCTAACAGAGTTCGTGCCTTGGAAGTAAAGCAAAGCTTAAATAGTCTCTTTCAGACTCTGTCAATGCTATTCTTAATGAAACATACCAATTACAGTGTGGCATGGTTAATGCTGCTATTTTCATATACTCAGTTGACTCTGGAGATTTATACTGCTGTGTAATATACAGAGGATCAGCACACATTATACATAATCAAAATGAATGCAGGAATTTCGACTTGTTTTGAAACACATTTCAAATAAATTTAAAATAGTGAGAGTTCGACCAACCCAGGTTACATTTAACATACAGTGAAACTACAGGTCAAAAACCTTGCTGGTTTGCGTCTAATTACAACTGTGGAACACCTTGAGTATCACCCTCATAACTTAGAAAATTGACCTCCGGGGAAATTTATAGAGCATATGACGTGCCCGGCATATAGAACATTTTGCAACCTCTTTTGCATTGAAAGTCCAATGTGCTTTGTTAACAGTAGCATAGTCACACAATTTGAAAAGTTGCAGAACGAGTTTCTAAAATGAAAGAATGTTTGAGGCGGCAATAAATTAGGCTAATGGTTTGCTGTGTGTAAGTATTGAACCTCCAATTTGTGTTGAATGTATTATTATGTTCCATCGCAAATGCCTCTTTTCCTGGGAAAGTAAACTAACTGTTTATAACAAAATGTCTTCATTCTCTTGCTTGAGTTAATTTGCTCATCTCTTTATGATTTGAAGATATCCTTTCTATGGACTGGTGACCTAAACTGCACAGATACTCAAGAATGAGTGTCTTGCAAGGCCTCTATAACAGTAACAGAATGATGGTTTTTCTTTCTGTCCCCAGACCATTAAAGAAGGTCTAATCGTTTCTGCACTTCTACATGATTAGCCAACCTCTTGTTCTCACTGAAGGGGATTCATTATAGTATCCCATTATTTTACTGGTGCCTTATTAGTGTAAATAAAAGCAAAAAAAAAATAAAATTAAAAATTCCAGCCTTCTCTCTAGTTAATGTCCATCTGGTTCCACCTCCGATAAAAGGGAACACTCGTTGTAACTTGTTGATACGTTTTCTCGCACAAGCCTTTTCATATTTATGCTTTCCTCTATTGCTTTGATCATATACCCCCTCCTTATTGCCTCCTTATGGTTGCTTTCATGACCCAGTTAATGTCAGTGCCTTAAATGCACATTTCCTTATTATACATGTCTCTAATATTTTAAATTAACACATTGGTTTTGCCTTTTTTATATTTTACTTTTGATTAGATTGTTATATCGTCTTTGCTCAGTAGACTTTTAAAGGCTCCATAAAATAACTGTAAATACATTGGTTGCTTAGCTTCTCCTAACCTGTAACTTTTGTTTCTCTAAAATTGTATAACCGTGTTACTCCTTATATCTGTAATGCTTTGGAGTCCCCAGAGTATCTCTTCATTAGAGGCCGGGGATACTTGAGAAAAGCAAAGTGCAACTGGGCAACTGGGCACTTCCATGTGGGAAACTGGGCATGGTTAAGAATGAATGATGAAAACTGGAGTGTAAGGGATGGAGCCAAGTATCCCAACACAGTCAGCGGAGCAAGATACCAGAGATTCAAAAGAAAGTGTAGTCAAAAGAGGTCAGGACAGACATTCAAGCGAAAACAGGAGATATGCAGGAATCAGAACATCAAAACGAGAACACACCATGTGCTAGCGAGAATCATCATGTAGATGCAGGAAGCTGAAAATGCACAAGGAACCAATTTAAAAGAGCAGACACCCAAGAGGCAAACAAGAACCAGATAGGCATAGAGTATTTTGAATTTGCCACCTAAGCCACCAATGAAACAATTATTCCACAAATAATGAGCGTTTCTGGAAACAAACAGCGCGCATGCAGTGATGGAACAAACCTGTAAAGAATTATCTGTAGCTCCCACGCCGCTCCCGAGTCCCAGTCCGAAGTCATAATGTCATGACTACATGCGTCGGAGGGGCAAAGATTTAATTATCAGCCAGTTGGCCTGTTTTGTAGCCATACTTACCCCTGGCTCCCCATTTGTTTTTTGTGCCTGCTTCCTTTGCCTATTGCTACCATTATTTGTTCCATTATCCAGCCAACAGTACACAGAAGCCCTTCTTGTTCCAGCCTACAGTACCCAGCAGCCCTTCTCTGTTTTCCGAGCCTACGTACCCAGCACCATTTTCCCTTCCAGTATCCAAGCCTACAGTACCCCAGCACCATTATCTCTTTTAGTATCCACCTACAGTACCCAGCAACCATTATTCTTCCAGTATCCAGCCTACAGTACCCAGCTGTACCGCCTCCGGTTTGATGGTATGCTTAAGCCTGACAGGGATTCTAATCAATGTCGATTCATTTTGAACTGCAGCCATCATATTTTGTTGTCTGACCTGACCGGGCAGAGACTTCCTGAAATATGCATTGACAGCAGCTTTTGGCAGGGACTCTCTTCACCACCTTAAGATGATTTCGTTCTAGAAACTCCCTATACATTTGGAAGAGATGATTCCTCTGCATCTGGAAAATAACCCGTTTCTGAGAACAACAGGCAGAAACAGCTTTTATTAGTTTTTTATAAAATTCACCCTGTCCTCTCAGAACTTTCCTACTGCCATTTCCTCTATGGAGGAGCCTATTCAAATTGGCAGCACCCATCTTTCAGCAGAAGAAAAGCTGCGAAAGACTAACCCAGGGACTTGTCTCTATTGTGCTGCCAAGGGCACTTTGCCAAAACCTGTCCTTTCAAGCAGGAATCCGACAACCCTAATACTAATATGAGTTTCTAAATCTCCTTCCCACAATGACCTCCTCCCTTTCTTACCATGCTTTTTATTTCATAGACTATTCATTTGCTTTTCTCTCCTAGGTTGGCCGTTGTTTTTCCCCTTCCTCAGCTTCTCTGGTGTTAGCCATTGAACAATCAACCACTCTCTACTGAATACATCTCCTACTCAACCAATCAAGTTCTTCGCCAAGTGGGCTTCTATACCAAGAAAAGCTGTCCTTTTCTAGTAATCCATAGTTCTTCTGCTCCTCTGTTCTAGGTCTCTCCATGGTTCATCTACACAACCCATCATAGACTGGTCCTCGAAATGAACATATTTCTTGGATCCCATATTGTTTTTTACCTTAAAAATCTCTTTTCATTGTCCACATTCAACGAGGGAGATGAATGGAAAAGATCATTTTTCAATACTGTGATGGGCACTAGTATTTATGATGCACCCTTTGGGTCTCTGAATGCTCAGACTGTCTTCCAAGACATGGTTAATGATATCTTCCAAAACTGTTGGGCTTCTGTGAGCCTACAGTACCCAGCACCATTTTTCCCTTCCATTCCTCCACCCTACATACCCACACCATTATCTCTTCAGTATCCAGCTCTTACCCCCGCACCCATTATCTCTTTCAGTATCCAGCCTCCAGTACCCAGCCAATCAGTATCTCTTTCAGTAATCCCAGCCTACAGTAACCAGTCTGCCACGCTCTGTTCCTATATTCAGATTCCGTCTCCAGCAACAACTCCAGTTCCATTATCCTATTGAGTTCAGCTTGTGTTCCCCCTATCAGACTATTGGCCTCCTCTTAAAGCTAACTTGTGACTACCCCACGCCAGCCTTCAAGGCCATTTTCATTACAGTACAAACAGGCCATGGAAGTGCGTGAGGGGTAAAACCTTCCAAACTCTGTCCCAAACGATGGATGTGTTTGAACCCATCAAGGGCAGATGGTTCAGTTTATTGACCTCTTGTTTCAGAGTGGAAGACTTTCATTTATTTGGAATTTTCAATACCTGTGATGGCACTAGTATTTAGTGATGCCCTTTGGTTCTCTGTAATGCTCAGACTCTTCACAGACATGGTTTATGATATCTTCCGAAACTTGTTGGGCGTCTCCGTGAGTTCTCTCAACTATATCCTGATCTTCTCTGAAACCCTTTTATAGTATCTTTGCCAAACGATTTATATAGTAATATAGTATAGTATAGTATTATAGTATAGTATAGTGATAGTAATATATAGTATTTGAGGTTGAATAAGAACATACGTCCATCCAGTCCCAACCCATCTAGCAAATCCTCATTTTTCCTGCCTACCTGTTGATCCGAGGAAGGCAAAAAAAACCCCACCAAATTTAATGCAGGGGAAAAAATTCCTCCTGACTCCAAGTGGCAATCGGAATTTCCCTGGATCAACTCTACTTATGATCAATACCAGTAACTTGCAACATTCCTTGTTTGCAGAAACTCATCCCAGCTTTTTTTGAAAACTGACCAATGAACCTGCCATAACAACGTCCACTGGAAACAGTTCCATAAGCTTTACCGTTCTCACAGTGAAAAACACCTTTCCGAGCTGAAGCCTAACCCTTTTTTCTTCAAGTCTAAGGGGATGTCCTCGTGTCCTTTGACATGTTTCTATTGGGTGAACAATGCCCAGATGAGTTTATTGTATGGCCCGTTAATGTATTAATACACAGTAATTATATCCCCACGCAAGCGCCTTTTCTCCAGCGTACATATTGTAACTTTCCAGTCTCTCTTCATATTCCAAGCTCCCGCCAAATCCCCGCTTATTAATTAGTTGCCCTTCTCTGAAACCCTTTCCATTTCAAGATGTCCTTATGGTGCCCAGGTATTCCAAAATTGCACTGCATATTCCAATAGGCCTTACCAATGCTTTGTAAAGAGGGAGAATTACATTTTCCTCCTCCCTTGAATCCATACCTCGCTTATACAGACAATACCATGCTGGCTCTGGCTGTTGCCGCCTGGCACTGCTTGCTACCTTTAAGTTTGTATCCACCAAAACTCCAAGATCCCCTTTCCAACAGGATTCACTTACACAGAGCCATTTATAGTAATAAATAGCACAAGTATTTTTATAGTCCAAATGCATCACCTACATTATCAACATTGAATTTTCATCTGCCACTTAGCAGCCCAGTGATAATCCTATCTGATCCCTTTGCAACGATGGCACATCCTCTGAAGTTTTTTAATGGTCGACAAAGTTTTTGTGTCGGTCAGCAAACACAGAAACTTGCTGGCCAATACCCCACTTCCAAATCATTAATAAATAGATAAATAGAAGCGGCCCCACACGAACCCTGTGGCAACCCCCACTTAGCACTTTAGTCCATAATGATGAAGCCCCATTAAACACACTCTCTGCTCTATTCCTTAACCAATTTCCTATCCATGTACAAATGTGACTCCCAGCCCAACAGACCTTACTTATTCATTAGTCGCTTATTGGGGACTGTATCAAAAGCCTTTGCAAAATCCAATTAAACTACATCTCTGCTATACCATCAGGTCTAAATTTCTACTTACTTTTCCTCATAAAAGCCAAGGCAAGTTAGTTTGGACAGAGATCTATTCCTCCCTAAATCCATGCTGGTTACTATAATAATGTCAGTCCTGAAACATACTCTAGAACATTGCTTCTGTATTAAACTTCCAGGATCATTCCCACACTGGAAGGTTAAACTTACAGGCCTGTGAAGTTACCGGCTGTGTAACGAATTACCGTTTTTGAATATTGGAATAACATCGCCCTTTGTCCACATTCGAGCCCACCACCGGACATGAGGGAATCAGCAAAATAGAAACAAATGGCTAGATTAAAATGAAGTAGCTCCTTAAGTACACGAGGAATGTATTTTATCCTGTCAGGAGATTTATTTAATATTAACCTTATGTAGTTCTTTCTGTACTCATATCCTCGTTAAACCAAAGTGAACTTGAATCTGTATGACCTTTATTGCTACTAACTCTTAGATATCTGTACTGGAGCTTCTATCGTGGTATACAGAGGAAAAAAAATATTCAGACTTGCTTATCGCCATCCTCGTAACGTCTATCCCATTATTAATGGTTGCCAATTCTCATTCCTCATCTTCTACTATGCAATATATTAAAAAAATGTTAGGCTTAGTGATGCTTTTCTCAGCTATACCCTAATTATACTAATTTTAGTATGTGATTGCTTTCGTACACTCCTGTTACAGTTTTTTATACTCCTAAAGGCCCTTTCCGTTCCCTTCTCTTGTCGCTTAAAGGTTAATGCCTTTTCTCCTACCATTGCCTCTTTAATCTAATTCAGCCACAGGTGGAGCGGATTTATTTTTTTTACATTTATTTCCCAAGGGTATAAATTAGATTGTGAACTGGCTTAAAATCCCCTTGAACCACAGTCCACTTCGTTTCATACCTTACCTGATAATCCATTATACCCAGTGACATTCTGAAGATTGCTTTTAACCTGGGAAAAATTTGCTTTCCGAAATTAAATGTCTTTGTTAACCCAGCGCACTTTCCTTTCGAGATAAACACAAGTCCCCATGCCACTATTTTATGTCCTATTCCCCTAGCCTAGCCAGTTACCTTTATATCTTATAATGACGCTCCAATGTAGATATTACCAGATCCAAACAGAGCTTCCTTGTCTAGTAGGAACCTCACACCACCTGTGAGAAGAAATTATCCTGCAAGGCAATTCAGGAACTCATCCGCCTTTTTCTGGATGGCAGAGAGTCCACCACACCAATCAATGGTCAGGGTATGAACGTTCCCCATATGAGCAAACTCCCCAAATTGGCAGCCCTTGCACACGCATATGAAGTTGACTCACCCCGCTCTCGGCTAGCATTTGGGCGCTTTATAGCGACACACCAACATGACATTACCTACCCCCTTTCCTGTTGCTAATTCACCCATATGCCGCCACTTTATATCCATATCACCAGTTAATCTCTTCTTTTATTTGGCTTCAAGTTCTTTTTAACATAAACACATACTCTCCCCTTTCCTTTTTTTTTCTGTCATTCTCCGCCAAACAAGGCATTCCTTCGATATTTACAGCCCCAGTTCGGAGAACGTTCAAACACGTTTCTCTGCTAACTATTACATCTACTTTTCATTCAATGCCCATCATTCCAATTGTCAACCCATTTGTCAGCCAGGCTTCGCTCGCATTGGCAACATAGCATTTTAGATTATGATCCCCCCTGTAATTTATTCGTACACCTTTGATACCATTCCTCCCTATCCCCTATGCTAGCGGCCACCCCTTTCCACCCCCCACTGGCCTAATCTATCACCATGCTTTCCTTCCTCCTGGACAATTATCCCAGTGAGATGCTAATACCCTCCCCCCCAAACGTTTGGGAAGGTAGTATCTTTCGTCTGACAGTTACACCCCCTCCCAGGGAGGGGGGGCACAGGACATTAGGACCAGGTTCAAAGGGAAGTAACCTGTAGAATTCTGTACTCGAAATGAGATGACAGAACTTCCAAATGCTTGACCCAAGAACACATTCCTCATGGCCAAAGTCCCCCAATGGATTATGTTGATTTGCAAGGTGCCCCTGAAGACACCTGGAATCAAGGATCGTTTTCTACCTCATATCTTCCTGTTTGACCATTGATAAGATGCAGCTGGAGAAGCTGGTGAGGAAAAAAAACAGTTAATAGAACAGCTTGAGAAGAGATACATGTAATACATTGGGGATCTTCATCTGTGGGCATAGTTTGTAATCGTAAAGCTGAGGGTCTGATGACTTCGATATAGGTGAAAAAGGCCGCATTAACTTTGGGTGTCAGTTTGGGGGAAGGGAGTTTTAGGTGAATATTTTGGTGGAAAGCCATACTAATCTCCCACAGAGATAAGGGTTGGTAAGGTCTTGCATTCTTTTATCAGAATAGGGTCTTCTGTATAAAAGAACTTTTTTCAAGATTACATTTGTGTTCTTCCAATAGCAGACATCTAGGATGCGGGACATCTGGGAGGAGAAAATCCGGGGGAAAGCTAATGGGTGGGGTTGTCCATTAAACTGTAAGAATGGCGACCTTCCAGTAAAGTAATGTGCAGGTTATTTTTAGGGCGATACTCAGCCAATAATAAATACAGACCATCATCTTGCAAGGGAACATGGCATCAGAGGATTGTTTCTAGCTCTGATGATTCCAGTTAGATAATCAGAAAGGGAAACTGTGATAGAGATATTCCAAAGAATTTACAAAGGGTTCTCCAGAATTTGCAACAAATTAGGCACCTCTATCACGAGACAATTTCCTCTTGGAAAACCATGGAGTGCAAGAGATTGTCGCGAAAGATGAAGGGTTTGCAAGAAAGTTCAATAGCAGACGAGGATAATTTAGGGAGAGGGAGTGAATTGGTGCCATCGATTACAACCCAAAATGACAGTATTCCCTTGAAAGAGGAGGAGTACTCCAATAAAGTCCATGCTAGGTGAGACCAAGGGCAGGAAACGGTATAAGTTAAAGGTTGGCAGCAGACCTTTCAGACGGAGTGGTCAGATTTTGGCAGTGGCACAGCCATTGGGAAACAACCTTTGGGAACATAACGACATAAAGCTTTTGTGCATGGTGGGGCACCATACCAAGCGGTAAGACTTGAATATTTTAAGAACTCCATAGTGGGCCTGCCTGTAGGCTTGTTTTAAGTGTAATAGGTAACCTGTGTTCCTAGGAATCTGAAAACCATACATCATGGAGTTTCGGGAGGGTGCACAGGACTTTGGCTAGACAGTTGGGAGGCAAAAGTGAGGGAGTTTTAGCTGCTTCACCGATGTTTGGAACGTATGATAATTGTTCTCCTGGATAGGCTGGGTTCAGAACTATAAAGCAAGAGAAGAAGAGTGCCCAGCCTGATGCTTGTGGTGAGATGGTCTCTTGAGAGTTTGGATGAATTCTGGTTTTGTGGTCAGTACTTATGTGATCGATGGGGAGAACCTTCCGAAAATGACTGCCAATATCCAAGGGCAATTGATGCCTATTTTACTCTACTAGTACCGCACTCATAATCTATCAGAGTGAGTACGATTTTTTTAGAGAAGAAGGCACAAGGGTGAGTTCCGTCAATTTCAGGATTGGGAAATATAGCCCAAGCTTTGATATTAGACTGTCAACTTCAATGAAAAAAGGGAAGAATAGGATGGCATGATGACGAACCAGGGGCTGAAGAGACAGGTCCTTTAGGGATTATAAGGCTTCAAGGCCTGAGGATTCTGGGGGTTAGGGTGTACTACCCCTTTTTTTCAATTAGGGCAAGAATGGAGAACCCTTGATGAACCTGCCTATTTAGATAATATGCCAAAAACACAATTAACATCTCTGGATGGCTTTGGTTAATGGGTCAGTCTTTTGATGGCAGCAGAGCCATTTGTGACAGGGTCATTTCAACCCTATTGAAAGATAATATAGACACAAGAAAGGAATTTTAGGACTTTGAGAAGCCATTTTCCTATTTCGAGCATACAACAGAACTGTGTTACTAGACGGGAAAGTACTTCTTTTAACTGGTCTCTGTGGGGTGTAGATTTTTGAGAAATTAGTTATCATCTACATTTATACTATGAGTTCCTAGGGAGTTCTTTGCAAAAGGTCGGTGTGACAAAGTCTTGAAAGAGATGCAGAGGATTGCAGAGGCAGAAGGGCATGACCTATAGTTCCGTAATATTGTTTTGCCCAATAGAGCAGACGCAGTATTCTGTGGCTCCTTTGGGCCCCAACAGGTCAACAGTGGAATGTGGTGTGCAGGAGCTGCACTGGCTCCGATGTACACCATCTGGCTAGAGGGGTATCAACTGCCCATTTATTTTGCTGTCTTCATA